>OX352259.1:18341440-18941440 GCA_947086405.1 Esperia sulphurella | reverse complement strand
GACTCATTCACCTGGCATAGGGGACACCGTGATCAGGAAGGCGGTTCCCCCAGGGCGAGGCCTCTCCATTGCACTGCGGAAGGCATGACCCCTGCGATTATTCCTGTGGATAACTCGGATGCGTTATTTTTGATTCAATTCATAGTAATTTCAGACGAAAGATAATTTTCTTTGGTTTGTACTAGAACTAAAAGTACAACCGATTTAATTACCTACTCCTACAGGCACAGCAGCCTGTACATATACATTTGTGTGTGTGCGTAAATTTTTGGAGGGCTAGTGCATCCAGCGCGCGAAAATAGTCTATCGAGAGAGGGATTTAGTTATACGTCAACAACGTTGTGTGATTCTCTCTCTAACTTAAAGCGTCGATCTCTTGGCGCTGGTGGATGGCGCGCTGGCGTAGTCACTTTGTACCATGGCCCTTGTACTATTATTTGGGAGAAGGGGGGAGAGTCGCTTCTTTACGTAGTAATCATCATCATGAGGTTATTTTTGTCTCCACTACAGTAGCACAACCCTCTCTCATCTGCCGGAGACAGACGGAGGATTTGGCCTACACTCCCCGCGCTGGCCAGACGGGTTGGGGAGGCCTGATTGATGTTTTATAATATATTCCCTCAGTCGCCTTGTACGACATCCACGGGAAGAGTTGGAGTGGTCCTATTCTACTCTACCGGAAACCACACGGCAGGATAATAATACGTAGTAATAATATGTAACATTCTCTGATTTTACTAAGATTCAAGTATTTACCAAAGCAAACTTGGCTTTGTGTTGCCATTGAGAATATTTAACCAAAGATGTATTTATTGACGGTTTTCTAACATGTGGTTAACCACTTAACCTCAAAGGCTGGGCGCTCATTTGACTAGCTAGAGGTCACCCTTCGTGGCGTTTGCATATGCAGTTGTCACATGCTCATGTCAAGGTGCAAACATTTGTTTAAAATGCATTTGCATGCACTTTATTACTGGGCTGCGTCCACACCTGCGCCGTGTGATTCTCGGTTTAGAATAGCGCCGTCCCCAACGATCTCTATGTAATACTATGGAGCGTTCCAAACAATCGCTCTGTTCCACGCAAGTAGCCACAACTCTTTCACATTCTCAATGAAACTTGTGCAGTTACTACTCAGAACATTTAATTACTACTAAATATTGACGCTACGGTTAAATAATGTCAATATACAGGGTTACAGGAAAAGTCGTGCTAGATCCCTTAAGGGTGTGGAGCACCCATCATTTCTGACTTATTTCACTATGAAACACCCTACCCTAAACTTAACCCTTTTCGAGATATTCGACTTTTAATTTTTTTATTGAAAATTGCTGATTTTTAGGCTACTACATTTATTTTTGTTTATTTTGTGTATCTTATTATTATTATTATTGCATTTTTACATGTGTAGTAAGATGCTTTAGGACGTCAATCATTAAAATAGTGCACAAGTTATTTGAATAGACCGTAGTAGACAAGTGAAAGAAAAGAAATAAAAAACATATTAGAAAGTTTATTTTTCTCTAAGGGATATCTAAAAAAAATATTATGGTAATTGTTCGGCAGATGTTTTTTAAAATATCTACGGTTCATCAGCTATCTAACGAGGTATAATAATGTAGGGTTTTATTCAAATGCATTCAAAAAAATTTAGTTTCATAGGCGACAGTGGAGAAGAAAATGTATACTTAGCCCTAAAAAGTAAAATAAAACAATAGGTAAGCATGAAATGCCATTTATTAAAGGTTTTCTCACAACTTTTTCTTTTTCTACAGTTCATGTTCAACATGGCCGCCTCTATTTCTAATACATTGTCGCATCCTTCTACGGAGACCGGTCTTCACTACGCCAGTGGTCAATGTGGTCCTCATTTTATTTGCTGCATCCACAATCCTTTCTCTTAAGTCTTCCACAGACGAAACTGGATTCGGCTCGCTGTACACGAGACTTTTCATGCAGGCCCACACATGAAAATCCATGGGGGTTAGGTCCGCACTTCTTGCTGGCCATGGCAATGGCCCACCTCGTCCAATCCATTTGTTTGGATAATTTGTGTCCAGCCAGTCTCTGACACTTCTCCTGAAATGGGCAGGGCAGCCATCGTGTTGGAACCACATGTCCCTGATCAGGTTGAGTGGCAGATCATCCAGCAAATCACTCAAGTCTGCTCTCAGGAAATTTTCGTAGCTTTCCCCGTTTAGATTATCCGGGAGAAAGTAAGGTCCAATCAAATGATTGGAGATAATGCCCATCCACACATTCACGCTGAATCTTCGTTGGGACCCCTTCACTCTTTTCTTATTGGGATTCCTTAGTTCTTTTAGGGCCCAGTAATGGGCGTTGTGATAGTTAGTTATGCCATCTTTATCAAATATGGACTCATCCGTCCACAAGATATTTCTTAAAAAATCTGGGTCTTCTACATCAGCATTTAGCATAAATCTGCAAAAGTCCAATCTTCTCGCGGGGTCCCCTTCTTCAATAACGTGTACTGGCGTGTAATGGTACGGGTATAGGCCAGCAGTATGCACTGTAAACCACACTCTCCATTGCGAAAGCCCCAGATCACGGGCAACAATATTAGTGGAAGTAGTCGGATCCGCTCGAAAGCGTTGCACTATCTCATTGTCCTGTTCTTCGTCGTCAATTCGTGGTCTTCCCATGTCTGTACTTCGTCTCAAAACAGAGCCAGTTTCTCGAAGTCTTCGATAAACTGTGTCAAAAACGGCCACATCCGGCACTCGACGACCGGGGTAGCGAGTTATGTATTCGTTGCGAGCTTGCGCAGACACACAATCGCAGTATCCGTAACAAATAAGCATATCAGCATATTCCTCAGGTGTGTAGGACGTCATACTCAACACTTCCGTATCACAGGCACAAATCAGAGTCCGGTTAACAAGCACAGTAGTCACAAATCAGAAGAAATAGTCCAGAATCACAGCCAAGTCGAGAAAAAGAGCAAAACGATATCGCATCTACTATGTACGAAGCACAAAAGCAGACTGACAACCAAAACAATGTTTCCGGTTGTATTCCCAGTCCTAGCCGGTGTCTACACATTTTTTCTTTCATTCGTACCTACATAAATCGTCACTTGTCTCGCTCGCACGGTGCGTCTTAACTTGAAGGACAATAGGCGTGGGACCGTTAGAACTGCTACCTGGAGCGTCCCAACTACTTTTTTTCCACGAAATGTAATACAAACCCTAGATTGTTACACCTCGTTAGATAGCTGATGAAACGTAAATATTTTAAAAAACATCTGCCGAACAATTACCATAACATTTTTCTTAGATATCCCTTAGAGAAAAATAAACTTTCTAATATGTTTTTTATTTCTTTTCTTTCACTTGTCTACTACAGTCTATTCAATTAACTTGTGCACTATTTTAATGATTGACGTCCTAAAGCATCTTACTACACATGTAAAAATGCAATAATAATAATAATAAGATACACAAAATAAACAAAAATAAATGTAGTAGCCTAAAAATCAGCAATTTTCAATAAAAAAAATTAAAAGTCGAATATCTCGAAAAGGGTTAAGTTTAGGGTAGGGTGTTTCATAGTGAAATAAGTCAGAAATGATGGGTGCTCCACACCCTTAAGGGATCTAGCACGACTTTTCCTGTAACCCTGTATAGTAAATAATTAAATGTTCTGAGTAGTAACTGCACAAGTTTCATTGTGAATGTGAAAGAGTTGTGGCTACTTGCGTGGAACAGAGCGATTGTTTGGAACGCTCCATCTAGTAGTACATAGATATCGTTGGCCGTCCCCAATCATCCCGTGGATGACGTCATAACTGCGATCAATTACAGCAATCCGCCTGCCAAGCGTGGTGATTATGGCAAGTCCTCCAATGGACAGTCCACCAAAAGTAGCATTCTATTGGGGAGGCTTATGTCCAGCAGTGGACTTATTTCGGCTGATGATTCCCACCTGTAACAGACAAGTAAAGAAGGAGCTAAACATACCCACAAAATACAATTCGAGCCAAACTGAATCCTACGCGTATGGAAGAAAGTCTATGTTACGCTGAACCGCTAAATCACGCACACATTTCGTTGTACGCGTTTCGCCTAGAGATGGTACCTACGCTTTCGGATTGCGGAGCGGTGGCGGCTCAGGACTTTGCTCAATGCGTCACATCGCTCTCGCGACACCTAACCTACCTGCGTAGTATGACAGATTCGACAAAAGTCGAGAGCGCTGTTGGAAATAGGTCATTGCTTCTATACAAATACACACACACACAATCACTAGACTGTAATATAAATATATTGTAAATCCGTTATTGGCAGTAAGAACTATAAATTAGAATAATACTGTATACTAAGTGCTGTGGATTTTGGGAAAATAAATAAAATAAAATAACCGCTCGGCCACGACTTTTGGCTTAGCGGGACGCGGCGCGGTGAGCGGCGCGGTTTCGGCAGGCGGAGGGTTGGCCGCTGATTGCGGCGCCTCGTGGAGTGCTGCTAACATTTTTGTACATTTGTTCTCGCCGCTCACCGCCCCGCTCCTAGATCCCGCTGGCAGCGGCAAGATCATGGCCGAGCGGTAAATGAGCAATGGCTATGCCGGCCACACTTGACAGACGATTGCAACAGTAAACATCGCACTGCTCGATGCCGGCTTTTCATACGCCCTCTGCAACAAGTACCGGGCACCTCCACCGCGATTCGGCCTGTATAAGCAGGCCGTTAAGGGCCGTAGGTGGAGAGGCCTATCATATACTTATTAGAAACTATCTGTGCCCGCGGCTCCGATCGCGTGGACTACAGATTCCTACTTCCACTTAGACTCAATCCCGCTCCCCTTTTCCCACGCCCACTCCCACTACCAGCTCCAAATGTAGTCCAAACTCATCGCAATCTGAATAGTACGGAAATACTATTATGTGCAATACAGGGTTACAGGAAAAGTCGTGCTAGATCCCTTAAGGGTGTGGAGCACCCATCATTTCTGACTTATTTCACTATGAAACACCCTACCCTAAACTTAACCCTTTTCGAGATATTCGACTTTTAATTTTTTTATTGAAAATTGCTGATTTTTAGGCTACTACATTTATTTTTGTTTATTTTGTGTATCTTATTATTATTATTATTGCATTTTTACATGTGTAGTAAGATGCTTTAGGACGTCAATCATTAAAATAGTGCACAAGTTATTTGAATAGACCGTAGTAGACAAGTGAAAGAAAAGAAATAAAAAACATATTAGAAAGTTTATTTTTCTCTAAGGGATATCTAAAAAAAATATTATGGTAATTGTTCGGCAGATGTTTTTTAAAATATCTACGGTTCATCAGCTATCTAACGAGGTGTAACAATCTAGGGTTTGTATTACATTTCGTGGAAAAAAAGTAGTTGGGACGCTCCAGGTAGCAGTTCTAACGGTCCCACGCCTATTGTCCTTCAAGTTAAGACGCACCGTGCGAGCGAGACAAGTGACGATTTATGTAGGTACGAATGAAAGAAAAAATGTGTAGACACCGGCTAGGACTGGGAATACAACCGGAAACATTGTTTTGGTTGTCAGTCTGCTTTTGAGCGGATCCGACTACTTCCACTAATATTGTTGCCCGTGATCTAGGGCTTTCGCAATGGAGAGTGTGGTTTACAGTGCATACTGCTGGCCTATACCCGTACCATTACACGCCAGTACACGTTATTGAAGAAGGGGACCCCGCGAGAAGATTGGACTTTTGCAGATTTATGCTAAATGCTGATGTAGAAGACCCAGATTTTTTAAGAAATATCTTGTGGACGGATGAGTCCAAATTTGATAAAGATGGCATAACTAACTATCACAACGCCCATTACTGGGCCCTAAAAGAACTAAGGAATCCCAATAAGAAAAGAGTGAAGGGGTCCCAACGAAGATTCAGCGTGAATGTGTGGATGGGCATTATCTCCAATCATTTGATTGGACCTTACTTTCTCCCGGATAATCTAAACGGGGAAAGCTACGAAAATTTCCTGAGAGCAGACTTGAGTGATTTGCTGGATGATCTGCCACTCAACCTGATCAGGGACATGTGGTTCCAACACGATGGCTGCCCTGCCCATTTCAGGAGAAGTGTCAGAGACTGGCTGGACACAAATTATCCAAACAAATGGATTGGACGAGGTGGGCCATTGCCATGGCCAGCAAGAAGTCCGGACCTAACCCCCATGGATTTTCATGTGTGGGGCTGCATGAAAAGTCTCGTGTACAGCGAGCCGAATCCAGTTTCGTCTGTGGAAGACTTAAGAGAAAGGATTGTGGATGCAGCAAATAAAATGAGGACCACATTGACCACTGGCGTAGTGAAGACCGGTCTCCGTAGAAGGATGCGACAATGTATTAGAAATAGAGGCGGCCATGTTGAACATAAACTGTAGAAAAAGAAAAAGTTGTGAGAAAACCTTTAATAAATGGCATTTCATGCTTACCTATTGTTTTATTTTACTTTTTAGGGCTAAGTATACATTTTCTTCTCCACTGTCGCCTATGAAACTAAATTTTTTCGAATGCATTTGAATAAAACCCTACATTATTATACCTCGTTAGATAGCTGATGAACCGTAGATATTTTAAAAAACATCTGCCGAACAATTACCATAATATTTTTTTTAGATATCCCTTAGAGAAAAATAAACTTTCTAATATGTTTTTTATTTCTTTTCTTTCACTTGTCTACTACGGTCTATTCAAATAACTTGTGCACTATTTTAATGATTGACGTCCTAAAGCATCTTACTACACATGTAAAAATGCAATAATAGTAATAATAAGATACACAAAATAAACAAAAATAAATGTAGTAGCCTAAAAATCAGCAATTTTCAATAAAAAAATTAAAAGTCGAATATCTCGAAAAGGGTTAAGTTTAGGGTAGGGTGTTTCATAGTGAAATAAGTCAGAAATGATGGGTGCTCCACACCCTTAAGGGATCTAGCACGACTTTTCCTGTAACCCTGTATATTGCATACTAACCTTACCTACTAATGTATTTGAAAACTAAAAATGTCCATAACTTTTGATTGAGTAATCCGATTGCGATGAAATAAAGACTAAATGTTAAATGAGGTTAAGCCCCATGTTTCTGTGAAAAGTCCATCAAAATCCGTTTAATAGTTTTTAAGTGATGCGTGCACAAACTCACAGACAAAAATTTCAAAAATGATCGAATTGTGTTCTGTTGCTTATCCTTAGACGCCCAAATTTTTTTTCCAAATATCTTCAATGTACAGACACGCGAAGTTTAGGATTTTATTTATTAGTGTAGCGTTCCGAAACCTATAAAATTCGCTCGATAGAATTTGAAATTCACTTGACAGATGGCGAATTTCTCTCGATCCCGGTTCCAAAACCTCAGGTGGAATTTCCACGTTGGTTTTGGAACCGGGATCGAGCGAAATTCGCCATCTGTCAAGTGATTTTCACATTCTATCGAGCGAATTTTGTAGGTTTCGGAACGCTACATAGATGTATAAACTAAAAGCAGCAAGTGTCACTGTCAAATCTCAATGACATGTGTCATAGTTGACAGCTGTCCCACCATCCCCTCTCTCATATGAATTCTCTTCTCGCTGAGTAGCTGATGCTGCATCTTCGTTTTGCTTCTAAGTCAGCTTTTATTACCACCCAAAATCCATCAGGTTATGGGCCCAGTACGCTTCTACAGCGCTGGTCAGGCGCGTGTGGGTCATGTCCCATATATCGAGCCTTGGTGCGAACTGGTGAAATTCACATACGCTTAAGGATTTCATTTCCGGCCTTACGCAGCAGTTGAGCGTGTGGTTGCTGGCTTAGGATGCTGTCACCGCCAATCTTCCCGTTGGTGTCAAAATCAAAAGTAAAAAAAATCACAATATTTATTTTTCAAAATTGGAATACATTATTCTCTTTTTGACGTCAAATTCTGCCTAAAACTACTCCACTTCCACCTGTATAACCGAGGGGAAGAAGTGGCAACAAACCCAACGGCACAGGGCCCTACCTTTGATTTATCTTATTCATTACAATCATTAAGTCTACCTATGCTGAGCCATCAAGCACTCCATGGACTTTTATCATTTAAGTAGTCATCTAACTTATAGTAAGTAGGCTTTCTGTCGTCAAGGCGACTAAGGAATTGCACCAGAGCCTGGCAACAGTGTTATCATGTGTATATTAAAATCACACTGCGATCAGCTCTCCAAAAGTGGCATTCTATTGGGGAGGCTTATGTTCAGCAGTGGACGTATTTCGGCTGATGACGTACGCAGTAGGTCTGAAAAGTTGCCTAACTTCTAACTAGACTGGGTGACCCAGCTCCCTCGTGTTAGCGCACCAGCAGCGTATTTGCAAGAGTTGTGCTGGTTTTTATGCAGCGCTAACAGAGTCTTGTCCATTGAAGCAAGCGCAATTATTGTCGGTTCCAGTGGAAACGTTCTCGGTGCGCAACTCATCCGTCCGTCCTCGTTACAACATTTTACAGCGCACCTTAACAAATAAACAAGTACCTAAATGGGGTCAAGTTTCCTACCAAAATCAACGGAAGGTTTACGTTTCGCCGAAGACGGTCTGTCACGTGACACACATACATTTCGAATTATATTTTCGGTTGTTTCTTAAAAAACAGGTTGGGCCTCTTATATTCGAGGTAATTTTAAGCCCTTGGGTCTCCGCCTGGGACCGAGTTGGGTAGGATCTGATACTGGCTGTCTGGTAAGTATGGATGAAGGTCTCAAGCGCTAGACACCTCTTTGATCAAATTGACAAGTAACGTAAAATAGCCAGATTCTGCACGGTCTGTGGTATGAACAGCTTGCCTGATGAATGAGGACAATGTTTAGCGCTCTGGACCTCCATCCATACTCCGGAGAGTCAGCATCAAATCTCGCCCAAAGCCATCCCCGGCGGAGATACAAGCGCTGAAAATGACCTCGTATATGAAAGACTAGCTGTGCCCGCGGCTCCGCTCGCGTGAACTACACAATAAGCTCCCATTCCCACTCCCGATTACGCTTCCCTCCCGCTTCCGTTGGCGCTTCCGCTCCCGGTCCGGTCCCGCTCCCGCTCCGGTCTCGCTCCGGCTCTCTCTCTCGCTCCCGCTCCCCTCCCGCTTTCGTTTTCGCTTCCGCTTTCGCTTCCGGCTCCGCTCCCGCTCCCGCTTTCGCTCCCACACCCACTCCCCTTTTCCCATGCCCACACCCACACTCACACCCACTCCCATTCCAACTCCTACTCACAGCTCCAAATGTAATACAAATTTATCGCAATCTGAATAGTACGGAAATACTATTATGTGCAATATATTGCAAACTAACCTTACCTACTAATGTATTTGAAAATTAAAAATGTCTGTAACTTTTGATTGAGTTTGCCGATTGCGATGAAATAAAGACTAAATGTTAAGTTAATCCCCATGTTTTTTTGAAAAGTCCATCAAAATCCGTTCAGTAGTTTTTAAGTGATGCGTGCACAAACTCACAGACAAACAAACAAAAATGATTGAAATGTGTTCTATTACTTATCCTTAGACCCCTCAATTTTTTTTTTGCAAATATCTTCAATGTACAGACACGCGATGTTTACGATTTTATTTATTAGAGATGCTCGTACAAATACAAATAACTATTGGTTCAAGAACATTTACTTCTTTATACCAGATATAAGTATCCATGTAGATATATTATTACAAGCAGTAACCTAGCTCCCAGACCAGAATTCCCTGTTCTGTGCTGATATTCCCGTTTGCTACGTCTGCGACAGAAATGGCCCACTGTCTATTTCGCTCACTAATATCGTCCCTCGCATGACTAACTGTCGTAAGTAGCTTTAAGCAACGATCTCTATGTACTACTAGATGGAGCGTTCCAAACAATCGCTCTGTTCCACGCAAGTAGCCTCAACTCTTTCACATTCATAATGAAACTTGTGCAGTTACTACGCAGAACATTTAATTATTACTAAATATTGACGCTACGGCTAAATAATGTCAATATTTAGTAAATAATTAAATGTTCTCAGTAGTAACAGCACAAGTTTCAAAGTGAATGTGAAAGAGTTGTGGCTACTTGCGTGGAACAGAGCGATTGTTTGGAACGCTCCATCTAGTAGTACATAGAGATCCAAATGTTGCAGGGCAAGGCATTTTCGGTTTTACACTTCACATTCTATTGTCTTGGAAGTATGACACTTGTTCGTTGTCAATAAATCCGTTACAGCAACTGATACGGATACGACGTTTAGCGGAGTTTGATCACCATACACATTTAAATAGGTCCGTGTTTGTAACTCATTTATACAAAAAAATGACAGTTACGACAGCTAGCACGCGACAGTCACGCGAGGGACGATATGAGCTTTGTTGCTGGAATTAAAATCCTTCAAAGAAACCCCGACCAGAATCCTCTCCATACTGAAATTTTTTCTAGAAGTGGAAACTTTTAATTGGCTATTTTTCACTTTATATGTAATGTACTTACCTAGTTATAGAGCCCGATTCTGGAGGCACACATTTAAAATTTGACAGCGCTAAAATTGGTTTCGACTTTATCTTCATAATACTGTGTGACAAGGATAGCAACAGTTTTAGTGCTGTCAAATTTTAACGTTGTGCCTTCAGAATCAAGCTCATAATAGCTGTAAGTTTTCTTAAAATAAAGAAATAGATAAACCATAGACTAGCTGTGCCCGCGGCTCCGCTCGCGTGGACTACAGAATCCGCTCCCCTTCCCACGCCCACTCGCACAGCTCCAAATGTAGTCCAAACTCATCGCAATCTGAATAGTACCGAACATTCATTATGTAGACCTGGCGTCCTGGAATACAGGGTTCCCTAAGTCCAAGCGTCTGTCTCCACAACAATCTTCCTTGCTATTTGACGCCTAAGTTAATTTATTTAAGTTAATTTAAGCCTTTAATGCTTTTGTAAAGATTGCTTGGAGAAAATAAATAAATTATACTTCTTTGTTATGCAATATACTATGTATATGAAAACTAAAAAAAACCATAACTTTTGATAGAGTAAAGCGATTGCGATGAAATTAAAGCCTAATAACAACATAGTCATGTAGATCGGTAATTACTATTTATTGCGCAGGTATATATATATATATATACACGAGATATCTATAAGAGCCATAGTAAATTGGAGATGTCATCAATCATACGCACGCCATCCTCTGTGTTATTATAACGCAAGTCTATGTCGTAAGACGATAATGGAATATGTATCCATAAAACTATATAAACATAAATATCAAAAACGACCTGTGGTGTAACTGTGGGGCAAATTGCTCTACTATGTATCGCTTGCGTAGCACCATTATAAAACGGAATAATGAGGACAAAACAACTTTCCAGATACTAAAGAGAAGAGCGCCACAAGACCTGCTTAATAGATGAGCAAATCTAATAAATAAAATCGTAAACATCGCGTGTCTGTACATAGAAGATATTTGCAAAAAAAAATTGGGGGTCTAAGGATAAGCAACAGAACACATTTCGATCATTTTTGAAATTTTTGTCTGTTTGTCTGTGAGTTTGTGCACGCATCACTTAAAAACTACGGAACGGATTTTGATGTACTTTTCACAAAAACATGGGGCTTAACTTAACTTAACATTTAGTCTTTATTTCATCGCAATCGGCTAACTCAATCAAAAGTTATAGACATTTTAAGTTTTCAAATACATTAGTAGGTAAGGTTAGTATGCAATATATTGCAAATAATAGTATTTCCGTACTATTCATATTGAGATGAGTTTGGACCACATTTGGAGCTGGTGGTGGGAATAGGAGTGGGAGTGGGCATTGGCGTGGGAAAAGGGAAGTGGGAGCGGGAGCGGAAGCGGGAGCGCGAGCGGAAGTGGGAGCGGGAGTTCACGCGTAGTTCACGCGAGCGGAGCCGCGGGCACAGCTATAAATAATATATAGATACGTCAATGGGCGTATACAATCCAAAACAATAAACAATCATAACCTCTCGCTAATGTCCTATAGACAGATTGCTGGAAAATAAGGAACAAAAAAATTATTAAACGGGTGCATGGGCCATAGTGACCCGTCTTAGTGTATATCAAGGATAATATAACTAGTAAGAGACGATACTACCATACCAAGTTCTTGAAAAAACCAACACATCCGTCTGGTTACGAAGACCACTGGAGTCCTATAAGAATTTTATGTTTCAGTGCTCTTCCTGATTTGGACGGATTAGGCCGCCATTAAAAACTCTGTCCGTTTTATACATAGGTTTTTTACTATTGAGTTGCGCCAGCATGGTGAATTAGAAATTCATCTTCAACGTAGGCTATAGCCCTCGCGGTGTTTTCCTTTGCAGAAATATCGTAAACAAAGATAGATAGATGATCAATTTATTCTTAAACAGCACAAATACTCACAATGAATCACATAGGAATACAGTTAGGTAAAAAAGTATAACAAACAAAACATAAAAGTGTGTACTGTCCTGAAGAAAAGGTCATGGCTCAGCTTAATGTCGCGCAGTCTTTAAGCGCAACGCTGATATTCTACCAGGGACCTTTTGAGGTTAACGTGACGCGTTTTGAAGGTCATACCTACACACATGCCATTATTCATCATCATCATCATATCGTGTGGTTTCCGGTAGAGTAGAATAGGACCACTCCAACTCTTCCCGTGGATGTCGTACAAGGCGACTAAAGGAATGCATTATAAAACATCAATCAGGTCACCCCAATCCGTCAGGCCAGCGCGGGGAGTGTAGCCCAAATCCTCCGTCTGTCTCCGGCAGATGAGAGAGGGTTGTGCTCCTGCAGTGGAGACAAAAATAACCTGATGATGATGATCATCATGTCAGCGTTTAGACGTCCATTGCTGGACATAGGCCTTCCCCAATGAACGTCACCACACCCGGTCCTCCGCCCTCCGCATCCAGCCGCCTTATTTGCGCGTGCCAATCCGTGGTCTCCACTCCAGAACTCGTCTTCCCCAACGGCTGTTCATTCCATTACTGCAACAAATTAAAACGAAGCTTGTTGGTTATGTGAGTGTGACAATGAGTGGGCATCCGATACCTACGATCCCACCATAATGTCATACTACCCTCCCGTCCCGTACTCCGGCGACCGCCGTCTCATAGCCGCGTGCGCACCAAGCCGCGAGCGAATACGACACGATTACGGACTGCAGTGATTATAACGATTGTGAATTCCTAGTTTCCTAGTGAGTGACTCTAGCCACCGTTGACACTGGCTAGATCATCGTATAATAGACAATGGGCCTGATTCTGAAGGCACACATTTAAAATTTGACAGCGCTAAAATTGGTTTCGTCTTTATCTTCATAATACTGTGTGGCAAGGATACCAACAGTTTTAGTGCTGTCAAATTTTATCGTTGTGCCTTCAGAATCGAGCCCAATATCGGGCCAGTACGTCGAAGGAGCTGCGACAATAGCTGTGAGTACCTCCTCATCTCCTTTGTGACCCATATCCCCCCATTCATTGTCACATGAGAACGCAATATAGGTAGCATGATTTTGTGGGTCTGAAATTCAATCGGCTTATTGTACGAAAGACTACGAAACAAAGAAACTAGTCTATGTTACCTACAACTAAGCTTCATGCTCGCTCACACAACGGTGCCTCTATTGTTATCCAAGTTCCTGGCCATTACTGGAGTCAGTGAGCACAGACGTAGCAATAACAAGGAAATGCACCTGACAACCGCTTGTTCGGTGTTGGAAAGATTCTGTATCATGGCCCCGGGGTAAAAGTGACACACATCTACTGTACTAATCCTATCCTATCCTACTATATAATATTATAAATGCGAAAGTTTGTAAGGTATTATTATATCACATAATAATACCATACCTTGATAGAGCGACGATCTTCGGGCAGTGGCTCACGGCCCTTCGTTTACCTTTGATTTCAATGCGTTTAAATAAATCCATACGACGTCTCAAACAACTTCACCCGATGTCAATTGAATTCTAAATACATAGGTAATTTTGGTAATAATGATTTTATTTGTCAACAAAAGTAATAAACTTGACCCGTTTCGCTTGTAAATATAGTCAAAACAAGCAGACTTGATAATGAAATTACGTCGCCAGTTTGTTCGGATGCGCCAGTGTTGATCGTCAATGGTCGCAAAAGTAAATAAAACCTTCCGCTGAGATTAGCGAGCAGGTACTAATGCTTCCTTCTTGAAATAATTTGAGAGGTCGAGAGTTTGAATTCGGAGCCTTGGCGATTTAATTTCTGACTCATATAGGTAACCATGCTCTCCCTACTGCATTCTCACACAATATTAGTGTCGCATTTGTTATCATATCAAATAGCAATATATCAAAATTCTAATTATTTAACAAACAGCAAACTCTAGCATGTGTCATAGTCAGGGGACTTGGTTCAGGTACTTGCCTGTCCGGTGCTATCCAGACGAGTCACGGTATGCGGTCCCGGCTTACACAGTTATCGCGACTACAATCCCACTATCCTTCCGTAATAGCGGTATCCCATACCTACCCTATACTCCTTACTAATACCCTCATCTCCTGTCTCTCTCGCCCCGATCCCTGTCCCTGTCCCATCCGCCAATCCAAGGTCTGCCGTGCCGATGGATGCGTGTCCAGGGGCTAGCCTGGTCGTAAGCGTGCCGACATCCCGGAGCTGGGCGCACTCCGGGCACTATTAGCCTCACCGAGTCATGCGGGGCTCTGATGAGGTGGACAATTATTTCCCTAGCTAGTCGTGGTACCTCAACAAGGCAGCGATGTTGTTCGCAACACATCTCGTTAAGGGGTATCACGGGGCGAAAAGCGGACGAAGGAAAGCCACTTAGCAATATTACATTGCGCAAAGTGGCGATGCATCGTCTCTGCCTACCCCTCTATGGCGTGAGCATTATGTATGTATGTATGTATGTAACATGTTGAGTTGCATAATCTCATCTATACATTTATACTATTTTACTTCATTTTATTTTGTTCGTTTTATAATTTATAACCGTTGTTTAAGTGCTCAGACTAAAAACGAAAATCTAAGTTTAAGTTTAAAAATTTTTTATGGCTTTTAGTATCGTGTTTAGGGCACAATAATTCTGCCAATTTCACGTAGTGGAAAATACACAGCGGGATAATATTGATCGGTTTGTTTCTATTAAAACACCTTTAAAAAATGCTTTTTATAATGTCAATTTTTTTTTAATCTGTCACATTTACAATATTTATGCAAAAAGTCTCATGCAAAAACGAGACAAAGCTTTGTATGGGTCAAAAGTCTACCATACTATCAATAAGATTTTTGGAACCAAAAATCTACACTTTGTCCAATCAGGGCCCACCGTTATAGCTAGTACACACCCTCTATGGTCGTTTGCCCTTTTGCTGCCACGGCACACGCATACTATTTTAAGTTAAAATTTTTAAATTGTTTTCTCTAGTCTTATAAGTTTTATTTTATTTATTTTTTCCTTTTTCTTGCTTTGTTGGTTTTTTCTTTGTGTGTGCCAATTGTGGTAGTGAATAAATGTTTTTCTTTCTTTCTTTTTTTCTTTCTATGAAGTTAGGCCTCCGCCCAGCGGCAAAGCATAACTATGAGGTACGGTGAGTTAGAAGGAACGGTAAACTACGTATCGGACACCTGTATATATTGGAGCACCGAGTTCCCAACGTACCTCATGAGCCCAAATACGTCCACTGCCAAAAATAAGCATCTCTTATTTAATAATAAATTTTAAAAAAATCTTATTTCTCAACGATCTCTATGTACTAATAGATGGAGCGTGCCAAACAATCGCTCTGTTCCACGCAAGTAGCCACAACTCTTTCACATTTACTTTGAAACTTGTGCAGTTACTACTCAGAACCTTTAAATATTTACTAAATATTGACATTATTTAACCGTAGCGTCAACATTTAGTAATAATTAAATGTTATGCGTAGTAACTGCACAAGTTTCATTGTGAATGTGAAAGAGTTGTGGCTACTTGCGTGGAACAGAGCGATTGTTTGGAACGCTCCATCTAGTAGTACATAGAGATCGTTGTTATTCTAAGGCATATTACTCAGTTGACGAATTCCTGAAGCTCATTACTTGACATTTGTGAATTTACGACATTATTTATTAATTATTATATTCTGTTACCTGTGTGAGATTAATTGTTAAAAACATTTTTGACTTGTAATTTTTGTTACCAATAAATATGATTATGATTATCTAGAATAACAGTTTTGGTGGGCTGTCCATTGGGGGATTTGCCGTAATCAACACGCTTGGCAGGCGGATCGTTGATCGCAGTGTAGTGATATGCATATACAATGAAGAACGCTGTTGCGCGTCCTTGTTACAATCCCTTAGTCTCCTTGCCGATACCCACGGGAAGACTAGGGGTGGCTCTTTTCTAAGCCGGGAATCACACAACACGGTTCGGAGCTTATGTACGGTAAAAATTACCTGATGATGATGATGATGATATTGCAGTATTTAGAAAGAAAAAGAACTCTATAATGAACGTGCTAAATGACTGCCTTCTGGTGAACTGTAAAATATTCAAATGTAACGTGTTTGAAACTAACTTTCCCAATAGTTCTACTGCCCTATTCCATTACGTAAATCCCGTAATACTTGGTTAATTCTGATGTCGTGGTTCTACGTAATCGGTACCGTAAAATGGGGTGAATAGGGATCGGGGTCTGAATAGGGACGAAACCGGGAACGAAATATTAAGCTAAATAAATAGATGAGAAAAAACTACCTACCAATTGTTGCAAATTACTTTTGTGTGGTAGAATATTTTGTTTTGAATAGCAACACTGGAAAGCAATGAAGTTAGCAACAAATGGTCAAAATTTGTCTTTGAAAAACGGTCTAAAAATGTTGTGTTTATTTGTGTGCCAAAACTTTATCTTTTTAAGAAAAAATATAAGTCTCTGGAAGTTGAAGAGTGGTGTAGATGTTAGATTGTACATTGTTGAATCTACACAAATGCAGATAAGTCTGAATATTGTGTACTTTCTGTATAAATTCAAAATATCTAAAGGTCTGTAAATTTGGTCAAGACAAGAGGTTAATAGGTACGGTAGAGGGGCGAATAGGGACGACAATGGTCTGAATAGGCACGCCATACTTAGTAAATAGAAACGAGTGAGGGGCGAATAGAAACGGTAAGGTTTGTATAGGGACAGGGTTATCACTTTTTATTTGTTATAAATTTTTATATAAGTATCTTGAACCGATATATTGTAGCTAAGAAACTACTCAGATTTGTACTCATTTCTGATAATTTAAACAGACTGAAATTTTATATCAGTGACAAATTATAATAAATAATATTATCCATACTAATATTATAATGCGAAAGTAACTATGTCTGTCTGTTGTCTTTTCACACCAAAACTACTGAACCGATTTTAATCAAATTTGTTGTGAAGATAGTATAACGCCCGGGAACAAAAATAAGTAACTTTTTACTGCGGGATAATATGTTGTTCCTATGTGAAAATTGATTTAACGCTGATGACATTCAATACTATATAATATATATAAATAATAAATATATATATAATATAACGAACTTGATATAGGGAATTTGTGATCTCAAACAATACGATTATATGACTTTTGTGATTTGTAATAATAATAGGTACTTATTAAAGAAATGTTACCAAACATTTTTTTTATTTTAAAACATCATTTTGGAATTAGCACTAAGAAATAACTTTGTACACTAAGGAACCTATTTCAGATATGGCTTTATTTATAGATAAAGATTTGACAACCCTACGACTTTTTCCCTATTTACCCCTTTACCGTCCCAAGTCACCCCACTTCAAGCATGAATAGGGATAGCGCATATTTTGGCCAAAATCATTGGGTTTTCGATGATTTTTTCGGGTGTTTTGGGTATATTCGTAAAGTATGAGCGGCCGGACCAACTCGCAAAGGGTTATCAATGTTAAATTCGTACTATAACATCGATAAATTTGGGTCTAAAGTTTGATTTTGTGCCTATTCACCCCATTTTACGGTATCTACTAGCATAATACTAGTTTCCATGCTTAGGTTGGACAAGTATTTATTACGCCTAGGGGAACAGGTAGAAACTAGAAATGAATGAAACCTCTTTTGATTTTCCTGTACCTGGCTGAAGTGACACGAAAGTTTTAAAGAATAGCCGTTGATGAATAATTTAATTAATTTTTTCGTGGCCCAAAATTCTAATTTTTATGCCAATCTTTTTTGGGAGCTTTGCTCATAAAGGAGTTTATGTTTTGCAAATTAACAGAACCTCTGCTTACTTAATGATCCGTATCCTTCCAAATTCCAATATAAGTTCCCAATTTCTTCAGTTGTCTTTGGCTAGATAACTTTCGAGTTAAAGCCACAAAAAAAGAATGAAATCTCTTTTCTGCTATGGTTACAATCTTACTAGAATTTCAAAATAATGAAGGGTATTATTACGATTGATTGGATTAATAAGAGAATATAGAGCAGTTCCTTGTCATATAAGGCATTTAAGAGTTACCTATACATATTTTTTAATGTTATATTTCTCAGACAAGCCCGAGGTTTTTTTTTAATGTTTCTTTACGAGGCTGACAGTGACTTATTTGAGTCGGAAACCTAAAAAAAAACGAAAAAAAAATTCTGTTCTAAAGAGTATAATCGATTGAAGATTTTATAATCAATCAATTAAACTCAATAACCTTACCTAAATACGCATAAACCATAAACATTGTATTGTTATAGGTACCTAATGGGTACCTGTTTGTTTTATTGATAGTCTAACTATATTTTATTACATGTGTAATGTCTTAGAAATAATTTATGTATTCCGTTGCCGCCATAAGTTAAAATCACTACGTCGAAAATCAAGGTGAGTTCAACGAGACCGGCGCAACAAAAACAAACTTGCGTATTCTATGTTTGCGTGCATTCGTGACCGGGTCGAGCTTCGGAACGCACCGCTGGCACTGCCGCCAAATACGAACTGTATATTTGCCGCCATTTTCGTGAATAAAATTGTGTGATACTGTGTGAAAAGTGTGGTGAAGCTGTCGAAATTATTCTAAAATTTTTTAAGGGAGATTTAAAAATGACAATCTACAGCAAGCTCGTCCAAATTATATTAGTTGGTGTGTAAGCTGGTGATTATAAAAAGGTTAGAATTGCATACTTTTAATTTACTGTTTGTTTTACGCTGGTATGGACAGTGGGGCTCTCGCTTTGCTCGATGCAAAATTAGTTTTACCGCTTTTATTTTAAACTATTGAAAACGCCGTCAAATTCTGTTCAGTAGTTTCCAAAATTAGCCCGTTACATACATATATTTCATTCCAGATTAATAGTCCTATGAAAACAAACGCATTTGCGTCTCGAAAACAAAATACACAATAGATGGTGTTCCTAAGTGGACCGCAAAGTTTACTTGGTAATACAAACCTATTTTTGCTGCTGGTGACCCTTTCATGTATATGTTACCGAGACGTAAATAGCGTTGGTTTTCATAGGACTATTAATCTGGAATGAAATATACATACATACAGACACGAAATTTTTTAATTATATTTTTGGACTCTACTGGTCTTAAGTAATGTCCGGGCAGTGAACATTTTTTTTAACTTCAATGTACAGATTCGCTTTTCTTTTGTTTTTTCTACTCTCTTATTATATGTATAGACAAGTGTTTGACATAATTCCAAACCCAAATTGACTTTTGATTACATAAGTTACTGAAATTTGAAGGATATGATTTAATTTAATTTAATTTAATGATGGTCGGAACCCGCGCAGAAAAACGACAACGCACGCTTTGTTGATGTTTTTTTCTTACAAAAGTGCATTCTCTGATCCGGGATTGCAACAACAGTTTAAATATATTCGTGACCCTGATTCACAATTGTTGAATTACAGTCACGTCAATAAAGTGCTCATTGCTTTCATTCTGACGAAATTTTTAACCAATATTAAAAGCATTTTAACTTTTAGTTTTTGTTGGTTACTACATTAGATTGAATAGTAGCTAGATAATTGCCGCGTAGTTTCCGAATAGGGACCACTCCAACTCTTCCCGTGGATGTCGTACAAGGCGACTGAGGGAATACATTACAAAACATCAATCAGGCCTCCCCAACCCGTCTGGCCAGCGCGGGGAGTGTAGGCCAAATCCTCCGTCTGTCTTCGGCAGATGAGAGAGGGTTGTGCTCCTGCAGTGGAGACAACAATAACCTGATGATGATGATGTTGACAATGCCACTTTACAACAGCTGATGATGCTTATCTATTGATATTTATAATTATTATATTTTGTGCCGTGCCGATGGATGCGTGTCCAGGGGCCAGCCTGGTCGTAAGCATGCCGACATCCCGGAGCTGGGTGAACTCCGGGCACAATTAGCCTTACCGAGTCACGCGGTGCTCTGATGAGGTGGACAATTATTTCCCTAGCTAGTCGTGGTACCTCAACAAGGCGGCGATGTTGTTCGCAACACATCACGTCAAGGGGTATCAACGGGGCGAAACACGGGCGAAGGAAAGTGGCGATACATCGTCACTGCCTACCCCTCTGGGACCAAGGCGTGAGCATTAAGTATGTATGTATATTTTGTGTCTGACAATGATCTTTACCACACCATAATTTTATAATATAGAACTGGTAGCTCTTTGCCATGTATGTAGCGGGTTCGAATCCCGCTAGGGGCAAATGTTCGTATGGTGAATATGAATGTTTGTACCCAAGTCTTGGATGTTTATATATTTACTTAAGTATGTGTATCCGTTATCTAGTAACCATAGCACAGGCTCTGCCTAGTTTGGGAATGGATAATTGGTGTGAATGTCTGAGATATTTATTTATTTATTTATTTATTTCCAAAAGACGTTTTAACGCCAGCCATGTGTAAAACAAAATGTAAGGAACAAAACAATTTCGACTTAGCCTAGAATCACAGGAGTAGGCTAGAGTTCTCGATATACCAAAAGGTTGAAATATATGAGTGCTAGCTGTGGCCCGCGACTTCGTCCGCGTGGACAACTTAATATCACAAATTATTATGTATTTCCCGTAGGAATGAGATATTTTTTCAGGATAAAAACTATCCTATGTCCTATTCCAGGACCTGACCTACTCGTATATGTGCGCCAAGTTTTATTATACGATCCGTCCAGTGGATGAAGCGTGATTGAGTAACAAACATCCAAACTTTCGCCAGAATAGCTCGCAGATGGTAGACTTTTTCCTACTTACTTGATATTTTGGACAATTCACACAATATCTTTATAAATTGTAGCCTATGTGTTATTCTAATGTATAAGCTATATTATTGTAAAGTTTCATTAAAATCCATTCAGTAGTTTTTACGTGAAAGAGTAACAAACATCCATCCATACTTACAAACTTTCGCGTTTATAATATTAGTAGGAAGGATAATACAATAGCTTAAATAAGTACTGGGTGATCTTATCGTTTAAAGCGTTTCTTCCCGACAACCTTTGAGTAGGTACATAGAACATAATGTATAGCAATGATATGTAGGTGTCAACTTCCTCGTAAAATCTTTTATACCTATCAGATCGACGATGTAACGTTGATTGCCTTGAACTTCGACAGAGGTTTTTCAAGGCTTTTATAAAATGCGCTTACTCGACGTGATCATTATTACATACATACATAATACTCACGCCTTGGTCCCAGAGGGGTAGGCAGAGACGATGTATCGCCACTTTGCGCAATGTAATATTGCAAAGTGGCTTTCCTTCGTCCGCTCTTCGCCCCGTGATACCCCTTGACGTGATGTGTTGCGAACAGCATCGCCGCCTTGTTGAGGTACCACGACTAGCTAGGGAAATAATTGTCCACTTCATCAGAGCGGATTCGTTGAGACTATAAGTGCCCGGATCATTATTCTTTATTTAAAAATATTTGTTATATATCCACTGTGTGGTTCTCGGTTTAGAATAGGGCCACCCCCAGTCTTGACTGCACTAAATGTATAAATCTTTCTGTCTGTCAAACTGTGTTGTATATGTGTGCCAAATAAATGTTTTTCTATTCTATTCTATTCTATTCTATTCTATTCTATTCTATTCTATTCTATTCTATTCTGTTCTGTTCTGTTCTATTCTATTCTATATTGTCGTCAAGGCGACTAAGGGATTGCACCAGGGACGGGCAGCGTTCTCCTGTGTACATTAATATCATTATTGTAATCACTAATCCGCCTGCCAAGCGTGGTGATTATGTCAATTCCCCGAACGGACAGCCCACCAAAAGTGGCATTCTATTGGGGAGGCCTATGTTCAGCAGTGGACGTATTTCTGCTGATGATGAGTTGTGTGTGTATCAAAAAAAAAAAGTTTCCCAAAAACGTCCGTCGGTCCGCTTTACATAGCAGCTAAACCATTGGTCTGATTCAAAGTCAAAGTCAAAATCATTTATTGCATATGAGTACATTTGGTACATTTATACACGTCATTTTTTTTATCGACTACCGCTTCCTAGGTGTTAGCGCTGTGAAGAAGAAACGGCGCAACAAACTTATTTGAGTTGATTGATACCAAATTTAAGTTGAAGGCTAATTCATACGATGATTCATATGGATTTCCCACTGACTCTCATTTTGAGGCTAGCTGTCATACAAGAAAAATAAAAAAAATATCATTTTGTTAAAAACTGCTTTTACGTCGTGAGGTTCGGCGACTTTATTATCATCATATCAACCCTTAGACGTCGACTGCTGGACATAGACCCTTCCCCACTGAACGCCACCACACCCGGTCCTCCGCCCTCCGCATCCAGCTACCCCCGGCCATTTTCTTCAGGTCCATCTGGCGGCGGGGGACCCTGCGACTCTATTTATAATTAATTACAACTTGGCCCCTCATGGTTTTTGTCCAAAAATATGCAATAAATATATGCCTAAGATACACGTACGAGGGGCGTTCAAAATATTCTCGGTATTGATATCTTACAACCTCTTTTTGAATTTGTTTTGTTACTGGCTGCTAAGGTTCATTCGTTGACTAAAAAAAAAAGTATAATTCAAACCGAGATGTTCTTTTGTTTTTCTGCAATTTCTGAACAAACATGAACACTATGAGTGAATTAACAATGTTAACGAAATTAGAACATCGTTCCGTCATAAAATTCTTGACAAAACAGGGTAAAAATCAAAAAACCATAAAAGAGGAAATGGATTGTGTTTACCGTGAGTCTGCTTCTTCTTTATCTACCATTCAAAAGTGGTCAAGCGAATTCAAACGTGGCAGGGAGAGTATTAAAGATGACCCTAGACCTGGCCGGCACTACAGGCCGGCCAGGTCTAGGGTCTAGCTACTTCACAAGAAAATATTGATCAGGTGGAAAACCTTATATTGGAAGATGGTCGAGTGAAGATAAAATCAATAGCTCAAGTAACCAATCTTTCTATTGGTACCGTACATGATATTATCCATGACCATCTTAATATGTCAAAAGTGAGTGCAAGATGGGTTCCGCGAATGCTGACTCGGCTTCAAAAAGATATGCGTGCAGCTTGTTGTTCCGATTTTATTGACCTGTGTGGCGAAAATCCTGATGAGGTGCTGCAAAAGATAGTTACTGGAGATGAAACCTGGGTTCATCATTATGACCCAGAGAGTAAACAGGAGTCCATGCAGTGGCACATTAAGGGTTCAGCTCATCCCAAGAAGTTCAAGGTCGTCCCTTCCGCTGGCAAGGTTATGGCAACAATATTTTGGGATTGTGAAGGAGTATTGTTAATCGATTATAAAGAAAAAGGTGTAAATATCACAGGACAGTACTACGCAAACATTCTACGTCAATTAAGGGATGCAATCAAAGAAAAGAGGCGAGGAAGTTAACCAAAGGTGTTCTGCTTCTGCATGACAACGCCCCTGTCCATACTGCTCATATTGCCAAGGCAGCTATTGCTGAATGTGGGTTTGGAACTATAACTCATCCACCGTATAGTCCGGACTTAGCCCCCAGCGACTTCTTTTTGTTCCCCAATCTCAAAAAGGATCTGCGTGGAAATCGATTTTCTGACGATGAAGCGTTGAAGGCGGCAGTGAACGAGCATTTTTACACCAAGGATAAAAAATATTATTATGAGGGATTAAAAAAAATAATTGATCGATCTTTTAAGTGTATTAACATAGGGGGGGAGTATATTGAAAAATAAAAATATCAAACTTTTCGTACTTGTTTGTCTTAATTCGAATACCGAGAATATTTTGAACGCCCCTCGTATATGACTTAATCAGAATTCAAATTGTAGAACATTAAAACTGATTCACTTCAACTATCATCATCACATACATACATAATGCTCACGCCTTGGTCCCAGAGGGGTAGGCAGATATAATGGGTCGCAACTTTGCGCGATCCTGACACACCTCACTAGCCTCATTTACATTCATCAACCTTTTCATGCACCTGCTTTTATTATTCTCACTGCAGACCCCAGCCTTTTTGAGGACGTTACTAATTTGATCCTTGAACGTCCTCCTAGGACGACCTCTAGCTGTAGTACCTTCCACATTCGCACTGTATTTTATTTTTGTCACTCTTCTTTCAATCATCACCATCAGTCGAATTACGTCCACTGCTGAACACAAGCCTCCCCCCCAATAGAACGCTACTGTTGGTAGACTGTCCATTGGGGGATTTGACATAAACACTACACTTGCCAGGCGGATTAGTGATCCCAAATGATCAGGAGCTGCCGCTTTAACACCCACGGGAAGACAGGGGGTGGCCCTATTCTAAGCCGGGAACCACGCGGCCCCCGCTAAACCACGTACCCCGCGGTCAAGAACAACGTGATATAGAAGTAACTGTTTAATGATCATTGATCACCCAAAATCTTGTTTTCTAGTCCAAGAACAACCTGGCATTCTAATATATTCTGCCAGTTTTGGCGTTCGATAAATTAATTCAAACCAAACCGGTATCTTCCGCAACTTTGACCGCCACGAATTCACGCAACATAAATATTACATATATACGTACACTTGTCTAATTCCAAACTATGATTGTTTTCCTGTGCTATGGTAATTAAACAAAGATAGGACAATTCAGAAATATAACATCCAGACTCCAGTGGGAATCATCATCAGGTTATTTTTGTCTCAACTGCAGGAGCACAACCCTTTCTCATCTTCCGGAGACAGACGGAGGATTTGGCCTACACTCCCCGCGCTGGCCAGACGGGTTGGGGAGGCCTGATTGATGTTTTATGTATTCCCGTAGTCGCCTTGTACGACATCCACGGGAAGAGTTGGAGTGGTCCTATTCTACTCTACTGGAAACCACACGGCAGTGGTAATCGAACCCTCTATATCTGGCATTCGAGTTCAGTGATTAACTCACTGAGCCAATAAGGCGACACGGTCATATGATATGTATCGAACATATCATATATACAACTATCTTTATCAGAGCTTGAATAAGTAATCGGACTTTCTGGAACCGATACCACTGGCCTTGGCAGGGTACGGTAAGATAAAAATTCACATTTTAAGCGATCATCTTTGATTCCAAAACCAATGTCAAATATGGATTTAGAAATCCCCGAAAACCTAGAAAATAATTGTAAAAAGTGACAAATGTCATGGCGGCCATATTGGATTCTAAAACCAATGTCAATTTAGATTAAGCAACCCCCGAAACATCATCAGTTTATTTTTGTCTCCACTGCAGGAGCACAACCCTCTCTCATCTGCCGGAGACAGACGGAGGATTTGGCCTACACTCCCCGCGCTGGCCAGACGGGTTGGGGAGGCCTGATTGATGTTTTATAATGTATTCCCTCAGTCGCCTTGTACGACATCCACGGAAAGAGTTGGAGTGGTCCTATTCTACTCTACCGGAAACCATACGTCACCCCCGAAACCTAAGAAAATAATTGTAAAAAGTGACAAATGTCATGGCGGCCATCTTAGTTTTTATAACTTACGTCAAATTCAGTTTTAACGCCCCCGAAAACCTAGAAGTTGACCTTGAAAAGAGTCATGAAAATTCGCGGTTTAGGTTGTGGCCCACCAAAAGTTACGTCACGTAGTTACGTCAGGTAAAAATATCAGAAGTCGTTAAAAAGTGACTGAAAGTGGCTACATCATAATAAATATCTCAGACATTCACACCAATTATCCAGTCCCAAACTAGGCAGAGCCTGTGCTATGGTTACTAGATAATGGACACACATCTAATAAATAAAATCGTAAATGTCTGTACATTGAAGATATTTGCAACAAAAAAATTGCGTAGTCTAAGGATAAGCAACAAAATACATTTTGATCATTTTTGAAATTTTTGTCTGTTTGTCTATTTATCTGTTTGTCTGTGAGTTTGTGCACGCTTCACTTAAAAACTACTGAACGGATTTTGATGGACTTTTCACAGAAACATGGGGCTTAACTTAACATTTAGTTTTTATTTCATCGCAATCGGTTAACTCAGTCAAAAGTTATGGACAGTTTTAGTTTTCAAATACATTAGTAGGTAAGGTTAGTATGCAATATATTGCACAGTATTTCCGTACTATTCAGATTGCGATGAGTTTGGACTACAGTTGGAGCTGCGAGTAGGAATTGGAGTGGGCGTGGGCGTGGGAAAAGTGGAGTGGGTGTGGAAACTTGAGCGGAAGCGGGAGCGGGAACGGGAGCGGATTCTGTAGTTCACGCGAGCGGAGGCGCGGTCACAGCTAGTACTTAAATAAATATATAAACATCCAAGACTTGGGTACAAACATTCATATTCATCATGCGAACATTTATTTGCCCCTGGTGGGATTCGAACCCGCAACATCCAGCGTGGCAGTCCGAGAGCTACCCGGTTCCGCCACGAAGGCCATCGCCTGTTCGCTGCATGCTATTTTGTTGCAAGCCTCTTTACCTACCTATCTATACTTATACCTTTTTATCGCCCTTTTAATAGGTCTTCTTTATTACGTCTAATAAAAATTGCCATGACTTGAAATGTAGGCTTATTCCACTAACATAGTTGTTTACATGTGATTAATGTTTTACCTTTACCGCGGCCATAAAAATAAACTGACCTCTGACAATTCAATTTCGAAATCTAAGCCATGCGTGCCTGATTTATTTTCGAATGCCTGAGCATTGAAAGTAACTACAAGGTGCAAATATCACACGTGCGTACAAATACATTAGGCAAACACTTGTATTTTTTTAAGTTACAACAACTCAATTACTCTTTTACACAATAAAAAATACATACATAATGCTCACGCCTTGGTCCCAGAGGGGTAGGCAGAGACGATGTATCGCCTACTGTGCGCTATCCTGACAAAAGTCGCTTACTACGCCCGCTGTTCGCTCCGTGATACCACTTGGCGTGATGTGTGGCGAACAACATCGTCGCCTGTGTTGAGACACGTTGTACAACCACGATTAGCTAGGGAAATAATTGTCCACCTGCATGAAGGCTTAAGGCAGCGACACATATCACACGCGACGCGACGCCACGCAACGCGTGTGGAATAAGGAGTAGAATAAAATATGATTTCAAATTCAAAAAACTTTATTACTGCTGAAAACTGTTCAAAATGCCTTCTTGTGGCGTGTGTGGCGCGGTCCGCGCTTCTATTTCTGTATTTTCCCTGCATTAAGCTTACCTATTCACGTCCACTCTCATTCGATTACTTATTAAACGGAACAACAGTTTTGCCCAACAAATTCTGGCCCTAAATTCCAAGGTGTGTTAAAGCTGCTAAAACAGTTAACAACCATAGGTCTATCTAGAAAGTATTCTTGACCAACGAACGTCACGAATTCGCGAAACACCTGTTTCCAATGAACCTATATTTGTATGCTTACTACAAGCACTATTACACGAAGTAGCCTTTCGCTACTACAGCTTTAGCGTCATGAAGGCGCTATACGTTGCTACTACAGCTCAACTATGTGGCTGGGCTTCTCCTGGCCACACCAAACCCCCAACCCTCCGCATGACCACGTTGGGCATCATTTCTTTGCTATAAGGGTAGAGGGACCTCTTTTCCTACTTCTACTCTTTTCTATCATCATCAGGTTATTTTTGTCTCCACTGCAGGAGCACAACCCTCTCTCATCTGCCGGAGACAGACTGAGGATTTGGTCTATACTCCCCGCGCTGGCCAGACGGGTTGGGGAGGCCTGATTGATGTTTTATAATGTATTCCCTTAACCTTTTCTTCTATAATTTAATGTAATGTATAATTGAGCGATCCTGACCCACCTCACTAGCCTCACTCACATTCATCAACCTTTTCATGCACCTCCTTTTATTCTTCTCACTGCGGACCCCAGCCTTTTTGAGGAGACGTCATCAATTTGATCCTAGCATAAAAATGTTTATTTATGCTCAAGGCAGCATCTGTTTTTCTTTAATACGAGGTTAGAGTTTACTGACCGTGAATTTCTTTTCATTCCACTGTTAGACACTCGGCAAGGTCGTTATTTTGACACTTGAATGAGAATTACTAAAATTACCTTGTCAATGGCAGTTGTAAATATTATGTTTGTCTTATGCTGAATCTACACGATCGTCCAACTTCCAACTGTTCGTTCAACACTCGATTTATGTAGTTCACGAGCGTTGGCTCGAGCACAGAATAAGTAATAGTACTAGTAGATAAGGCGCATTCCCTAGAAAGCTTGTTTAATTTCTCAAAAAACTTACCTAAAAATTCAATGCAAGCCAAATTGAATCCTACGCGCATGGAAGAAAGTCAGTGTTACATTCGTTTTAGCCGTGTGGTTTCCGGTAGAGTAGAATAGGACCACTCCAACTCTTCCCGTGGATATCGTGCAAGGCGACTGAGGGAATACATTATAAAACATCAATCAGGCCTCCCCAACTCGTCTGGCCAGCGCGGGGAGTGTAGGCCAAATCCTCCGTCTGTCTCCGGCAGATGAGAGAGGGTTGTGCTCCTGCAGTGGAGACAACAATAACCTGATGATGATGAAATCTAATAAATTAAAACGTAAACTTCGCGTGTCTTTACTTTGAATATATGTATTTGCAAAAAAACATAATTAAGGGTCTAAGAATAAGTAATAGAATAAATTTCAATCATTGTTTGTTTGTCTGTTAGTTTGTGCACGCATCACTTTAAACTACTGAACCGATTTTGATGGACTTTTCAAAGTAACATAAGGCTTAACTTGGAGTAACATATAGGCTTTATTTCATCGCAATCGGTTTACTCAATCAAAACTTATGGACGTAGGTAAGGTATGTATACCTAATATGCTCGGCCTTCAGATTTCGATTACATTAGGACCTAACTACTTGGGTGTGTGAGTGGGACTGGCTAGTTCGAACTAAAATAAATTTTAATTTATGGTACCCAACGACCTCTATATTTCGATGATGGTACCAAGCATTATGTACGACGTATACATATTGCCGACTAGTAAGTATGGGGAACCCCCAAAATTTATTGTTTTTTTTTTCTATTTTTGTGTGAAAATCTTTATGCGGTTCACAGAATACATCTACTTACCAAGTTTCAACAGTATAGTTCTTATAGTTTCGGAATAAAGTGGCTGTGACATACGGACGGACAGACAGACAGACAGACAGACAGACAGACAGACAGACAGACAGACAGACAGACAGACAGACAGACATGACGAATCCATAAGGGTTCCGTTTTTTGCCATTTGGCTACGGAACCCTAAAAAGGTATTTATAAATCTTGTCTTTGAACCTCTCTATCTAAACAAGGTACTCGTATCTTAGCAAATTGCAATTTCATGCAATGTCTCTATCATTATTTTTATTCCAGCATGCGCACGCGCATGTAACCGCGAAGGTCACCACATAACAATGAGAATCTCGTGTAATAATTTTATCATCATCATGACAGCCCTTAGCCGTCCACTGTTGGACATAGGCCTTCCCCAATGAACGCCACCACATCCGGTCCTCCGCCCTCCGCATCCAGCCGCTTCAGGCCACCTTCTTTAGGTCGTCGGTCCATCTGCCCCAACGGCCGTCGGTTCTGCGACAGATGTGGCCCGCCCACTGCCACTTCAGCTTGCTAACCCTTTTGGCTATGTCGGTCACCTTTGTTCTCCGTCGGATCTTTTAAAAGAATAGAATAGAATAGAATAGGTCATATATTCATAGCTACGACACACACATACATGAGAAATAAACAGAACAGAAATTAATAAATTACAATAAAAAAATAATCAGGGTACCTATGTGTCGCAGCAATAAAATGGCGCTGACTCAGCATAATGCTGCAGCACGCTACGCGAACTCCAGCGCTGGTATTCTGTCAGCACCAGGTCAAGTGACCTCACAGATTTTGATAAAAACCAGTAACATAAACTTCCATGTTTCACGGAATTATATTGCTGACACTACATGATCACATCCAACGTTCGCCCGAACTCTACCGATCCCACAAATCGGGTCACCACACATCGAAGGCCAACTCCAAACAGCCATGAGCTCCTTTGATGTAATGTCGAGTTACTTGTGGTGTGTCGACGACCTCCGTGGCGGAACGGGTAGCTCTCGGACTGCCACGCCGGAGGTTGCGGGTTCGAATCCCGCTAGGGGCAAATGTTCGTATGATGAATTTGAATGTTTGTACCCAAGTCTTGTATGTGTATCCGTTATCTAGTAACCATACCACAGGCTTTGCCTTGTTTGGGACTGGATAATTGGTGTGAATGTCTGAGATATTTATTTATTTATTTACTTTCCAGCAGCTTACAAACTGACATAGTTATGATTATTTTATATTGTTTTTTAATTAATTTTAAGTACAGGTTCATGCTGTTGCCCGTCTCTGAGATAGTCCGTCTCTCTGAGATATTAATAAAGTAAATTTTTCTAGAAGCCATTGTATGCAAAATTCATATTGCGATTGGTTTGTACTACAGTTGGAGCGGGAGGGGGAGTGGGAGTGGAAGAGAGATTGGGATCGGGATCGGAATTGGGATTGAGAGTCTGAGTGGGAGTGGGATAGGAAGCGAGAGTGGTAACGGGAGCGGATTCTGTAGTCCTCGCGAGCGGAGCCGCGGGCACAGCTAGTTCTTTGATAAATTAAATCATCATCATCATCATCATCAGGTTATTTTTGTCTCCACTGCAGGAGCACAACCCTCTCTCATCTGCCGGAGACAAGACAGAGGATGTGGCCTACACTCCCCGCGCTGGCCAGACGGGTTGGGGAGGCCTGATTGATGTCTTATAAATTAAATAGAGGCGTCAAATAGAAACAAATGTATAAAATTATTGTCATATTTATAATGTTAAGGATAAGGATAGTAAACCTTAAGATACCTACTAAGCCTCATGATCGATGACCTAGATTTATCTAATCGTAATCCAGTAAACCATAGAATACTAAATAATAATTACTCTAAACAATGAAAGCACCACAGAATATATGTGAAACCAAGAAACTTAGATCTTTAATAGTTATTTAGTACATTTCACACAGACTAGTTATTATTTGTCTATGACTTTGATTAGAACTTAAACTATTTCAGTAGTTTACAGACAATGCTTAATGGTTGCTCGGGAAGATGGCAATAGGGGGCACGGCAATAACGGGGGGCACGACCGATGGATTTTCGACGATGACGGGCCCAACGGAGATGGGCTCGAAGGAGTCGACGATGGCCGGGCCAACGGAGATCGGGGTGTCGATGATGGCGGGTCCAACGGAGATGGGCTCGAAGGAGTCGACGATGGCCGGGCCAACGGAGATGGGGGTGTCGATGATTGCGGGTCCAACGGAGATGGGCTCGAAGGAGTCCTCCTCCACAATGGCGGGTCCAACGATGACTGGAGTAGGTCCGACAACCACAGGATCACCGATCACATGACCATCGAGGTTGATGTTCAGGATAATCTGAATCAGAGGAGCGCTGGCGGCCTCTGGAGCGGCAGCGACTCCGGGTCCTACTTCGGGTTCGAAGGAGTCAACAATAGCGGGTCCAACTGAGATGGGCGCGTAGGAATCTTCCGGAACTATGGCGGGTCCAACTGAGATTGGGTTCTCAACAATAGCGGGTCCAACTGAGATGGGCGCGTAGGAATCTTCCGGAACTATGGCGGGTCCAACTGAGATTGGGGTTTGGACAATAGCGGGCCCAACTGAGATGGGCGCGTAGGAACCTTCCGGAACTATGGCGGGTCCAACTGAGATTGGGGTTTGGACAATAGCGGGCCCAACTGAGATGGGCGCGTAGGAGTCCACAATAGCTGGTCCAACAGAAATGGGTTGGTCGATTATGGCGGGTCCCACATGGATGGGTTCTCCGTCAATCACTGGCGCGGGGCCAGCGATTCCGGCGTCCACGAGACGGTAGGCGGGGCCGGCGACGGCCACGGCAACCACGGCGGCGGCAATGAGCAAGAATTTCATGGTGATTGCTCTAAAACAACAAACACATTTATGAACATAAGTCTGAAGACACAATCCATTGCTATTTCTTAAAGGTTTAGAAAGAAGCTGATATGGGAAGTTACAAGTTTATAAAAGTTTCGCATAAACGAATTTATCTTTGTGTTTAATCGAAAAGACTTTATTTTGCGACATGGTTTTTGTTACTAAGGAAGATAACAATATTATTTCATCTAGCTCTTAGAACTTTACAATGTAAGTATATATTGAGCAATATTTGCCTAAAAACTTAGTTAAAAATAATTAGATAAGTATCTTTAAATTAATATTATTGTTTATTCACATACCTGTGTTTGCTTGGTCTTCAACAAACTATGCCACCATAATTTCAAATTTACTTTTTATACAAAAACAGTATCTTTTACCGATAGCACAATTAATACTCCCAGATAATGTCTTTACTACTTATAATCCCAGCTTTATAAACTTTTATAGTTGTATTTATTGTTTCATTAACGTTTGAATAATTATCAAAAAAATTAACTTCGGGATTAACAGTATCAAATATGTGATTAAATTTGAGGAAATGTTTGAAGTAAGCACTTCTTGATACTACGAAAACTTTTTCTTTTGTATGATAGATAGGCATTTTTTAATTTTAGTTAGTTTCGTCTTGGTCTTTGGCTTTTGGTTTATAATTAATTACAAGTCCATCTCTGATTGATTACAATCTCCTTCTCCCACCAATCATCAGTGTTTGATTACACTTCTGTCTAGTTTTTCTTTTACTCTCTTTCTTCTCTGCTATCTTACATCCTAGATCTCCGTGCAACAGAATACATACCTACATGTAAAACAAACATGCATGACAGGTTTACAATCTATATTTTAAAGACAATCTAGGTGCAATAACAATAAATGGCGCTGACTCAGCATAATTCATATCCCATACAAAAACAAAAGTAGAGATGGGTCGGACTTACCTACAATTAGGACAAAAAATATGAAATCCAAGGGAAAATAAAGAGGAAGACCTAGGAAGAGATGAATAGATGACATTAGAAAAGAAGCAGGATATGGAGCAGGAAAACGGGCAATATGAAAAAGTGGGAGTTTTTGGGTGAGGCCTTTGCCCAGAATCAGGCTGCTGCGTAATAATTAGTTTATAAATATTAATTTAAATATCAGCTCGTACCAGCATTATATGGCTAGGTACTAAAAACTGAAATCTTCTATCCTTTAAATATATTTTAAATAAACATTTTAGAAACAATGAAAATACGAGTGAGGTACACGTGTATGACTACCCTGTTTTCGATGCAACCCTAAAAATTATTCATGATTTATAATTATTGATAATTTGTATACACAGCTCCCTGCTGTAAATCACCATAACATTAATTACCGGGTATCATTTACAAAAACCAACTGATTATAGTAAAATATTGCCCAATATACACGATTAACACATAGAAACTGAATGGATTATCTTTGACGTTTATTGTGATAAATGAAGGAACGATAACGTCGCGTTGTGGCATTCAATGCTGAACTACTCCAATTCATTGTTAACAGCAACGTGATACACAGGGATGATACAACATCAAGTTATTCTAATGCCAACATCATCTGCAACAGGAAAGACGAAAGATGAAGTGAATTTCTATGCTGAAGTCCTGAAAACGAGGATTGGCGTACTAGAGTTACTACAGATGAATCAGAAATGAGAAAAAATGGTAATAAAATATGAAATGCAGTCATTCTCCAAAGTACTGAAGTTACAAATATCACCCTCAAATAGTTATGGGCAGGACCAGAAAGGTCTAAAGATGAAGTGAGTTTCTATGATGAAGCCCTGAAAACAAGATATTAGCAGACATTATACGAGCTACCTGGACTAGGGTTACTACAGATGAATCAGAAATGAGAAGAAATGGTAATAAAATATGAAATGAAGTTACAGATGTCACCTTCAAATGGTTAAGGGCAGGGCCAGAAAGGAAGAAAGATGAAGTGAGTTTCTATGATGAAGCCCTAAAGATGAGGTATTGGTAGACCACCAACCTGATACTGGGAGAAGAAATGGTAAGAATGTTTAAGCATATAAATTTTCACCTCCTCAATGAAACCCATCTAGATAGGTCAGAGATCAACCCAACAAAACTTGTAAAACGAATAAAAAACATATTTTCCTCTCGGTAATAAAATAAACAATAGATGGTGCGCTGGAATGGACTATACAAACTTATGTTTGCTCTAGTGTCGCTTTTACAACTAGGACGAAGTCGCTGGCAAACAGCTTTATAAAATGTCAAGAACATACCTTGTTGTGATGTCTTTTTGTAGGGAAATAAATTTACACACATACATACATAATGCTCACGCCTTGGTCCCAGAGGGGTAGGCAGAGACGATGTGTCGCCACTTTGCGCAATCTAATGCCGCAAAGTAGCTTCCCTTCGCCCACTTTTCGCCCCGTGATACCCCTTGACGTGATATGTTGCGAACAACATCGCCGCCTTGTTGAGGTACCACGACTAGCTAGGGAAATAATTGTCCACCTCATCAGAGCCCCGCAAGACTCGGTAAGGCTAATAGTGCCCGGAGTTCACCCAGTTCCGGGATATCGGCACGCTTACGACTAGGCTAGACCCTGGACACGCAGCCATCGGCACGGCAGACCTTGGATTGGCGGACGGGACAGGGATCGGGGCGAGAGAGACAGGAGATGGGGGTATGGGTAAGGAGTATAGGGTAGGTATGGGGTACCGCTATTACGGAAGGATAGTGTGATTGTAGTCGCGATAACTGTGTAAGCCGGGACCGCATACCGTGACTCGTCTGGACAGCACCGGACAGGCAACTACCACAACCAAGTCCCCTGACCTTTAATAAATTTAAACATGTTTATTATTTATTATTAAATAGGTACTTTAAATAGATATTAACTGATGTTGCTACCGCGAGGTTAGTGTACTTTAGCTACTTCCACAGTATCATGGCATACGGTATCCTACTGTGGGGTCAAGCAGCAGATATAGAGACCATTTTTATCTTGCAAAAAAGAGCAGTTAGGGCAATCTATAATCTGCGTTGTAGAGACTCATTAAGAGAAAAGTTTAAAGAAATAAGCATATTAACAGTAGCTGATCAATTTATTTTAGACTAGCTGTGCCCGCGGCTCCGCTCGCGTGGACTACACGATCCGCTCCCATTCCCACTTCCGCTCCCTATCCCACTTCCAATCAGACTTCAAATCCAGGTCCAGGTTCAGGTCCAGGTCCAGGTTAAGGTCCATATCCAGGTCCAGGTCCAGGTCCAGGTCCAGGTCCAGGTCCAGGTCCAGTTCCAGTTCCTCAACTCTCCCCTCAACCCTCTCCTCAACCCTCCCCTCAACCCTCCCCCCCTCAACCCTCCCCTCAACCCTCCCCTCAACACTCCCCTCAACCCTCCCCTCAACCCTCCCCTCTACACTCCTCTCAACCCTCCCCTCAGCTCTCCCCTCAACCCTCCCCTCAAACCTCTTTCCCTCGTCTCTCCAAATGTAGTCCTCGTAACAAATCTAAAAAATTCCGACCAACATTACTTTGTTGCATACGTATACCACAAATTCATCGTAATCGGGTAACTCAGTCAAAAGTTATGCGAATTTTCAAACACTCAAATTACACTGGTACGGGCTCCCGCTCCCGCTCCAGTCCATCTCCGGTTATGCTCCCGCTACCGCTACCGCTTCCGCTTCCGCTCTCAATCCCACCCCCCACGCCCACGCCCACTCTCACTCCCACTCCCACTCCCACTCCAACTCCAATTCCTACTCGCAGCTCCAAATGTAATCCAAACTCATCGCAATCTGAATAGTAGGTACGGAAATACTACTTTAAGCAATATATTGCATAATAACCTTACCTAACTAATGTATTTGAAAACTAAAAATGTCTATAACTTTTGATTGAGTTAGCCGATTGCGATGAAATAAAGACTAAATGTTAAGTTAAGTTAAGCACCATGTTTTTGTGAAAAGTCCATCAAAATCCGTTCAGTAGTTTTTAAGTGATGCGTGCACAAACTCACAGACAAACAGACAAACAGACAAAAATTTCAAAAATGATCGAAATGTGTTCTGTTGCTTAACCTTAGACCCCCCAATTCTTTTTTTTATAAATATCTTCAATGTACAGACACGCGAAGTTTACGATTTTATTTATAAGATAATAATATTTTTATTGTCAGAAAAAAATTATCTCTCTTTTTGAGGCACTGTGACAATAATACAAGAAATAAAAATAAACTTGTTTTACCAGGGTTAAGACTAGGTAAGGTCAGCAAATCGTTCACGGGGCAATGTATACGCTTCTACAACAAACTACCAGAGGAAATTTTAAATATGACGGACAGAAAGTTTAAGATTCACATTAAAAAACAACTTTGTAAGAAAGCCTATTATAAAATAAACGATTATTTGAATGACAAAGATGCCTGGTACTAATGTTAATTCAGCTTCGCAAAATCTTTATTAATTGTATTTTTAAAAGATTTCTTGCGTGAAGTTTGTTGCGCCGTTTCTTCTTCACAGCGCTAACACCTAGGAAGCGGTAGTCGATAAAAAAAATGACGTGTATAAATGTACCAAGTTTACTCATATGCAATAAATGATTTTGACTTTGAGATAGGTACACGTCACACCAGATTTATAATATTGTACTCGTATATGGTGTTATTATGTGCCATGTCAAGTTGTTTTTTTCGCACAAGTTTTAACCTGGTGATGATTCATTCGATGTTTTCCTGTTAGTCAGAGAGCCATCATTTTTTTCTTCATTTTAATTGATGCATAGTACCTATTTACCTCAGTAGGTAATTTACTTCGAGGTACCAAAGTCCAAGAAGTTATGTACTGTGGTCGAATCAAAAGGTTGTTCAGTTTTCAAATTCATTCCTTCAACATGGCAAGAGCACATGACCCCTTTTCAAATTATGTCCAAGACTGACTTTTGGATGGAAAATGATGTTGTATAATTTGATAGCAAAGTTTAAATTTAGGTGTCAGGTGGATGGAGTAAATGAATATGTACACTAATATTATAAAGGGGAAAGATTTGTATGTTTGTAACGAATAAGCTCAAAAACTATTGAATCGATTTCAAAAATTCTTTTACCATTTGAGTACTACATTTATCCCTGAGTAACATAGGCTATATTTATTCATTACTATAAACATTAGGGAAGGGGGAAAGAGGATTAACGCTTAATAAGTTTCAACTTTATTTAATTCAGTAGTCGACGCGAGCGGAGCTGCGGGCACTGCTAGTATTTCATATAGGTACTAATCTAATCCCAGACTAGGATTTCTCATTTACTATGGAAGTAGGAATTCACAAATATAACATCCAGAAGGGAACCAACTTGGACGTCCCAGATGGGAATCGAACCCGCGACCTCTATACAGAGACCTCTAGACATACGAGTATGCTTGACAGTTGAAAAAGGCAGAATTTTTATTTGTAACACAGTCCAAAACTCTGTCAGCGACCTTAAAAACCTGCTCGTCGAAGGGCATCGAACCACGCAACTGAGCCAGGGACGTATCCAGGGCAGGTAAAAGGGGGCCGTCAGCGACGCTACCATTCTGTTTAAAGGATTCATGTCATCATGTCAGCCCTTAGACGTCCTCTGCTGGACATAGGCCCTTCAGAACGCCACCACACCCGATCCTCCGCCCTCCACATCCACCTCCACCTCCACCTCCCTCACCTCCCTCAGCTCGTGATGGTCCATCTGTCGTGCCGGCCCTGCGCGTGCCGGCCCGCGGTCTTCACTCCAGAACTCGTCTGCCCCATCGTCCGTCGGTTCTGCGACAGATGTGGCCCGCCCACTGCCACTTCAGCCTTATTAAATTCTTATTAACTGGTATTTGAATGTTTTAAAAAATATAAACGAAAAATAAAAACTCGTTTTGTGTAGCGAGTAGGTACCTATATATTTGATACTAGCTGTTGCCCGCGACTTCGTCCGCGTGGACAACTTAACATTACAAAACTTTTAAACAATTTCCCATATGAATGAGATGTTTTTTTGGGATATAAACTATCATATGTCCCATTCCAGGACCTATCCTATATGTGTGCCAAGTTTCATCACAATCCGTCCAGTGGTTGAAGCGTGATTGAGTAGGTACGTAACAAACATCCAAATATTTCGCATTTATAATATCAGTAGGAGTAGGATTGTTCGGAAGAATTATCACGAAATGTAGGGGGCGCGCCGTCGTGAATTATACGATTTATACAATACCAGAGTAATTATTCATCATCAGGTTATTTTTGTCTCCACTGCAGGAGCACAACCCTCTCTCGTCTGCCGGAGACAGACGGAGGATTTGGCCTACACTCCCCGCGCTGGCCAGACGGGTTGGGGAGGCCTGATTGATGTTCTATAATGTATTCCCTTAGTCGCCTTGTACGACATCCACGGGAAGAGTTGGACTAATTATTATAATCGTCATATACCGTTTACACAACCTTATATCGTTTCATATTGTTACGTATCCCCAAAGCATGCAACCGGCAGTTTAAAGTGTGCTTTGGGAAAATGATCTCAATAGCGAAGGTATATTGTACATATTATGTTGTGGAAACGACTTTTATTTTGGGTATGAAGGTCAACAAGTTGGCTGAGGCCTCCAATGGAGCCTGCAGCACAGATTTTTAATCGTAGCTTGCTACATAATATTAACCTCTAAATACTAATAATTTATTGTTACCAAGAATGTTTCGTTGCATAGTTTAAAAGATAATGTAAAATAACAAATACGCGAGAAAAATATTTACCGCCCAACGAAGTGGGCACGGGTCAGCTAGTCTACAATATTATGATTTGATTTAATTTATTTATTTTAAAGATAACATTGATCCATTAATGTTAGTAAAGACTTAAACTACGTTAGTATTTAATAACTAAAAGTGATTTAGTCCTCTGGGTGAGTATCCATACCAGAGGACTGTCCATTCTATCGGCTATCATCATAAAGAGGAAAGATTTTTGTAACCAATAAATTTAAAACTACTGGACCGATTTAAAAAAATCTTTCGATTCTGGGATTGAGATCAGGATCGGGATCGCGATTGGGATTTAGAGTCTGAGTGGGAGTGGGATAGGGAGCGAGTGTGGGAACGGGAGCGGATTCTTTAGTCTACGCGAGCGGAGCCGCGGGCACAGCTAGTCGCTTATAATTCTTTGTATGCGTTATATTGTTAGTGTGTGTATTCTATCGTTAAGAACTTTGGGTCATCGGAACGCCAGGGGTCCTGAGTTCGATTCACAACGAGGACAGACCCATTTGGGATTAGACAAGTTTATTATACACCAAGTTACATCAAAATCGGTCAACTCCTCGCCAGGTTTCCTTGTTAATATAGGCACTACTTCCTACAACTCGTAAGAAAAAAATAAGTCTAAACTGTAAACAATCTTTACCTATAACAAAACTGTAACTGGTCTATATTTCATTCCAGATTAATAGTCCTATGAAAACCAACGCTATTTACGTCTCGGTAACATATACATGAAAGGGTCACCAGCAGCAAAAATAGGTTTGTATTACCAAGTAAACTTTGCGGTCCACTTAGGAACACCATCTATTGTGTATTTTGTTTTCGAGACGCAAATGCGTTTGTTTTCATAGGACTATTAATCTGGAATGAAATATATGTCTGTACATGGGAGACATTATAGAAAAATGTGTATGAGGGGTCCTTTATAGGGCCAATAGAAGCCAACATAATTGTTTTTAGAATTTTGTCGGTTTGTATGTTTGTTACCTCATCACGCGAAAACTACTGCATTAAATTTGATGCAGTTTTCACAGTTGTCTTGCTGGAGGTCTAACTTAAAACCTAGTGCATGTTTCATCTTGATACGCCACTAAGAACCTGAGATATTTATAAAGTATTTTCTTCTAGCTAGAAGTCATTATACGCACTATAACAAAGAAATATAGGATCGGGATTGAGATTGGGAGTCTGATTGGGAATGGGATAGGGAGCGAGAGTGGAAACGGGAGCGCAATCTGTAGCGAGCGAAGCCGCGGGCACAGCAAGTAATGAATATGGGTAACTTGCATATAACAATAATATGGGAAGTAGAACAGCTTTGTGACAACAAAACAATAGGAATGGGAATTAACTTACCAACATTGTCCATTCAAATCCTAATTGTTGTTTTTATTGTTGTTTGTAGGAGTAGGTACCTTCTTTAGAGTTGCCAACATACAAAGGGTTTTACCCTTAATTGCCCTTATTAATATAAAATGATTTTATCATCATGACATCCCATAGACAGCAGTGTTATCTACTTTTATATGGACGTCCTTATTTACCACAAAACAATTATTGCTGATTTAAAGTGTCTTGTGGTTTCCGATAGAGTAGAATAGGACCACTCCAACTCTTCCCGTGGATGTCGTACAAGGCGACTAAGGGAATACATTATAGAACATCAATCAGGCCTCCCCAACCCGTCTGGCCAGCGCGGGGAGTGTAGGCCAAATCCTCCGTCTGTCTCCGGCAGACGAGAGAGGGTTGTGCTCCTGCAGTGGAGACAAAAATAACCTGATGATGAATAATTACTCTGGTATTGTATAAATCGTATAATTCACGACGGCGCGCCCCCTACATTTCGTGATAATTCTTCCGAACAATCCTACTCCTACTGATATTATAAATGCGAAATATTTGGATGTTTGTTACGTACCTACTCAATCACGCTTCAACCACTGGACGGATTGTGATGAAACTTGGCACACATATAGGATAGGTCCTGGAATGGGACATTTGATAGTTTATATCCCGAAAAAACATCTTATTCATATGGGAAATTGTTTAAAAGTTTTGTAATGTTAAGTTGTCCACGCGGACGAAGTCGCGGGCAACGGGCAGCGGGCTAGTATTGAATATATGGACGGTGTAGGTAGCTACTCGCTACACAAAACGTGTTTTTTTTTTTTTTTGTAAAATTTAAAAAAGGGTCACGTAGTTTGGGTACGTTCTTGAAGGTCCGTTTACTTAAATTGCATCACATCGCTCTCGCAACATCCGACCATTTGGCCCCGAAATCGGGGCTACGTCGCGTGGGTATATTTTGTATACCTAAAGTGCGAAGTGAGACAGGCCTGACGACAGTAGAAGTCCTATTGTGTCTCGTTGGATGCCCGCGAAGCGCTATGTTTTGTCTAAGATGTGTTTTTTATTTGTTTGTGAATTGGTATTGTATCAGTACAAATAACTTTATTGGTTCAAGAACATTGGGGTCCTTATACTAGACATATCTATGTAGATATATTATTACAAGCAGTAGCCTGGCTCCCAAACTAGGATTCCCTGTTCTATGGGTAGCCAGTGAATAAATGCCTGTCTATCTATAATTATTTTTACTGTAAACAATTCTTTTTCACTCTTAATATATCATATACCAGTTTCTCAAGAGCAATTGGGACTTTACTCATGATCAGATAACACGAATGGAGTCGCCAGCCTTGACCGCTTTGTGCTAAGAAAATTAACTGTATGTTTAATTAATTATTCCGATTCAACCAGTAACTACAATTTAAAATTTACAACTTACTGGTCCGAGGTAAAGGGCGTCGGGGTACGAGGTGCGGTGAGAATATACCTAACGTCAAACTTCCAATAGCGGTGCTGCTAAATATAATGTAACCAACGATCTCTACGTACTTACTAGATGGAGCGAACCAAACAATCGCTCTGTTCCACGCAACTGCGGCTCCGGGAGCCGCACCCCGTTCACATTAACTTTGACACTTGTGCAGTTACTACGCAGAACATTTAATTATGTATTAGGGGGTCAAATGGGGGTTTGAAAATCCGTTCATTAGTGCTTGCCTACTAATAAGGAACCTTTGTGAACAATTTCAAGCCTGTAGACTCAGCGGTTTGGGCTGTGCGTTGATATGTCAGTCAGTCAGTTTTCTTATATATATAGATTGAAAACTAAGTTTGAGAAACAAAAAACTGATTTTGGCATTCTGTCCCTTACGCCGACTTAAAATTTCGTCGACGATTAAGCAAACAGGACACGAAATTATTGAATTTGTCTAGATTATTTTACTTACTTACTTTTCCTTTGAGCACCGGCAGGGGATTTCTGGACAAAAAGTTCAAAAATCCCTTTGTTCAAAAAAGCCACTTTATTTAATAGCATATCAACAGAACAAATCATTCAGAGCGTGTATGTTTTCAGCACCTCGTCACGTCACGAACTTTATGCTTTTTATGCCGCAAGCAAACGCAACCCAGTTCGGCTCCTTTAGGGGAACGTACCCAAACTACGCGATACATTTTTTTAAATTTTTTACCCCCCTTCCCTCGGTGACCGCCCGTAGTATATGCCAAGACCCCCCTCCCCCTCTAGTTTTCACGTAGTAATGCATAAATATGGTTTTAAACCAATTTTTACAAACAGAAAGTTAAAAGAAAAACATTTGCTCATATTCCTCTTTATTAATACGGCGCTTGCCGCGTGACGGCAAAACTGCGTGCATTCCTATAATTACAAGTGAAAAAAATATTATCAAGAAGAAAAAACTGTCGGTTTTCTAATTAGCTGACGTCCGTGTTGCCACCTGAGTTTAAAAAGCGCTAAAAACTGCGCGCCATATTTGAATATAGCTCGAAAAAGCGCGAGATTTCCCTAGAGGATATTGACTGCGTGACGAAAACCTAAAACCCCCTGTGACCAAGCGAAGACTTGACCTGGGTCTTGAAGACCCCCCTCCCCCCTAAACGGGTCACGTAGTTTGGGTACGTTCCCTAGGCCCATTATAACATCAGTTTAGTTCATTTATTTTTAATCTCGTTTCTCGACTCCGTTGCTGTACCGAGGTGATGTAATTTATAGTTTAGTAAAGTTTCGGCAACACGAAGTGCCTCGACTGGTATTTCAAAGTGTTTCTTTTGCAGCTACTTTATTGACTTTCTGTTTGGTCGCTTGTTGTTCTGTCCGTTGTCGAGAGTTGGATAATACGTCAACATACGTCATACCGGTATCTCCAACTGCGATGGACGTCGTCGTATGTCATATAGTTTCGTAGGCTTCGTCGTCTAGTGCCGCATCACGAACTCATGTCATGTGGGCTGTCAAAGTCAAAGTCAAAATCATCTATTGCATATGAGTACACTTGGTACATTTATACACGTCATTTTTTTATCGACTACCGCTTCCTAGGTGTTAGCGCTATGAAGAAGAAACGGCGCAACAAACTTCACGCAACACATCTTTTAAAAACCAAGTTTGCATACAATTAATAAAGATTTTGCGAAGCTGAATTAACATTAGTACCAGGCATCTTTGTCATTCAAATAATCGTTTATTTTATATTATATATTAGGCTTTCTTACAAAGTTGTTTTTTAATGTGAATCTTAAACTTTCTGTCCGTCATATTTAAAATTTCCTCTGGTAGTTTGTTGTAGAAGCGTATACATTGCTATGTCCACGAACGTGTTAACTGACAACTTCAAAAAGAAACCTTTTTTTATATCCGAGTTTAGGTGTTTCGTCATAAAATGACAATGTCACTGCGCCACTTATACTACACTTATCTTATCTTTATCTCAAAATAACATAACACACCTTATCTTAACTTTTTCTGTAATGAGTAATCAGTAATTTATTGCATTCCAATATTGCGCACAAGCGGATATGCGCAAACGCCTATCTTCTGCAAATGCGCCGACGCAACCCAGTACCTACCATACCCCCGGTAGTCCGAACAAGCGAACAGCCTACTACTACTACCAACGTAGACGCACCAGCCTGCCCGTCAAACGCCAAATTACTCGTCCGTGGCCAAACGCTTATGAAAATACTAGCTGTGCCCGTCGCTCCGCTCGCGTGGACTACAAATTCCCACTGCTGCTCCCTATCCCACTTCCACCCAACTCCAATCCCACTCCCGCTCCAACTGTAGTACAATCGCAATATGAATTGTATCAAACATAGTAATACTTCTTTGTTATAATGGCTTCTAGAAAAAAATACTTTAGTTCTAAGTGGCGTATCAAGATGAAACATTCACCAGGTTTTAACTTAGACCTCCAGCAAGACAACTGTGAAAACTGCATCAAATTTCATTCAGTAGTTTTTGCGTGATGAGGTAACAAACGTACATACATACAGACAGACAGAAAGACAGACCAAAATTAAAAAAAAATTATTTTGGCTTCGCAATAGAAAAATGACCGCGAGGCATAAATGGTGCGCAGGAGGGGCGTGCCGTGTTCGAAAATCGGCACGCGCGAGACTGAAGTAACGCACTGGCTATTACCGTTATATCTTGATAGGATTTCTGTGGTCCTATCATTGTTTAATTCGCATGCAGAAGAAAAGTCTACACTGACATTAGACAAGTGTATGAATAAGTATGCTTGTATGAAATATAGTTTTATTATACCTTTTTTATTTAGTTCTTTTCTAGTCACGATTTCTGCTTATCTGTTATAGTAATATATTATTTTTGCTACAACAGATATGTGTGAGGCAGCGGAGGGGGGCGCCGCGCTCGCTTGGCGGCTGCTGGCCACCCTGGAGGGGGGTTCGCTACTGCTGGCCGCGTCCGCCCTGCTGGCGTACACGGTGAGGCAAAAGGGGGGCCGGCGCCGGAGGCAAGGGCCGGTTCACACTGTTTTAGTAAGTATCCATTAAAGCTTTACGTAAATTCTTTCATCATCAGGTTATTTTTGTCTCCACTGCAGGAGCACCACCCTCTCTCATCTGCCGGAGACAGACGGAGGATTTGGCCTACACTCCCCGCGCTGGCCAGACGGGGTGGGGAGGGCTGATTGATGTTTTATAATATATTCCCATATGTCGCATTGTACGACATCCACGGGATGAGTTGGAATGGTGCTATTCTACTCTAAGGGAATCCACGCAGCTAATATATTCTTTATTGCACATAAATTTTACAAAAAAAGGGCATAAAAAAGTGTTACAAAATCCGGACTTATCTCTATAAGAGATCTCTTCCAGCCAACCTCCACTGTGGGAAAAGCTAAAAAACAAGCAGTAGGTAAAATGTGGCTGATTCCAATAAACCCCTGCCAAAAATCCTCTGCCGGTGCTCAAAGGAAATCCAGAATTCTGGTAGATGGATATTGAAATTTTATAATAAATTATTGTACTGTTCTACACTATTATTAGGCCAAACTTTGCTGTGTTAGAAAGGGGTTGGCTGTACGTGAATGTATACAAAAAAGGGAGAGAACAGAACTTGTAGGGGGATCAAGAAGGTCGCTCAGGGAAATAGGGAAATATCATTAACCCATATTTTTTATTTATTAGACTAACTACTCGTATGCCCGCAGCTTCGCTCGCGTGGACTACAGAATTGAATAAAGTGGAAAATTATTAAGTGTTAATTCCCTTCCCCCTCCCCTTCCGCCGCCCCCTCCCCCTCCCGCTCCAAGTCCAGGTTCTGGCCCCGGTCCAGCTCCAGATCCAGCTCCCTAACCCTACCCTGAACCCTCCCCTCATTTTTTTTGCAAATATCTTTAATGTACTGACACTCGAGCTTACGTTTTTATTTATTAGAACTGATTGATGATTGATATTGATAGTGTAGGCTGTGGTGTGGGTTGTAAGAAAATAACTTGTGTTTACAAATGAAAGAAAATGTATATCGGTGCAGAAGGTTTAATATACTTTCGCGTGTGGCCCACTGTACACTTTGCTGTTGTTATTATTAAACATCATACGCGAGAATAATTGGAAACTACGTTACCTAGATTGGGTGACAGCTGAGTTAACATTTGACGACCTCCGTAGCGGAACGGGTAGCTCTCGGACTGCCACGCCGGAGGTTGCGGGTTCGAATCCCGCTAGGGGCAAATGTTCGTATGATGAATATGAATGTTTGTACGCAAGTCTTGGATGTTTATATATTTATTTAAGTATGTGTATCCGTTATCTAGTAACCATAGCACAGGCTCTGCCTAGTTTGGGACTGGATAATTGGTGTGAATGCCTGACATATTTATTTTATTTATTGGTCCTTTTACCTTATTCCAGATAACAAACACAACGAATACACTGGGTAAGGAGTTGAAGAGTCAACTGGAGTCGCATGGCGTGGTCGTGAGCGGAGCGACCAGCGGGGCGGACGCGGGGCAAGTGGACGCGTTGGTAGTGGTGGGGGCGGAGCCCCGGGCCGCCGGGCTGGACGGCCTGGCCGGCCTGGTGTCGGAGGATGTATACGTCAACTTAAAGGTAACAATAACTTTCGTACTATATATATATACGTACTTTAACAATAGTTTGTGGTCCAAATATGCAATATGGTATTTATTAAAAGAGTTATATTGTTTTATATATATTATGGGGGTATCTGTGAAGGTTTGTTCCGCAATTTGAATTGTTAAGTCAATCCAAACACACAGCTTGTGCTGTGTGACCAGCCTAAGAAATAAAACCATCTAAATCGGAAACGTGTAACGTTAAATGTGGGCAAAATTTGTACTTTAATTATATCTGTGTTAATTATTGAATGAATTCATCAAAATCATCCCACTAATATTATAAATGCGAAAGTTTGGATGTTTGTTACTCAATCACGCTTCAACCACTGGACGGATCGTGATGAAACTTGGCACTCATATAGGTTAGGTCCTGGAATAGGACATAGGATAGTTTTTATCCCAAAGAAACTTCCCATTCGTACGGGAATTCGTACATAATAATTTGTAATGTTAAGTCGTCCACGCGGACGAAGTCGCGGGCAATAGCTAGTAACAAATAACATACTTTAAATTACATCCTTATACTGTAATACTGTTGGTCCATTTAATTGTACACCCTAAGGTATTTATTTTCATTTTTGAGCTTATTCTTAGCGCTTCGAGCTACTTAGGTTCTATCAACGATCTCTATGTACTACTAAATGGAGCGTTCCAAACAATCGCTCTGTTCCACGCAAGTAGCCACAACTCTTTCACATTCACAATGAAACTTGTGCAGTTACTACGCAGAACATTTAATTATTACTAAATATTGACGCTACGGTTAAATAATGTCAATATTTAGTAAATAATTAAATGTTCTGAGTAGTAACTGCACAAGTTTCAAAGTGAATGTGAAAGAGTCGTGGCTACTTGCGTGGAACAGAGCGATTGTTTGGAACGCTCCATCTAGTAGTACATAGAGATCGTTGGGTTCTATTGACTTTAGACTCAGTTTTATCTATCAACCTAAAAGTATTAATTAAACTTAAAGTGAAATACTAAATCACATCTAACCCCAGTTACTAGACTCGCTGTCGCCGCTGGTGCGCCGCGGCGGGTACATAGCATGGGCGTGCGCGGGAGCGGAAGCGGAAGCGGGAGCGTTCAGCGGCGCCGCCGAGGCGTTCGACGCCACCTTGCAGGCCAGTCTGCAACACGCAGCTAGAATGTGGGTCATTATAAGTCTTTTGTTTAATTAATACAACATAAGTGATGGATGTATCAAGTGAGCCTGCTATTATAGGATTTAGATAGTTTGTAATTTGGCGTATTAATAATATAGATCAGAGACAAAGTAATCCTTCATTGATGACTCAATAAATGACTGATTACAATTAATAATCAGTCAAACGCACATTATTAATCTGGGTAGAATTAGTATTTGCCGTGTGGTTTCCGGTAGAGTAGAATAGGACCACTCCAACTCATCCCGCGGATGTCGTACAAGGCGACTGAGGGAATACATTATAAAACATCAATCAGGCCTCCCCAACCCGTCTGGCCAGCGCGGGGAGTGTAGGCCAAATCCTCCGTCTGTCTCCGGCAGATGAGAGAGGGTTGTGCTCCTGCAGTGGAGACAAAAATAACCTGATGATGATGTATACGTCCACTGCTGAACATAAGCCTTCCCAATACAATGCCTCTTTTGGTGGGCTGTCCATTGGGGGATTTTCCATAATCACCACGCTTGGCAGACGGGTTGGTGATCGCAGTAATGATGGTGAATGCTGCCCATTCCTGGTGCAATCCCTAAGTCACCCTATTCTAAGCCGGGAACCGCACGGCTATAGAGTCAATAAATGCCTTTCATTATCAAAGATTTGCCAGAAACAGGTCCACGTAGGCACATAATTTAATTATTTTTTTTAATTTATTTATTTTCAAGAAACTTACAGTCTATACAAAGTCTATATAGTAATTGACAAATAACAAAACATTGACAGAAACAGTTTCCACAGATTTTTAGAATACCTATAATATAAGAGACACAGTAAAAATTAGCATAACAAAGTTAAATTAATAAGGAAGAAGAAAAGGTTCAGATTGAGAAATATATAGAATAAGAAATAATTAGACCAACATAGGCATCGACCTGGCTGGGTTAGTGGCTTGGTCAGACCCGAGCGCCAGACGTCATGAACTATACTCCCATCGGGGCAGACCACTTTGTACAATTTGTACAAGCTGGTCCCGGTCTGCATGTTATATTTGTGAATTGTTCTATCCTTGTTCAATTCCCATAACAACATACATTGTTATTATTATGTACATTGAGTTATGACATTGTTATAAATCTCATACACGAGTTGTGTAGAATTGACATTTTGTATACTATTTTTTTATTCTATTTTGACGATCACATTAACTCTGACCTTTTACGTAAGTTAATCTATGTATTGAAATTTGTAATGTGAAATAAAGAAATCTAATCTAATCTAATCTAATCATAGCACAGGAGTATATGCTATATGTATTATATAATGTAATATTTATTTCTAAGTACCCATACAATCCCACTAATATTATAAATGCATAAATAGAGTTTGGATATTTGGATGTTTGTTACTCAATCACGCTTCAACCACTGGACGGATCGGGATGGAACTTGGCATACATATAGGTTAGGTCCTGGAATAGGACATAGGATAGTTTTTAAGCCGAAAACATCTCTTTTACGGGAAATACATAATAATTTGTGATGTTAAATTGTCACGCTGACGACAGCTAGTTAAAAATACTGTTGACTTATTTCTGTTTATTTTTTCAGTAGCCAATGCGAGGCCGTGTGGGTGGGGCGGGGTGGGGGGGCGGCGGGGGCGGCGGGGAGCGTGGTCGCGGCGCTCGTGCCTTGCGCCACACACGACTCGAGGTTTTCCATTAGGTACCGATATTCTCTCAATATCTGCCCCTTTTTATTAAAACAATACATTTTAACAAATGTTTTTGAGACAGCTTGTGTATGAAAACAAATGTGTCGGCAACGATCTCTATGTACTTGCCAGATGGAGCGAACCAAACAATCGCTCTGTTCCACGCAGTAGCGTAAATATTTAGTAAATAATTAAATGTTCTGCGTAGTAACTGCACAAGTGCCGGAGCCGCAGTTGCGTGGAACAGAGCGATTGTTTGGAACGCTCCATCTAGTAGTCGTAGTAGTTTGCCGTGTAGTTTCCGGTAGAGTAGAATAGGACCACTCCAACTCTTCCCGTGGATGTCGTACAAGGCGACTAAGGGAATACATTATACAACATCAATCCGGCCTCCCCAACCCGTCTGGCCAGCGCGGGGAGTGTAGGCCAAATCCTCCGTCTGTCTCCGGCAGATGAGAGAGGGTTGTGCTCCTGCAGTGGAGACAAAAATAACCTGATGATGATCTAGTAGTCATTGAGATAGTTGTGTTTCGGTGTAATGTTTATTAAACGTTGTTTTTATATTATTACGACATATTTTTCAATGCAACAGTCTGTTTTGCGGCACAGTTATAAAAAAGTTTTATCTTTTTCAGAAACGCTGCGTTCAAAGTGAGCACCTACGTCGGGCGGTGGTTCAAGGTTGTCACGTGACAACTCTGTTCTTCATCAATCTACCGCCAAAGGAAAAATGGCAGACCAAGCTTTGTGCGCAGGGCATTCACCATCATAGCTGCCCTTAAACGTCCACTGCTGGACATAGGCCTGAATGCTACCACACACGGTCCTCCGCATTCAGCCGTGTCCGGCCACCTTTATTCTACGCGTACTGCAGAACCCGTCTGCCCCAACGGCTGTCAGTTCTGCGACAGATGTTACCCGCCCACTGCCACTTCGGCTTGCTCTTCATCTCCTCATTACGTATCATATTCGTACACCCAGCCCCCCCCCCCCCTCCCCCAGCTCGCCGAGTGACTCGACACTCGTGTGCCCCCCCCCCCCCCCCCCCCCCCCCACATTTGTGTTTGGCACAGATAATAAAAAAAAATTAATATATATTGCATATTATTATATTATAAGTTAATTTAAGATAATAAAATGTTTTTGGAATATGTATTGTTTTATTTACTGAAGTCTGTGCTAAGGTCCGCCATATTGGCAATACACCCAGATCTGTAAAGTGCTCTACTTCTATATGTCGTTTGATATGAACACTTCGGTTTTTGCTAAAACTAATGTCATACGTGCTGAATTACTGCGATATCTTTAACAAAATGTACAATACAAGTAAAATGTATGTCGGCGAAATAATAAAAGAGGAACTGATTTGGAGGCACAGTGTGTGTTCGGCGCGCCGTTCGGCGAGCGTCGCGAGCGCGCGCTGGGTGGGGCGGGCGCGGGCGCGGGCTCGAGGCGGGGCGCAGGCACTACACGGACGGATCGTCTGCCTTCTAAAATCGTTACTTGATGATGTAGTGTCATTTCATGTGGTGTCATTTAAGCCAGTAAACATGTTAACTTTGTAACGGCGTTAAACTCAATTTTTGAGCCCACACTTTCGGCAGAACCAGTATAACCTCCTACGACTTCGTATTATACGTTCTTGAAGTCGAATGTTCAAATCCGGGCCCTCTACCGCTGCCGCTGACTTTTCTGCGAAGGTAAACATCGCAAGGAAACCTGCATATACCTATATTGTTATGTCAAAGAAGGAATTAATTCTAGGCTCATGCAAAGTCTGGGCTAGCGTTGTGTGGCCCGTAGTTATTGAGATGGTAGGCCTCTGCCCACAACTGGATCGTTATTATAAGCTGTTGATAATTATATAATTAATTCATCATCTGGTTATTTTTGTCTCCACTGCAGGAGCACAACCCTCTCTCATCTGTCGGAGACAGACGGAGGACTTGGCCCACACTCCCCGCGCTGGCCAGACGGGTTGGGGAGGCCTGATTGATGTTTTATAATTTATTCCCTTATTCGCCTTGTACGACATCCACGGGAAGAGTTGGAGTGGTCCTGTTTTACTCTACCGGAAACCACACGACAAAAGTGAAGTTATTAACTAGACATAATACTAGTAAACAAGCCATGCGAGTTCCGGGAGCTGGGTAAGCCTTTCCAATAAAGCTAAAGTACCTACTCTCTACATAATTAATCGGATATATACACTTCTGACTTCATCTGATTATTAGATCAGATCGGAGAGTGTAGAGAACGCTTTAAACTAAACACAAGTTTTTTTTTTTCAGAAATATTTTCGGCATTGAGTTCGTGCTCTTTTGAGAATAGGCCGTCGGGCAATGTGCCCATTTTTGTCACTTTTCTACATATTTAGTAGTTTCCATACCTTTGATATTTTATATAGTTTATATCTAACTTTAGCGAATACATACAATACAAATGAATATGATGTTCATAGTAGTTTTTGTCGGTATCATGAAATAGGATAAGTAATTACGTTAATTGGTATTTTACGAAACCGTGATAGAAAGTGATTAAATAATTTGATTACCTAATTTTACTAAACATAAACTAAGTATCTACTAGTTAATTGACATATTTAAGGTAATTGTCGCTTATAGATTGATGAATAAGTAATGTAATTTAAGTACTTAATCATTACATAAATATTTGTTTGACATTTTAATTAATTAGCAGGTAATATTACTTATGTTTAAATAAAAGAGACTATAATAACAAAGCTTCACATAAACGATCAAATGTCAGCAGTAAATGGTGGCACATTTTGCAGTTTCTTTAAATTTACAATTGTCACACCGATACCGAAATGTCACACTTGAGTTCGCTATGGAGTGTCGTACGTAGGAAATAAATAATTTCTCTTTTTTTTTACCGCAATGCTCTCAGCAATATAACAGCTGTTGTAAATACAACATTCGATTATGTCCTTTTTCCGTGAAGCTTTGGTTTTAATTTTTCTGCAGAAATATGGAAGAGGTAAGTGCTTAGGTTACTTAAAAACCATACTTGTGTTGGAGCAAGTTTATTTCTCAACATTGCGTGGTATTTTTTTTGTCATTGAATATGGACTAATGTTTGTTTCAGGAGGTTAACGAGAATGAACTGGAAGAACAGTTTTATTCTATGCTGCATTATGTAGACCAGACACAGGTAAACGTCAGCACGGGGCAGGATGCGTTGGCGTTAGTCGAGAATGCGCTGCAGAGCACGGTGCGCCGCTACTGGCGCACCAGCGAAGACAACGCCACGATTCAAAGAGAAAACAGGCAGAAGGAAAACACCATGCTTCAGAAAGTCAACAGCCCATATCAGAAGGTAAACACTCCAAAAGAGACTCCAAACGCCATCAACAATGACAAATCCAAACCAAAGGAAGAGAAACGAGAGACACAAGAACCGTTACCTGTCCATTTATCGTTTTTCCAATCCGCCGTGCCTCAAAACATGAAGAATACCATTGAAATAATTGAACACGACGTAACTGATAACATTGTGGAACTTGATACAAGCGATGAAGATGAAGTGATTGAGGTTGCACTACCACCGAAACCTACCATTACCATTGAAAGCTCTGACGAAGATGAACATCAGATCAACAAATCCCCATTAAAACATAACATTAAACCTTCCGTAAAAGACAAATCGACTAACAATGACAGAGAAAGATCAACGAGTCCTGTACCATCAGTTGTATCATCAATCTCTGATGATTTCATCCGCAGTGACTGCATCGCATTGAATATTTCCTCACATTGCCCTGACAATCACAGCTTTGATTTCAGTCTACATGGTGCAGACCTCCTCGGTCAGAGCACTCCGTCTAAAAAAAAGAAAAAGAAGAAGAATAGAGAAGCAACATCAACTCCAATTGAGGTCACACCAAATAAATCTGCCAACATTGTTGCTGAAGAATGTTTTGCTACACCAAAGAGCAAAGCAAAAAATAAGAAACAGAAAACTAAATCATATTCGGTGACAGAAAAGAGTATCCCAAATGCTGATGTATATGATTCAGACAGCAATCAATCAATGGTGATAAACCCGTTCGCTGTGTCTAATGTCAACTTACCGAGTGCTGACGTTTGTGAAACACATTCAATCCCACCTGAAGTTAACAAATCCAAACCAACTAAACCAAATGGTAATGATGTCAGCCATGTTGTAGACAAACAGCAGGAACAAGTTCCCAAAAATTTGAAAAGAAATTCCACAGGTCAAACTGAAACAATCACCATAGTGGATTTGACTGACAACACTCCCTCAAATGAGAATACAGATATTCAAGAGAATATCATGATGGGAAATGTTACCGGTTTCCCTGAATCTGATGATTATGGTGATAACGAACCCCAGACTGATGTAACAAAGTACTGCTCTACCAGAGTTCCGGCAATTTTGTACGAAAACCTTGACTTTGACAATTTGAAAGGTAAAAATAAGGTGTGCAAGAACAGAAGGTACTCTTTGACCAGCCTGCGAGCTGAAATGGACAAGTTTTATAATGAGAGCTGGGGCGGTGAGGAGTTCAACCATCATGAGATACAGAGGAATATGTCGAGTAAGTTTATGACACCATTATATTTACCTTGTTTGCTTTATCCCCTTTATCTTATAGAGGGCTAGATACCGACACTTGAGTCTATGCGATCATTTGTATCAGGCCCTGCATTATTATGCCCAAGGGTCTACTACATGAAGTCTATTATGCAGCTAAGAGGTAAGAGCATGTAGTCTTCGGATTTGGATAAGTTGTACCTAGGACACTAATTCTCCTTGCAGCTGCATTGCATTTGCACAGCAAGTGCTTCACTTCATCGACTCGCTGTCCTCTCCACAGGCTCTACAGTTGATGGTTTTCTATTCGACTCTGGTGACTCCAGGAGTTCCATTTCCAGGTTTTAATATTTATGATGTAGGAATGTCTGATGATCATTCATAATGAATAGTAAACATGTCTTATGTTAGTAATTAATGATGGTAATGTCTGCTTTTTTCAGGTGACAAACGTTTATGGGCAATAGATCCAAAAGATAGGATGCCAACATCAATGAACAGGAAAAAAACTATGTAAGTTAAATATTTTCATAAAAACCTGTGAAACGGCGTTTATTTGGCGACAATTTTGGACATAATGCTGACATAAACATGAAACTAAATGATCCAAGTTCCAATGAAGCGAGAGAAATTTATTATTTCGCTAAGTGCTGTCTGACGTCTAGGTAACGCTGAATATTATGTGTTTCCCTATGAGGCTGGCATGGACATGAATAGTCCAAAGCCTCGATAAAATAACAGAGAAAAAAAACATGATTTACAAGGCTGACTAATATGAAACTAATATCCTTATAAGTTCATGATATCTTTTACTAACCTGTATTTTCTTACTGAAATTCGAAAGATGCCATTCTGTCTTCCTAGCCTTGAAGACCGTAAAGTGCAACCTTTTAGAATTTGTCAAAAAAAAGGGTTTAAACTGGTTTTCTACAATTCTATCATTGATGAATTCTAATTCTTCGATTGGCGAAGAGACTAGTAATTTTTATAGAATTATAGCAACAGTCTCTATGTACTACTAGATGGAGTGTCCCAAACAATCGCTCTGTTCCACGCTCCTTGTTTAAGTTATTTACCCGCAATGTCAATATTTAATAATAATTAAATGTTCTGCCTAGAAACTGCACAAGTTTATTGTAAATGTAACCGAGTTGCGGCTCCCGGAGCCGCAGTCGCGTGGTACAGAGCGATCGTTCGGAACGCTCCATCTAGTAGTAACATTTTATATGAGAATTCTTGATAACGGCGTCTGCTGTTGAATTATAGGTTAACACAAATACTATTTGCAGCTGCAACTATTGCAACCGGCCGGGGCATCGCGACGACTCGTGCTACAAGAAGCCGCTCGTGTGCTACATGTGCGGCTCCGGGGGACACGCCGAGCCGCGCTGCCCCGGCAAGATCTGCGTCAACGTGAGTCACCCACCGGACACTACTTGGGCTGGACTAGGAGATAGAGTGTCACTCGAAACATTTAAGATTGTGGATTCGATTCTCATACATAACTTTTATTTTATTTATTACTAGCTGTTGCCCGCGACTTCGTCCGCGTGGACAACTTGACATCACAAATTATTATGTATTTCCTGTAGGAAAGAGATGTTTTTTCGGATAAAAACTATCCTATATCCTATTCCAGGACCTAACCTGTATGTGTGCCAAGTTTCCTCCCGATCCGTCCTGTAGTTTTTACGTGAAAGAGTAACAAACATCCATCCATACTTACAAACTTTCGCGTTTATAATATTAGTAGGATTATGATGGGGATAACAGGCGAGCCGCAAGTTGCTGGTATGTCTATATCTGAACTGGTGTATTGAAGTCTTTGAACACTCGTTTTTGAAGAACTTGACTAGTCTGTTTATAAAAGTGCTCACTGATGGGGTCGATAACGTCCTGCGATAACTATTAAGAAAATATATACAGCACTTCTAATATGCTATACAATTATTAGTTAATAGATTATTACTAACTAGACTTACAGAAGTCAAAGTCAAAATCATTTATTGATCACGTTTATACACGTCATTTTTTTTAATCGACTACCGCTTCCTAGGTGTTAGCGCTGTGAAGAAGAAACGGCGCAACAAACTTCACGCAACACATCTTTTAAAAATCAAGTTTGCATACAATTAATAAAGATTTATGCGAAGCTGAATTAACATTACTACCAGGCATCTTTGTCATTCAAATAATCGTTTATTTTATAATAGGCTTTCTTACAAAGTTTTGTTTTTTATGTGAATCTTAAATTTTCTGTCCGTCATATTTAAGATTTCCTCTGGTAGTTTGTTGTAGAAGCGTATACATTGCCCCGTGATGTGTTGCGTGAAGTTTGTTGCGTATAAATGTACCAAGTGTACTCGTGTGCAATAAATGATTTTGACTGTGGTGCGTGTGCAGTGCGGCGCGCCCAACTACATGTACTCGACGATGTGCCGCAACTGCTCGTCGTGGGGCCGCCTGGCGTGCGCCGCCTGCGGCCAGCCGGGCCACCCCGCCAGCCACTGCCCCGACGTGTGGCGCCGGTACCACAACACGGTAATCATATTTTGTTGCTATTTTGATCAACACACTAAACAACCTATTTTCATAATCAGACATCCGGCTCGAAGGACCATGTCTAATTATGAAAATAGTGTATAAATGCTGTCATTCATACACAAATTAAAGGTGTTTTTGAGACGCTAATTTAGCACAATATTAAACGACACTCACGGCTTGTACATGATTAACAGGGTTCAAAGTTATTATTTTCTTTTATAATTACATAACTATCCATGCTGATTTCTAACTTGACCGCTTTAATTTTTTTTTGATATTCGTATACACACTCTTTGATGCTAGTCAAATAGTGATAAAACTAAACCCAAGTACAAATTGTTTAATTAAACATTGTTTTACGATTTTTATTATTATCGAGATAATTATCACTTCGAACCCTGAAGATTAACTATATATCCTTTTTACCACAGGAAAATAAAACTTTAAACTATAATTTTTTTCAGATCGAATTTACAAATCGTCTGGAAGAGAACCGCTCCACCAAAAAATATACAGAGATGTTCTGCAGCGGCTGCACGCGGCGCGGGCACCTCGCCCACGACTGCCGACACTCGCTGCCCTTCTCGGGGCTCCAGATCAATTCCCCGTACGTGCAGACGTACGCGCCGATCTATCCGGAACACTTGCAGAGCCTGTTCAGCCAGCAGTGCGCCAGGGGAGTGGCCTTCCCGCAAGATTCTACAGTTTCACCACGGACAGCGCAGTTCGGAAGCGACAGGAACAAACGACTGTCGACATCGCCGACGGTCCACGACAATCATATTAATAAGAAGAGGATTGCGCCGGCTGGGGAACTGCAGCAAAACGCCAAAAGCCCGGTCGTTGCCGCCCCTCAGAGGAATGTGTCCGAATGTAAGGACCCGCCTAAAGAAGCAGCCCATGAAACGGGGAATACCAACATCGCTTCTGAAACTGCGAGCATAGAAAAAGCACCAGACTTCATTCCGATCGCAGTGAACAATCACGACAAGAGGGGACAAATGATTCAGGACAACGAAGTTTCGGATACAAGTGATGTGGTGACGTCAGCCAAAATTTACGTCACCGACGAAGTAATGGAGAAACTCAAGACGAAAGAAGGCGAGGAGTGGTTAAAGGGGACCACGGAGAAACACGATGTTATTGTTGAAAACACAGACGCGCAAATGTTTTTGAGTATAAAGGGAAGATTTGTCGATCAGGAAGCATTCCAGGCTGCACTCAGGGATTGGACGAAAAGCAAAGTGAATAAGGAATTGGCGAAATCTGACAATGAAGCCAATGTCACTATAGAATCGGATAACGATCAATCATTGGCAAGCCACGATATACCTAGAAACAGGTTCACTGTTCTGCGAAAAATAAACAAAGCACTAGATTCGCTCAAAGAAGACTTGGGAGAACCCAACGCACTGTACGAGGAAGTAACGGCTCTGCGGAACCATCATGCACAATTACTTAAGCAGAAAGTTATAAACCCTAAGCACCTGTCCAAAAGCAGAGACAATATCAATGGATCGTTGAAGAAATTAAACATGTTGCTCCTCGGGCAATCAGGTCTCGCCGACGGGTCGCGGCATTTAAACAAACTGTACTCCCTTCAGGAGAAGCTCATTAGCTACAGACAGAAGAACATAACTAACGACATGCGGAAGGAGATCGGAGAGCATTTCCACACCATCTTCACAGCCGCGCCGAGAAACGATTACGGCGAATTGCTCGAAAACTACTACAGATCTAAAAAGTTTGCAACGTTGAAGAAGAAGAAGAAAAACAAGAGATTATCTCCTAAAAAACTAAAGAAACTTCCCAACCCGGTTGAGACTCAGCAAAATAAGCTGCCGGAAAAGGAAGTTAACATCGATAATGTTGTTAAGACGCAACACGAGCAGATCACGAAGCCTTTTGTTGAGATGACCAAAGGCGTGTTGCTCTCGTGCTACAAGAGGCTAGGAAAATCTCAACCGAGCAGCTTCATACTCAAGAATAAGAAAGTAGAATTGATGAGGAGGGCGAACCTGTTAATCGCGGCATTAATTCAAAACAATAATGCTAAAAAGAGAACAATGAGGAAAATCAGACAGGTTCAGGATGAGACCCAAACGTTCTTGAATAATGTATAATATTTTTTTTTAATAGATCCGGCAAGGGCGCGCGTTAGCATATGCCCAGAAAGTTTAATGTATGTTGCATCGCACATTTGCCGGCAGGTGTTCGATTCCCGGGAGAATCATCTATATCTGCTCGCTTACCAGTCTGGTACGATGGCACTTTCGTGCTTGTGAATTAAATATACTTCTTAGTGTAAGGCATTTTATGATTTTTATTTAGCAAAGCTCCACTTGCCTTGCTATCTTCTTCTCTGTCGTTCCCTCACTGCTGAGGCCTCCCCGCATAGCGGTCATTGGCCAGCCACACCGCTTCATATAAGGATCCGCCAGCCAACCTCCTCACCGGGTCTGACCGCCTAGTAGGAGCTCATCCTCTGGCACGCCTGCCCTCCACTTGTCCCATGATGATGAGCTTCTCCAGGTCGTGCTTGCTATATCAATAGCTGAATGTAGCCCTTGCGTACATAACTTCACCATTGAATTTATTTGTAGGGATTATTCTTGCATGGCCACCAACGCGGATTGCAATTCTGAATAGATAGAACAAGTCGATAATTATTCGAATTTAGTCGCAAAAAACTAGATTTAGTCGGTCCGCCGTTTAAAAGTTATTGGGGTTTGTTGGTGGCATGCCAGACTAAGGCTTAGTACAGAACCACAGTACATAGCGAGCTACCTACTGATTTAGTCGACTGGTCAGGTGAATTAGTCGAACCTAGTCGCAAAAAATCTGATTGGATCGGTCCTCCGTTTAAAAGTTACAGGGGATTGAAACTTCCCATACCAAAAACCAAACCTTATTTATGCCAGAATAGTCTGGCATGGCCACCAACAAATCTCTATAACTTTTAAACGGCGGACCGAATAAATCTAGTTTTTTGCGCTAAATTCGACTAACTATCGACATTTGTTCTATGGTTAAGCCAGAATAAGCCCTACGATTTATTTACATCACGTAAAATTTTAGGAAATACTGAGAATACATGGAGATTTCCCAGCCTAGGTAAGGGCCCTAATCCTGTCACTCCAAGCTCGCGTCACTCCAAGCTCGCACAAAGTCGAATTCAGTAATCGGAACCTGGCAGGACTTAGTACCATCAAATTAAAAAAACCATTTTGTACTACCCGTTCCACTCATATTATAAACTAGCTGTGCCCGCGGCTCCGCTCGCGTGGACTACAGAATCCGCTCCTATTCCCACTTCCGCTCTATATCCCACTTCCACTCAGACTTTAAATCCAGGTCCAGGGCCAGGCCCAGGCCCGGTCCAGGTCCAGGGCCAGGCCCAGGCCCGGTCCAGGTCCAGGGCCAGGGCCAGGCCCAGGCCCGGTCCAGGTCCAGTCCAGGCCCAGGTCCAACTCCAGGCCCAGACCCAGGTCCAGATTCTCAACTCTCCCCTCAACCATCCCCTCAGCTCTCCTCTCAAACCTCTTCCCCTCGTCTCTCTAAATGTAGTCCTCGTAACTAATCCATCGCAGTCCAAATTCCGCCCAACATTACTTTGTTGCATACGTATACCACAAATTGATCGTAATCGGTTAACTCAGTCAAAAGTTATGCGAATTTACAAACACTCAAATTACACTGGTTCCATACCCGCTCCCGCTACCGCTCACGAATTCAGTCGAACATTTACACCCTACATTCTTCGCAGTGTATCGTCCAGGTCCAGGTGACCTCGGCTCGCGTGAACTACAGAATCGCTCCCATTCCCACTCCCGCTTCAGCTTCCGCTTCCGCTCCTGCTCCGGTCCCGCTCCCGGTCCCCTCACGCTCCTGCTCCCGCTCCCACACCCACTTCCCTTTTCCCAAGCCCACGCCCACGCTCGAGCCCACGCCCACGCCCACTCGCACTCAAATTCCCACCCACAGCTCCAAATGTAATCCAAACTCATCGCAATCTGAATAGTACGGAAATACTACTATATGCAATATATTGCATAATAACCTACTTATGTATTTGAAAACTACAAATGTCTATAACTTTTGATTGAGTTCGCCGATTGCGATGAAATAAAGACTAAATGTTAAGTTAAGTTAAGCCCCATGTTTTTGTGAAAAGTCCATCAAAATCCGTTCAGTAGTTTTTAAGTGATGCGTGCACAAACTCACAGACAAACAGACAAAAATTTCAAAAATGATCGAAATGTGTTCTGTTGCTTATTCTTAGACCCCCCCAATTTTTTTTGTTGCAAATATCTTCAATGTACAGACACGCGAAGTTTACGATTTTATTTATTAGATTAGCGAAAAGCGAATGGCTTTTCATTTTATTTATTAGACTAGACTAAACTTAGACCCCCTAATTCTTTTTTTTGCAAATATCTTCAACGCCAAGTTTACGATTTTATTTATTAGACTAGCCTTTGCTCGCGACTTCGCGTTGGTTTCGATATTTACACATCTTCACTGCTTTTAACGATTAAGTTGGTTTTCCGTAGAAATGAGATGTTTTTTTCGGAATAAAAACTATCCTATGTCCTATTCCAGGGCTTAACCTATATGTGCCAAGTTTCATCCCGATCTGGGCAGTGGTTGAAGCGTGATTGAATAACATATCCAAACTTTCGCATATGATGTAGTGGGATGCGAAAGTTTGGATGTTTGTTACTCAATCAGACCGATCGCATCCGTACGCAGCAGTTTGTACAGAATCGTCACAACGAAGGAACATCTATATTGTTACCTCTTGAACACGATGGACATTTCCCACCTCCACGCCTGCTCCCCCGCAACTCCTCTGAGCGAGGATCAACGGAGGTACGCTTACACATAACACCTACCGGTGAAGGTAGGGCGAGTCCCGAGGACTGAATCTACGCTACCTTGGGCCCCAGGCAAATTACATTATAGAAGTAAAGAGTCAAAGTAGGAAGAGATTCCCACTTCCCCTCTAACAAATGGGAGTGTAGTAAAGAGACCGGAGTGGTCAGTCGGGGGGTTGGGGGTTTGGTGTGGCCAAGATAAGCCTGGCCACCTAGTTGAACACCACGGACGTATTAGCGCCTTTGTGACGCAGTGAGCTGTGACGGAGTAGCAGAAGGCTACTTCGTATAGTAGTGCCAATAGTAGGCATGGCAAAAACGCTTAAACGCTCGGAAATTGTGACGGTTCGCAACCTGACCTCCATAGAATACCGGACGGTTCGGAACACGATGGACAGTCGCAAAAAATCTGATTTGGTCGGTCCTCCGTTTAAAAGATGCAGGGCAAATTCTCATAGAATTGCAGCCCGCCGCCGCTGCCCCTCGCTCGCCACACGATGCGAGCGGCGTCCCACACTCAATGATCTTTTAGAGTCCCCGCAGACTGCAAACTTTATATCGGCCGATAATTTAGTCAGGCTCTTAAACAGTATAAAGATGTATGCAAGTGCGCACACTATGACGATTTGTTGGCCCAGTGTGCGCACTAGCAGCTCAATCCGACTAAATTATCGGCCGATATAAAGTTTGCAGTCTGCGGGGACTCTTAGTATTGACAAACCTGACGCCGTCGATCTATGTGCTACAGGATGGCCACAGGCTTTTCGGTGAAGGAAAACATCGTAAGGAAATCTGCATGTACCAAAGAAATTCTAATACGTATGTGAATTCCACCAGATCTGCTTGGGACACCGTTGGTGCACATGGGTCAAATCCCGAAGGGTTGGAAGTATCTAAATCATAATAGTATTACTTTATAAAATGTAAAAAGAAACGAGCTATATTATGCATAAAAAAATTTAATAAGATTCAGAACCATTACTAGAGCTAAAGAAAATAAATTCTTCAGTTTAGTAAACAAATTGTTATGCATGGATACACGAGAGCCATTTACATTGGCTTAGTAAGCAAATTGGCGAAAAGACGTCCAGCCCAGGACCAGCAAACCTTGACATGTTCATAGACAAAAGAAAACCCGGCCGCATAACCTGATGTTCCATACATATATTTTGGCACCGACCTTGTGTATTGTGTTTGAAATCTGGACACACAGGAAAACTTTGTGACTCAATTTTTGTGACTTCATAGATAAAGCCAGACTTCAAACACCTATTGTGGTCTTTGCAAAATAAAGAAACTGTGGTACAAAGGCATAAGTAATATTTTTACTCGCGACTCATGGACGCAGGTTTTCTAATTTCTATGATCATGTCCAATGGCCATATAAGTCAATTTACATAATTTCAATCAACCAAACAATGGATGACTGGAGAATATTTAGTAGCTTTCAAAAATATTTAACCACAGGAGAAATAAGTTTTCACGGAAATCTCTTATAAATGCAGGTAAAACCGCGGGGCGAAATCCTAGTAGGCAACAACTAAATAATCTCATGAAAATGTGCTGTTGCAGCGAGAAAAAACACTAATATTATAACCTAGTTTCTCGCCCAGCGGCTTTGCCAATGGTTAGTCGATTTTCCTTTGCGAACTCAGTATTTTCCCATGTCCAAAACAAACTGCATTCCAAAAGATTTAAAGATAGTTGGCAGATCTGGAGTTCACCTTTATCAGTCTCACGAACTAATCGTGAACAAATAAGTGATAAATATAAAACAGAATCACAATACCAAAACCCATCCAGTCATCCATTGAAACACTTCTAAGGCACATAATTATTATAAAAAGGCAAACATTATACATTCCATAACCAAGACTACACTGACAGCTTCATATTGGTCCCAGCAAGACTCTTAAGTAAACGCCTTTAGACTGACCACGGGGTCAGCCTTACCACAGACCTGAAGAGAATCCTCCGGGAGGAACGCGTACACGGTTCGGTGCTTGAGCTTTGGCTGCCTCGGGTGCATCAGTCTTCACATTGTCTGCTTTGGCTTGAGGCTTGGGTTGAGCAAAGGCGTCTGGCTTGGGTGTCGGTTCATAATGAGGTGGTTCGGCACTCCCCTGGCCATTTTGATCTGTACCGTTTGTCGGTTTCGCTGGCTCGTCAATCGGTTTCAGAGGCTCACTTCCTTGTGCTGTGGAAAATAATGATTTCGGTTATGTAGATGCAATGCCTGTGTAATCGGTAGGGCTGCGACTGAAGACAATTGCAATGTGACATCACTCAAAATGTGGCACTCCATCTTTTTTAAGTAATACTTATACTGATCTTGGCTTTTAGAACAAATCTTCAAAGATTTTCAATTTTTTTTTATATTTGGATAATTTTACAGCATCTTAACTTACATAACTCCTTGCAACTGTTAATTGAAATTTTTTTAAGTAAACAAATTAGAGAGGTAGTTTAGGAAATGAAATGTGACAATTAGCAGGAGTGGCACGCTATGTTATCAAATGCCATAAAAAGTTACGCATCATAGTTTTATGAGATTACTCACTCAAATTGCCAATTACTCATGAAAATTGTCAGAGTCTATGTATGTTTGACATGATTTGCTCATATTTGAGGCCTTCATTGTTATACAGTCTCGCCTACCACTGCATGTGGCACTGCCATTATAATCCTAGGGATTAGCAAACCTGGGAGAAATGCTTGCACAATTGTATGCTTTCAATGTAAAACAGCTTTAAAAATTACTCTTTTACAGGCATTGCATTGAGGAGCAAGCTCGAGTATGTCTTCCTCGTTGTATCCATTTGTTTTTGTTAGTAAATGTACCCATGGGGTGGCAGCATTACAACAACCCACAAACATGGGACTTTAACACAATTCCCAAAAGTTCAACGAAAATTATTACCTGCACCAGAACCTGGGAACTGGCGCCTGCCGCGAATAGGCTCTGGCTCCACGTCTCCTCCGAAGATGTCAGTGTGTCCGCCGCCAGGGGGGCGCAGCACCCTGCTCGACGCCCTGTTTGTGTCATTCAGCCCAACAGTGTAGCGTGTGGAAGTCATTTTGCTCTGTAAAGAAATTATAATCTTGAAAGGTATCATTAAAAAATTTAAAGCCAGAAACAGCTAACTATATGTAACTGTGCATACATCAAGCGTGCAGGCTCTGTGAGGAAGCAGAGGAAACCCCCATGCACCTCCTGTGCGAGTGTGGACCACTGATGCGTAAAAGAAATACATACCTAGGTAACTACTTGCTTCACCCTGACGAAGTAAAACAACTCAGTGCTAAAAGCATAGTGCAGTTTCTAACTGCTGCAAGGCTTAACACGGAACTATAGTATCGTGGCGATCACAATAGACCAGAAATGGTCGCAGTGATACAAGGTCTAGACTGAGATCTTGAAATAGCCCCAACTCGAATAATAATAATAATACATCAAAAAAACGCCTACTTCTGGATTTTCCCCTATCTTGTTGGCAACCCTAATTATAACAATGGCTTCCCCATTACTCATTGCACTATAATTAAAATGAGTTTCCTATTTAAAAATGCATATCTATTGCACGTATGAGCGTATGACTCACGCGTGCATGCATGCAATCTACATAAACAGAATAGTTTGCATTAAAACTAGAATTTTGACCACATTTCACCTCTACCGCAATCTATACCGGTTACCCAAAAATGCCGATGCAGTAATGAACCATTTTATGGAACTAAAAACTACAGTTAAAATACCTATCAAAGGAATCGAATATGTAACGGTAAAATCTTTGTTAGGCAGGATCGACTCTAAATATGATCGCTGCAGTATCAGCGACCAGACGATTTGATGAATTCTGTAGCGAATATCCTCATCAGATACATATTCGTGGTTAAATTACTGTAAAAACACGACATATTAAACAAAAGAAATAACAGGTGTGTCTCGGAGCACCCATGCTGTCGTGACGACGCGAAATGTAAAACGAATCATTTTCATGAAAATAACTTTCTTACCTTTAAAAATCTAGATCTTGTTCACAAATTACAGCTCAGGTCACACCACAGTCCAACTCCACACCAACAATATGATATGAATCGAAGCCGCCGGTTTTCCCAGGTCAGTGGCCCGAAAGTAAAATGGCAGTTGGAATTGACTTGACAAAGGAAAATAATCACTGTGCGTGCTTTGACGTTTGATTTATGTTTATGTCGCACGTTATTATCACCATATGTTTGTCAATGAAACAGACGATATTTTTGTATAGCTTTATCCTTTATTCTCATAACAAACTCTACAAGAATGGAGAATAATAAGCACGTCGATAATAATGGCGCCTATGGCGCTGCGTTCGCTTTTATCATTGGCTGTTGGTGCAAATTTGTAGTGTGATTGGCTCACGACTGTCAAATCTTGTTTACGTCACACGTCCTACTACTAGCGATGCGCCTTCCGTCGATTGATAGTCGATAAAATCTGTTGCACAAAATTGTAATGAAAAACTTACAAATTCATCGTATATGGAGTATTCTGTATAGGAGGACATTATAATAATAATAATAGGAGAAAAATAAATTATTTTACAATAAGTAAAAGTTTTATTTTTTAGTCTCATTCCGCGTAGGTGACTATTTATTATTTACCACTGAGTCAAATTAAAAATAACACTGTGTTTTTTATGACTTTTGGTAGGTACCTATTTTTATTGACGACCTCCGTGGCGGAACGGGTAGGTCTCGGACTGCCACGCCGGAGGTTGCGGGTTCGAATCCCGCTAAGGGGCAAATGTTCGTATGATGAATATGAATGTTTGTACCCAAGTCTTGGATTATTATTTAGTTTATATATTTATTTAAGTATGTGTGCCCGTTATCTAGTAACCATATCACAGGCTCTGCCTAGTTTGGGACTGGATAATTGGTGTGAATGTCTGAGTCATTTATTAGCGTATTTGGGTGCTGTAACGTGTTGGTAAATTAATACAAAAATTGTGAATTTTTATTTTGGCTTATAAAAGTCGAACTGAGTGAAATATCGAATATTAAATCTTTCAGACTTAAAATATTTGTGTAGCTAATTATTGGTACTTATGCATACATTCTCAGTATGCTCTAATGTACGCCTTAATAAATAAATACCTATTTAACAGGTTTTCAGATGTTAATTTTATTATTTTTCCTTAGCTAGAAATAAAAGTAAGTAGGTACTTTATTTTCAACTCTGTATACGAGTACGTGCACTGATTCTTTATAAAATTCTTTGTCCAGAAATCGAAAACTGCAAGACAGCATCTATCAGCTGAATAATAATATTACTATATTAATAAAATAAGAACTATATTTCATTCCAAACCAATAGTCATACTATAACCAACGCTATTTGCGTCTCGGTAACATATACATAAAAGGGTTACCAGCAGCAAAAACAGGTTTGTATTACCATGTAAACTTTGCGGTCCACTTAGGCACACCATCTATTATTTATTTTGTTTTCAAGAAGCAAATGCGTTTGTTTTCATATGACTATGGATTTGGAATGAAATATAGATACATTGTCAATATCACTAGATTGAACTTTTTGTGCGGATAGGGCCTGAATAAAATTAATTTAAAATAAAATAAAAATCAAAAAGAAAAAATATATATTATTAGCTCACTAAATATGGATTTTTAAAGAACACAAATTTCTCATAATGAGTATTACGTATTGACTGATCAAGTCGTAAATATAACAGGAAACAACTTACATGCATACTCACTCGCAAAATTTGGAACAAAACCATACACACCAGCATCTTACTCGTAAAATCCAAACACACAAAAAGATGCATCATAACTCGTCATGTGAGCTATATCGTATTACCGAAGACAAGAACTAACTATGGCAAAATAATGTTTACATACGAGGGAGCAAAACTATATAAAAACCTACCGTCACACGTAAAAAATATCGACTCGCTTAACGCATTCAAAAGTAAACTTGCCCAACATGTACTTGACAACTACGATATCTAACAAGAAATGCGTTAGACGAGTGGATAAAATAAAAATAAATCTTTTGTGTGTGTGCGGTGCGAACTAAAAAAAAATATTTTTTATATTGTTTCTCATGTAAGTGACATCGTCTTAATGAGAATAAAAATCTTTAAACCTAAAATGAAATCTTGCCTTCGAAGAATTTTCGTTCTGCACATTTATTTGAAATGACAAACCCTCTTGATCAAGGTAACTAATGTAGATGTTATTTTATATACTTTGTATTACTCAGCTATCGATAGTCGACTATCGATCTACAACACTAGTTATGTCACGTCGTCGGTGTGATTGCGATAAAAGTTGTTATGATGAGATGAGATAGTGTACCTAATTTACTTGCGTATTTGCATACCTACTTGTTGAACTGATTGATTACCATTTAGATCAATAATATCAAACAAAACGTGTTCGCGTGAAACACTCATATGTGGTAAAAATGGAAATATTTGTGAACCATTTCATGTTTGAAACATTGTTTGTTATATTTTGTGCTGTGAACTCTATTTGTGGACGAAGGGTAAGGATGAACCGATTTATAAGGTCTGGAGAAATTTCTAAGGTCCTGGAGTCGTTACGTAGAAAAATAGATCAAGGGTGCGAAAGGGAGCGCTATGGAAAAAAAGCTTCAAAAACGTTGGTGCAGTTTATCCCTGGCACTCGCCGGGTCTCGCTTCTTCTCGGCAGGTCTATAATACCCCCTTTCCTACACTCCAGCCGTTCCATCACCATTGCGTTTGCCATAAAAAAATATTTTCAAGTACAGTTGCTAAAGAAAGTGTTTGATCATCTTTGTGGTGTAAGTAGCATACAGGTTAATACATCAAGGTAATAAATAACACGCGTGTTAGTAATAGTATGAATATCGTTTTTATGACAGATAATCCATTTATTTTTTAAAACAGCATAAATGCAATGATACTTATCAACAAACAAACAGAACAATGTGAACAGTAACATTGTGGGCTGTACTGGATTATGTAGAGCAGCATCACACTGATATTATGCTGGGACAGTCCTATGTGCAGTTTGCATGTCATTTCACAAAACATCCATGTAGTGTATTTTAAATAAAGTTTAATGGTTTTCCTTGGCCACAAAAATAACTGTCTCTATAAATACTTAATAAATTCAAATTTGGCATTGGCAAAATTTACAAACATCCCTACAATATATATATTTTTTCATTTAAACTTTTTTGCAGAAATTTATACAATAGGCAAACATAATTCAGATGGCATCTGGTATTTTAATTTTATTAGTTAATTGTATTTTTTTTTATTATTATTAATGTGTTTGCGCTTGACGTCAATCACACCTGACGGTAAGTGATGATGAGGCCTGAGATGGAGCGTGCTTACCCAGAAGATGCCTATTCACTCTTCCTTTAAAAAGATCCAAATTGTACTTGTCCGGTAATACCAGTAATACGGGCAGGGAGTTCAATTCCATCAATTCTGTTAATTTTTTTTATTTTTTATTGACTCATGTAAAATTCCAATTATATTTGACTTTAAATTGGAATTAACAGGATTCTTATCACACAATATGTTGTTAAGTTAAAATGTGGTAAGAATATGTTTATTCATTGTAATAATTTTATGGGCTTTAATAATTATATAAACAATGATTATAAGACAGTCTTATGATGGTTAATGCTTTCATTCTTTTACTGTACCTCTGAATATCTGTGTTGAGCTACTGAATAAATGAACTGGAGAATTTTACATTAAGATGAATTATACTGGGGCCCTTTTATATTGACACTAGTCTTAATTTCAAGTCAAAACATATCTAGGTGTAAAATGAGTATTTTATCATACACAGTTCCCAGAAGAAGGCTATTTTCCATCACCCGAGGAAGGTGGTTATTATGACAGAAGACAAGAGCTGGTGAATGATGTAAAATCTGCTCTAACAAGACTTGAACAAGGTTGGTTATACTTTTGTTACTAGCTTGAAGATGATAATACCTGTTGTATTTAGAGCTCATTAGAACTGGGATGTTAAGTTTTCATGTAATCAAAAGACGAATTCATATAAGAAGTAATAGTTATATATGCAATTGTCTCATATGAAGGCAAATAATTGTCACACAGAACTTGAACTACTACACAGATTCAACACAGCTGAAACAAAAGTTGCGTTCGTTTAGTCCCAGCCCCTAACACTAGACAGAGATAGTGTTAGGGGCTGAAACAGACGTGTGAGTGAGTAGCACGCTTATTTCGGCACTCACACACTGGCTAAGCGAAAACAGTTTTTAATTTTTTTAAAATTCATAATCATCAATGTACTTACAAGTACAAAAAATCCCACGTGTTTTTTTCATGTTCTTGACTGACAGATTAAATGCACAAGAAGTACTTGAAATTTTTCACTAAAACAGTAAAATTAAGGGAATTGAATGTAAATGCAATCCAGCCATTATTCCATGCTGGACTAAGCAAACTAGGTCCATTGGACTAAGTTTTGTAGATACTCCTGTGCGGTGGGGGACCAGTCAAAGGACCGTCTGAGGAATGTGAATTATCTAACAGTGGTGTGCGATACATATTGTTTGACGTTTCCTCCCCGATTCATCAGCTCAATCCTCGAAGTCCTTTAACTCGGTCCCCACTTCAGTAACATATTTTCCTCATTCTGGTTTAATCTAAAGACCTTTGGTTGCAAGTATCTTCTTAGGGGTCGGGCAGATCTGGCGACATTTCGAATCTTTAGGATCTTTTGTGCCCAACCTCTGTCCACTAACAGAGCCCCAAGCCTATCTGGTGGACTTCACATGCGCCTTAGAATTTCTTCTTTGGCATATGAAGGTTTCCTTATGTTGTCCTTCACCGAAAAACTTTGAGGTATTATAAATAAGCCATACTCAAGTTAAGAAAACTGTTTCTGTCGGGCCCCAGGCTAGGGTGTCTCAGAATGTGAGCGAGTGTTTGTGGAGTTGTATATACTAGAGAGAAAAAATTGCACAACCAACTGGGCTACCACGGATGTTGTTTAATCGTAAAGGTCCATCTCCCGAGTGGGTGCGGGACTGGCCGGACGACAGCGTGAAGCTGGGCCAGGTGTCGGGCGTGGCGCTGGACGGCGCGGGGCGACTGCTGGTGTTCCACCGCGCGGGGCACGCGTGGGACGCGAGCACGTTCTCGGCGCGCGACGTGTACCAGTACATCGGCGCGCCGCCCATCCCGCAGCACACGGTGCTCGTCTTCAACGACACCGGCGAGCTGGTCGACGCGTGGGGGGACAATCTGTGAGTATTTTCGGACATTATAATAGTAAGAACTAGCTGTTGCCCGCGACTTCGTCCTCTTGGATGACTCAACATTATATATCAGCCCTTCGACGTCCTCTGTTGGACATGGGCCTTCCCCGATGAACGCCCCCAAATCCGATCCTCCGCCCTCCGCATCCAGCCGCTTCCGGCCACCTTCTTCAGGTCTTCGGTCCATCAGGCGGCGGGGCGTCCCGCCCTGCGCGTGCCGATCCGCGGTCTCCAGTCCAGATTAACATTAACAATTATTAAATATTTCCTGTAGGAATAAGATGTTTTTCGGGAAAAAACTATCGGATATCCTATTCCATCACCGTGTGGTTTCCGGTAGAGTAGAACAGGACCACTCCAACTCTCCCCGTGGATGTCGTACAAGGCGACTAAGGATATATATTATTATAAAACATCCATCAGGCATCAGGCCTCCCCAACCCGTCTGTCTGGGCAGTGTGGGGAGTGTAGGCCAAATCCTCCATCTGTCTCCGGCAGATGAAAGAGGGTTGTGCTCCTGCAGTGGAGACAAAAATAACCTGATGATGATCCTATTCCAGGGCCTAACCTGTATGTGTGCGTTTCATCCCGATCCGTCCAATAGTTGAAGCGTGATTGAGTAACAAATATCCAAACTTTCGGATTTATAATATTAGTAGGATAGGATAGAGCCACTCCCAATATTCCTGTAGTTGTCGTAAGGACGACTAAGGGATTGCACCAAGGACAGGCATCAGCGTTTTCCAGTCTATATTCAGTCAGATTATTACTGCGAACACCATCCGCCTGCGAGGCGTGGTGATTATGCCAAATCCCCCAATGGACAGCCCACCAAAAGTGTCATTCTATTCGGGAGGCTTATGTTCAGCAGTAAACGTATTTCGACTGATGATGATGAATATAATAGTATAGGATGTTAGGCAGAAGGCAGATGACTTACGGGTAAACAGGTAACGTCGAACGCGAATCTAATTAATGAGCACGAACAGGCCCAGTCATTACGCTCCAGCGACTCCATCATTGATAAATGTACAACGGCGAAATAGAAAGGTTTTCAGTTTTCAGATTGATTCCTTCAACATATATCGCGAGCGAATGTTACAAACTATGCCACAAAATACACTGTTGCATAGTATCATTGCTACACTCCCATTTGCTAGAGGGGAAGTGGGACTCTCTTCCTACTTTGACTCTTTACTTCTTTAATTAAATTTGTCTGGGGCCCAAGGTAGCGTAAATTCATGACCTGGGACTTGCCCTACCTTCACTGGTAGGTGTCTTTGCAGTTACCTCCGTTGATCCTCGCTTAGAGGAGTTGCGGGGGAAGAATGGTGAGGAGGCGGGAATGTTGCATAGTATGTTAACAAAGTTTAAATTCAGGTGTAATTTCTAACAGGTGGAGTTGGTAAAAGAGTATACAAACCAGTAAGATTTATTCATCATTATCATCGTCATGTCAGCCCCTAAACTGGATATAGACCGTTCCCAATGTTTTGTTTAATTTATTCAGATGTTGGCAGTACCGTTTCTTGCACTGGTACAAGCAGATATAGACTTTAAAATGGCGAACCTTTTCATGCCGCCACTGTACTATGATGTAAAAAAAAGTCAGCAAAGAGTATATTGTATATTATTATACAGTATATTGATTCCGACAGTCAATTATCTTTGTTTCATGTAGTATCGCTAATAAATAAAAAATTAACACGTCTGTACTTATTATTTTCATTTTTAAAAATTATGTCTGTTTGTTAAATTGTGCACGCATCACGTAAAAACTACGAAACTGATTCTGATGGAGCTTTCAGAAAAACATAGGGCTTAAGTTAGAGTAAAATTTAGTCTTTATTTCATGGTAATCGGCCCACTCACAAGTTATGTGAATGTATAGTTTTTGAAATCGTACATTCACTGCAACATAGAAGTGAGTGATACGTTTTTGAGATAGGTGAAAGCGGAGGTGGGTGGGGAGAGGGTTGTGGGGGACGTTTTTCAGTGGTCTGCGCGTACGTAGCCGCCAGCGCAGCTAGCTTTGTCTGAGATATTTATTATATTTATTTATTAACTTAATATAGTATATTACGTACGGTATATGTATTGTATTATAAACTATATATATATATATGCATAGGTATGTATTTAAGTATATTTGTATGTAAATTCAATTGTGTAATATTGTTACTAAGTATTTACCATGTTCTAAAATTATAAATTTCTCTTTTTTCACCTGCAATACTCTGTCGCTATGTCTTTCTTATTTTCCTTCAGAAAGGTTGCATGGATGAGATCGCTTTAAGCGATAAGGCCGCCTTTGTACACTTTCCAAAAATCTGTACCTATTTTATTGTTATCCTTAATTTGTGTGCAATAAAGAGTTTATCTATCTATCTATCTATCTATATTGCTATTGCAATTGTACCTTTCCGCTTGTTGTGCAGTTTCTTCATGCCGCACGGCATCACGGTGGACTCGGCCGGCAACGTGTGGCTCACAGACGTGGCGCTTCATCAGGTCTTCAAGTTCTCGCCCAACCAGCGCCAGAAGCCGGAGATGGTCCTGGGAGAGAAGTTAGTAATCAGTGGCTTTATTGAAATATATTTATTGTGGAACATAGATATGGAAAGGATTACATGTCATAGTTAGAGCTATGTCCCGCCACGTGGGCACACAACATTGTGTCGCAGTAAAGCATGCATTTAAAAACAAAGTTAAAAAATAATAATTAAGAGTTAATTAGATACAAATTAAAAAAAAACCTTAAATTGAACCGTCATCAAGAAATTCTTCCACTTGCAATTCTTGAACTTACTATTCATGACGGCATTCCCCACTCTTACTCTTCGTTTCGAATTTGCAATAAAATAACCGATTTCATTAGTGTGTTACAGCGTTTCCGCTTTATTGCAAATTTAGAATCGAAAAATAATATACGTGGAATGGCTGGGTCCCGTATCCCTACGACTAATAAGTAGAAAAGAGACTAGCCCCGGAGCCATTTCTATTAAAAATCCTGACAAGTAGAAACTCATCAACTCAACCATGGGCGAGAATTTTAGCGGGTGAGTGAGCTACCTAAGCTGACCATTCGACGTAGATTCCTTTTCTAGTTCCGAATTTCCAATAAAAATATCGGTGTGGGCTACAGTGTTTACAGATTTTTGCGTCCATATGTTGCGTCATTGCTCAGCGAAACGCTTTTATACACTATGAGATTACAATCGGGAGCGTGGGGTGTCCGCCCCCAGGTTCGTGCCGGGCAACGACGACTCGCACTTCTGCAAGCCGAGCGCCGTGGCCGTGCTGGCCAGCGGGGACTTCTTCGTGGCCGACGGCTACTGCAACACCAGGATCATCAAGTTCGCGCCCGACGGCACCAGGATACTGCAGTGGGGGCACCGTGAGTACCGGCCACGTCCTCACCAGGCTTTCACAATTGTTGAAATCGTCTACCGTCTAACGCACTGTATACGGTGCCGGAGGATTATTATCAAACCCGGAATATTATTATCTAACTGGTAACATTAAAACTCATGGATTATTGTCATTCAACCGTAATTCCTGCAATATCATGGACTGGTGTATGTATTTTTAATCCACTGTTAGAAATATACTTTTATTGTTTGCCTTTGAAGAACGTTTCCTGTCGTTATGCCTCAAGCCGTGCTCGGCAGCACATGTTTCACACACATGTAACAGTTTCCTAGGCCTACCGACCGTCGGGTTCAGCAACACCTTATCGTCAGCATAGATACATACATCATTCACGGGACAGCCGAAATGCAAGCTGCCGAGCCCAGCGATCAGACGGTTAACATACCCTCCCTGCCTCGCTCCATATTCCAATGTGTCCTGATCAGAACAGTTATTATACCAGTATGATAAACATAAAGACTACAAGTTCAGCTCGGTAAAAGCTTAGGCTGGAGCATACGCTCCGTTACGCTAGGTTTCCTTTGGAACTTTCTCTCGAAAGGCGTCGCGGCCATCGCATGGTCGACCTCGGACCGTCGACGGTCAGTCGGACGCCCTGCCACGACTGTTGCAGGCACCGGGGAGTCCCAGTTCGTGCTGAAGGTCCCGCACGCGCTGACGCTGGCCGAGGACCGCGGGCTGGTGTGCGTGGCGGACCGCGAGCGCGGGCGCGCCGCGTGCTTCCGGGCCGACAACGGGACCTACGTCACGGGCTTCCGGCACTGGCTGCTCGGGCCCCGGCTGTTCGGGGTGGCCTACGCGCCGGTGCACGGTGAGTCCTCACCGGGTTGAGCGCCTTCACCACCGTATGAGATTGCAAGTCTACGGTTAAACTCTCCATCTCCACCTTCTAAACAAACAAAGACAGGAACTAGTCTTCTTTAATTTTAATGCCGTGTGGTTTCCGGTAGAGTAGAATAGGACCACTCCAACTCTTCCCGTGGATGTCGTACAAGGCGACTGAGGGAATAATACATTATAAAACATCAGTCAGGCCTCCCCGACCCGTCTGGCCAGCGCGGGGAGTGTAGGCCGAATCCTCCGTCTGTCTCCGGCAGATGAGAGAGGGTCGTGCTCCTGCAGTGGAGACGAAAATAACCTGATGATGAAGTCTTCTTTAAAATGAAAATCTGTAGTGGGGGACCGATTTAAGCACCATCTGAGGAATGTGACAGTTCTTTAATAGTTTGATGTTCTCCCCAATATTACCGCATCTCATTCCGCGAAGGGTCCTCGATTATATGTTGTGTTGACTTTAAATATGATTCCCTCGGTTTCTTAGCCTCTCTGATCGGGGAAACTTGACAGCATCGACTCTGTTGTTACAATGAAACGTATCCGTCCCCAGGCGGCCGCTTGTACGTAGTGAACGGCCCCAGCGCGTCGGGTGAAGTGCCAGTGCGCGGGTACGTGATCGACTTCGAGTCCTCGCGGCTGGTGCAGACGTTCGCACCGGCGGACGGGTTCAGCAACCCGCACGACGTGGTCACCAGCCCGGATGGTTCCAAGGTGAGCCACATACCATACAAAATAGTCTAAAGTGTGTATGCACCAGCTGTGCGCGAGACTTTGTACGCGCAGATGACTGAAATACGTGACTCCCCCGCCCTCCCTGGTGACAAACAAGATCCCAGTAATTTTAGACCGGTGTTAGTTAGCCTGTGCTTAGAGAAGATCATACTCGATCAGTTGATTTGTCATTTCAATCTTAAACTACTCCTTCACGATCGCCAATTCGGTTTTACTAAGGGACATTCCACAGCAGTCGTGCTTGTTAAGCATATACATGATACTTGGGAAGGCTTCCATGATGGAATAGGCGTCTTCTGCGACCTCTCCAAGGCATTTGATTGTGTTGATCACGAAACCTTGCTACTTAAATTGAAACATTATGGCGTTAAAGACTTAAAGACAGAGCATTCGAATTACTTAAATCTTACTTAGAAAATAGAGTACAAAAAGTAGATATAAACGGAATTCGGTCATCTGGCTCATTTGTGAAAATGGGGGTGCCCCAGGGTTCAGTTCTGGGTCCATTTCTTTTTCTTGTATATATAAATGATTGATTGATGCCTTTTTAATACAAAACGTGTACTTTAGCTACTTCCACAGCATGGCATATGGTCCCCTACTATGGAGTCAAGCAGCAGATATAGAGATCATTTTTATTTTGAAAAAGAGAGCTGTTAGGGCAATCTATAATCTGCGTTGTAGATGTCATTAAGAGAAAAGTTTAAAGAAATTAGCATATTAACAGTAGCTAGTCAATTCATTTTAGATAATATTTGATATGTACGAAAAAAAAGGAAAGTAAAGAGGGGTGGGGGAGAGGTGGAGGGAAAAATGGATAGGGGTTCAATTCAATTTTCTTTATTGTACATCAATACATATAATTTTTTTTTAAATGTACATAGAAGCATGAATTTAGTGTACAACGGCGGCCTTATCGGTTTCAGCGATTTTTTCTAGTTCAGGGGAAGGAAGGTATAAGGAAGGAGGCGAGGGACCGGGAGGGCGAAAAGAGGGAGGTGGGGGATTATTTCAGTGGGCACACCTAGTATACATTAAAAATAACATTGGTACTGCGTAATTGGTACTAATTAAAGTGTTGTGTGAAGGTGTATGTGGCGGAGCTCAGTCCGTACAAGGTGCACAAGTTCGTGGACGACGCGCTCCGCAACGAGAGCCGCGCCGCTGGACGCGCCCGCGACGCGCCCGCGCCCGCGCCCGCGCCCGCCAAGCCCACCGCCACTGTGGGTCAGTCGCTTTGATTTGTTTATATATTTGTTTGTTTATATCTGAAGGCACAACGTTAAAATTTGACAGCACTAAAACTGTTGCTATCCTTGTCACACAGTATTATGAAGATAAAGACGAAACCAATTTTAGCGCTGTCAAATTTTAATTTTATGCCTTCAGAATCGTACCCAGTGTCTGGTTATAAAAAAAATTCTTTCTCCATAGCCATTTTTTTAAAGCTACACATACAATTAGAAAAACCCTCTGCATTTTGTAGCTCTTGTTTACTTCCTATTTCATCTGTAGCATGTCTTCGGCTAATATAAACAGGGTCGGACCATTGCTTGGACCTATTAACCTCTGGACGAGTAATATTACCCTTCTCGCCTGTACCCTCTCTGTCACGAACTAAGAACTTTTGCCCTGACGATTATTTTTTTTTGTCAGTCTGACGCAGACGCTCGGCGAGACAATATATGTGAAAAAATGGGTAAATGCGCATTAATGTGGTGCACATCTTATAGTGGCAACATAGGCAATCTGTCTTTTCACTTGTAAGTATAATTTTATTTCATTTACATGGCTACTTTTGTCGTAGGTCAAAATTATTGAAAAATAAAAACAATGTAATCCGTCTATGTTGAATACCTCATTTATCTGTACACATGGTAACCAAAAAGTTACCTACCTTATTCGACCGGATTATCTCTCATTCATTCGGACGGACAGAATACCTGCACTTATAGTGTGTCACTTTTGACGGAGCCATAAATACGACACTGGATACGTCGGTCCGATAGACTGAGTAATAGACGAGACGAGACGATAAAAGCAAACATAGTATAACTATTATGTCACATCTTGGCATAATTGTGTGCAGTACCTAACATTAAACTATTACAACAATATACAGGTTTATTTTTTTAACAACTGAACTAATATTAACCAACAAATTGTCATTCATTCGTTCGTTCTCGATACCAAGTTATCGACTGCGTCAAGCACTAGTGTCAGTCGGTCATTTTATCTATGTAATGCATAAAAAAATGCTTCTGTGGTGGTAGTTAGACAGTGACAACGCTCTATGTCAAAGTAGTGCAACAATAGATCACACAACAATAAAACGTCGTTTGTGCGAAATAACGAACAAGGCTATTACGATAGTGTGTATTAATTACGTAAAGCTAGCGTTGTGTGAAGTTCTTCCCCCCTCGAACAGTTGGTTGAACTGATTCCATACTTCGACGAGTTCGTGTCGTGTCCGGAGGTTAATAGGTCCAAGGACCATTGTCACCGATTATTCCTTAGCTAATAAAAATATCTGAAAACATCAAACTGATATAACTATTAGGTGGCCTAATGATAAAAAGGATGTAACCAAAAAAAGGCAGGGCATAATCATAAATAAAGAAGGGCATAATCTACTCTGAGAAATGTCTATGAGGGACGCCAATTACCTGAAGGTTTATTGTGGTTATATAGGGTTCCGTTCGGTCGTACCCTATGGATGAAAATTTTGGGAAAGTGGATCACTTGCTCCTAAAGATAGTTTTTTTATTGTTGATGTGTTTGCACTTGACCTCAATGTCACTTGATTGTAAGTGATGATGAGGCCTAAGGTGGAGCGCGCTTACCCAAAAGATGCCTATTCACTCTTCCTTTAAAAAGATCCAAATTGAACTTGTCCGGAAATACCCAAGCTGGCAGGGAGTTCAATTCCTTAGCATTTCGCATTGTGAACGAGGAAGCAAAATGCTTCGTGCGAGAGCGTGGTATGGATGAAGTCCCTCACCACGCCTGGTAGTCCGGTGATGGAAGGGGCATGGCATTTGGACATGGAAACCACTTGGCATTTTACTGTTCAAATATCCCTCCTAATGAAACCATTTTCGTACCCACTTATTTTATACACCCCCGCCCTTGTCTCTGCCTTTCCCCCTGACAGAACTGACTGACAAGTAGCGCGGTGGCGGTGCGCCTCGTGTCGCGGAGTTTTCTCATTCCAGTGAAATTGTGTTAAAACCCTATTAAACATTCTAAATAAAGTGCTTGTGTGAACTTAATAGACCAGAGACGGCTACTTCTCCTGAAGCAACAAGTACCTAGGAATAATTGCTACTACTAGGTATCTACTCCCCTTGAACCCTTCTTAAACAATATGTTCACTGTATTTGAACATATGTTCACGCTGTAGTTGAACATATATTAACGTTGTAATTGAATATATGTTCATGATGTAGTTGAACATATATTCACGTTGTAATTGATTATATGTTCACGCTGTAGTTGAACATGTGTTCACGCTGTAGTTGAACATATGTTCACGGTGTAGTTGAACATATGTTCACGCTATAGTTGAACATATGTTCATGGTGCAGTTGAACATATGTTCACGGTGCAGTTGAACATATGTTCACGGTGTAGTTGAACATACGTGGTACAAATAATTATTTGGCATGGTACAGAGGTATCGGGCACGCGCGGCCCCGCTGGCGCGGGCGGGGGAGGGGGCGCGGCGGAGGCGGAGGCGGGGTCCGGCTGGGCGCGGTGGGGCGGCGCGGCGGGCGGCGCGGGGGGCGCGGCGGGCGCGGGGCTGCTGGCGCTGGCCGCGCTCATGCTGCTCAAGGCCAGGAACAGGGGTAAGGGCCACGAGGCCGAGCCGCTCGTCCCGTAGCCGGCCGCGCGGGCCGTGTCGACGTCTAACACAACTTGATTCCATTTAAAGTGTTTATTGAAGCCCTGACTCCCAAACTTAACCTCATACCACGAAGCAAAATAATTTTTCGCACCTCATAAGTCACCTCAAAATCGTTACCTTCATGACTGACACTAATTGGTTATTAAATTAGATAACAGATAACTTTAAAATGTGCATCTGTTATCTGATTTAATAACCAATTAGTGTCAATCGTGCAGGTAAAAACTTTGAGGTGACTTATGAGATGCGAAAAATTATTTTGCTTCATGGTATGGGGTATAGATAGTCTGTATTTCAGGAGTCGTACACCTGAAAACATCGTTCCCGTACACCGTTTTTTCGTTATTTTGTCTATGATACTAAAAATTTGAAATTTTTATGAATTTATGATTTACATATGGCGCCATAACGCTCTGCTACTGTCAAACGAAAGTCGTGATGTCAAGTTTCGTTCACAAAAGTTTCCACGCCTTTTCTTCATTTATTGACACTGTTGATGGACATTATATGACATCACAAACCCTGACTGCGTTTCAAATCGATGAATCAATTACCATTCTAATTAATCTATTTATAGATAGTAAGAAATCTACAAATAGTTTATCTTAGTTTTAAAGATACATTAATAATTTAACAGTAATAAATAGTACTGTAATAAAAAAAAACTGGAAACCATTTTGGCACTTTTGTTCCATTTTCGATGCTATTAGAATTCTAAAATACCATTTTCGATGCCAATGGAACTCTATATTACCATTTTGGCACCTCTGTTGCCATTTTCGATGCCAATGGAATTCTAAATTAAAATTTTGGTACCTTGGTTGCCATTTTCGATGCCAATGGAACTCTAAATTACCATTTTGGCACCTCTGTTGCCATTTTCGATGCCAATAGAATTGTAAAATACCACTGGCTTCTTTGTTGGTATTTTTGATGCCGATAGAATTCTAGAATGGTTACTTACTTGCCCAATATCTTATTTTACCCCTAGTGATCTTTCGTATCCGAGCATACTTACTGCATTCCGTAGTTATTTAAAAAGGCATACTATTCTTATCTTCAATATTACCTTGTAAAATATAGTAATTTATCAGCAGTCAAATATTTAGTGTGTACCTTTTTTTGCTTACCCGACACTATCCACAATGGAGTCTCAAGATCCTTATATTATTTATTGCTTCATACCGTCCTGTATTGTGATCTGACAACACTGATCTCATAAAAAAATCTGAGATTGATATATTATCGTTATTATTTTATAATGTAGGGTAAACTTTGGCTAATTGTACTTTTATATTTGTTTATATCTAATACTTACTTATCTACTTTTATTTATAATTATTTATGTTGCTTCGCGAGTAGCGAATATTTTTAGTTTAATTATAACCAAGTTATATATCACCGATTAGCCAAGGTTTACCCTACTTAGTTTGCAATAAGTTATGTTTTTCTATAGCTTTGTAGCATTTAGTTTTAATTCTAGTTTAGTTGGTTTATTTATTTCCTTACATGAAAAGCGTATAAATGAATCTAAATAACGCACAATTGCGATTTGTGTACATTATAGCTAGCTATATAACGCACAGTTTCGATTTGTGTACATTATAGCTAGCTGTATAACGCACAGTTTCGATTTGTGTACATTATAGCTAGCTGTATAACGCACAGTTTCGATTTGTGTACATTATAGCTAGCTATATAACGCACAGTTTCGATTTGTGTACATTATAGCTAGCTGTATAACGCACAGTTTCGATTTGTGTACATTGTAGCTAGCTATATAATGCACAGTTTCGATTTGTGTGCATTGTAGCTAGCTATATAACACACAGTTTCGATTTGTGTACATTGTAGCTAGCTATATAATGCACAGTTTCGATTTGTGTGCATTGTAGCTAGCTATATAACACACAGTTTCGATTTGTGTGCATTGTAGCTAGCTATAAAACGCACAGTTTCGATTTGTGTACATTGTAGCTAGCTATATAACGCACAATTTCGGGTAACTGTCTCGCGACTCGCACGCATGTCTAAATGAGCTATTACACTCAAAACAGTAATTTTTCTCTGCGCTGAAGCATAAGCTTGCGTTAATTTTTGTGATAATGCAATTAAGTTTTTAAGTAATAATTTTATATTTTATAAATTACTGCTAAAATCTTTTTTTTAATAGGTAATGATAATGAACTAATTAGCGAATTACCAGTATATTTTTTTAATCTGACTAGACATTGTTTTTGGACTTTACCGAGTCGACTGACAGTGACAGTTGATATCAATGAAACGCCATCTATCATATATGTTTACCATAAAAAAAATTGCAAAATCTGGAAAATCGCTCCAGGCGCGGATACAGAGGGTGCAATTGCCCCCTGACTCACGACCGAAGCATTTAATTTTGACCAATTTCAAAACCTTCAAATCGTCCTAAGGACATCACTACCTGTGTACAAGAATCACACAAATATTGACCCCCCTAAACGAAATCCCTGCATCCGCGCCTGAATCGCTCATTGTCTTAATGAGTAACTTATTGAATCTATGTATTTACGAATGAGGTCACGGTTGATGAAATAGAAAAGGAAGTTGTATATTTAATTTAGTCTTACAAATTAAGGTCGTTAACAAAGAACAAAAACAGAGTAATTATGAGGCTGTATGGCTGTATTCACAATACAACACCATGTTTTCACGAGCGTAACGTTAAAAATACTATTTTATTTAAATAAACTTTCTAACACAGCAAATAAACGCTTACACGTCACTGCATTGTGAATACAACTTTATAGTGTTTTTGATTTAATAGGTAAGTGGACGAGTTAGGAACATGGAACGAGTTGAAAAGTGGATTAGTTAGGAAACGAGTTTCAAAGTAGATGAGTTATGAAATGAGTTGGAAAGTGGATGAGTTAGGAAACGAGTTGGAAAGTGGATGAGTTAGGATAAACGAGTTGGAAAGTGGATGAGTTAGGAAACGAGTTGGAAAGTGGATGAGTTAGAAAAATGTTGAGTTTGGAGAGTGGACAGGTATGAACAGTGAACAAGTTAGGACAGTAAACGAGTTAGGAGGAGGACAATGTCGTTCGAAGGGCTTAATAATTATTTTAATTAATTTAAAATTGTTTTGCTTTATTTTTAGTGGTTAATGATCTATAAGTGATGTAAAAATATTTATTGAAATATATTTATTGGAAGCAGCTTTCTGTATTTTTTATTTTTCGCACTGTCGCATGGCACCCCTTATATATAACTTTTAGTTCTGATAATTTTTATGCAATTTTTTTATTATTTTAATGCACAAGCACTTTTCCATTTCCGCCTATTAAGTCCACTGCTGGGCCATTGATCCAGATGTAGATCGTCCAATTCACGACGGCACGCCCTATTGCTCGCGAGGGGTGAGCTAGCTAATACGAACGTCAGTATGTTAGTGTACGTACACACATTGCTGATTAGTGCGTGACGATATAACTAACACAGTAACAATATAACGCATACAATGACATGTAAGCGATTTAGAGAAAGAAAGAATGGTGCCTGCCCTCGTGTATTGTACGATATATACGTTACGAGACGTTATTTGATCATAATCAATGGATTAATCGGTATATTTTGCTTGTATTATTCATCAGTCGGAATGTGTAAAGATAAATAGATCATATCTCGACGGCTTGTAAACTGGGTATACGAGATTTTAAGTCCTGGGAAATAGAATTGGAGTCATTCTTCAAGTATATTGCGAGAAAAACCCAAATTGATTAGTCCGTAAGAAACCAGTATTCACACAAGCTTGAAACAGCTCTCGCTGCTGGATCTTATAAAAGAGACGTGGGCGACGACTTCACGGTCGAGCTGTAACGTTATCTCCCTTCGTAACTTCGTAACAGCGATTCAGTCTTTCACTAAAATCAATAACGCGTAATTAAAATGGCCTTCCAAAACATTTGCTATTTTAACTTTAATGCTGGCTCTCCCTCCAACTGATCGATCAACAGTCGATGTGTAGAGATCTTCAAAATAATCCCAAATGGAACCAAAAAGAAACCGTTTCCTTAGCCACTGAAAACCAGCGCTGCAGTTTAGACAACAGCTTTAAGCTAACGATCTCTATGTACTACCAGATGGAGCGAAACAAACGCTCTGTTCCACGCAAGTAGCCGCAACTCTTTCACATTCACAATGAAACTTGTGCAGTTACTACGCAGAACATTTAATTAATACTAAATATTTACGCAAATGTCAATTGTAGTAAATAATTAAACGTTCTGAGTAGTAACTGCACAAGTTTCATTGTGAATGTGAAAGAGTTGTGGCTACTTGCGTGGAACAGAGCGTTTGTTTCGCTCCATCTGGTAGTACATAGAGATCGTTGCTATAAGCGGAGATGGTGGCCATTTTGAATTCACATTGCAACACTGACATGGTAATAATCAAATCCAATCTATTTTTTTTATTTGTGCAGTTTAACTATTTTACGGAATAGGTTTTTTTTATCTTATTATTAGTTATTATTAAAAACAATAATGCCATTTTCGCAACAATTTTCGTAAGTTCTTCTCAAACATAAAAAGGTTTGTGAAGAATACATTTAACATCTAATAAATAAAATCGTAAACTTCGCGTGTCTGTACATTGAAGATATTTGCAAAAAACCAAATTGGGGGGTCTAAGGATAAGCAACAGAACACATTTCGATCATTTTTGAAATTTTTGTCTGTTTGTCTGTTTGTCTGTTTGTCTGTGAGTTTGTGCACGCATCACTTAAAAACTACTGAACGGATTTTGATGGACTTTTCACAAAAACATGGTGCTTAACTTAACTTAACATTTAGTCTTTATTTCATCGCAATCGGCTAACTCAATCAAAAGTTATAGATATTTTTAGTTTTCAAATACATTAGTTAGGTAAGGTTATTATGCAATATATTGCTTAAAGTAGTATTTCCGTACCTTACTATTCAGATTGCGATGAGTTTGGATTATTACATTTGGAGCTGCGAGTGGGAGTGGGAGTGGGAGTGGGACTGGGACTGGGAGTGGGCGTGGGGGGTGGGATGGGAGGGGAGCGGGAGGGGAGCAGGAGCGGAACCGGACCTGGACCTGGACTTGGCCTGGACCTGGACCTGGACCTGGACCTAAATCTGGACCTGGACCTGGACCTGGACCTGGACCTGGACCTATACCTGGACCTGGACCTGGACCTGGACCTGGACCTGGACCTGGATTTGAAGTCTGAGTGGAAGTGGGATAGGGAGCGAAGTGGGAATGGGAGCGGATCCTGTAGTCCACGCGAGCGGAGCCGCGGGCACAGCTAGTGTTAAATAAAATACATCCTATCCTACTAATATTATAAACGCGAAAGTTTGTAAGTATGGATGGATGTTTGTTACTCTTTCACGTAAAAACTACTGAATGGATTTTAATGAAACTTTACAATAATAAAGCTTATATATAAGAATAACACATAGGCTACAATTTATAAAGATATTGTGTGAATTGTCCAAAATATCAGGTAAGTAGGAAAAAATCTACCATCTGCGAGCTATTCTGGCGTGCGCCATAAAATTATAATTTTAATGTCATAATGTTAGTTCTTTTCTACGCCACGCTAATATAAGCTACTCGAAATACTAATCGTGCGCAGACGAAGTCGCGGGCACCAGCTAGGATATTATAATATTTTCAACGTCAATATCTTTCGTACCCCGCACGTGTAGGAGGGTGGATACGGATTGTTTCTTATCGCTCGTCCTCCAGGTCGCAAGGGGCTGTCCCGGCGGCGCTGGGAGTACGGCCACGGCGAGTTCCAACTGCGGCGGTTGCTGGCGCGGGGCGGGGGCGGGCGCGCGCGCGGGCGGCGCTTCACGCGCGTGCGCTCCGACGACTCCGACGACGAGCCCGCGCCCATGCTGCCCCCCGCCCCCGCCCCCGCGCCGCACCCACCCTCGCACCCGCCCCCGCACCCGCCCGCCAACGCGTGATGCGCTCCGCTCTCTCTTCTCTACACCTGTAACTGGAACAGCGGAACTGACGCGGCAAGACACCTGCTACCGCTGCTGTCTAACTGGACACTGTTAAACACAATGTCACACATAGGGCATCATGAATATGAACCATTTCCGATCCTCCCGCTGTCTTTTCCTACTGCCTCTAACTGGAACTGAGCTGAATGCTGCAGGTGACGTAGCAAGATGCTATGCTGTTCAACACTGTGTCAATCAAAATAATACCTTGCATGCCAATGGAAAGCTACCCATCCCACCAGTCTCTTAGTGGAAAGTGTCTTCTAAAGTGGAAGACCGCCGTCGGAGGATTATACCACTTATCCGTGCGATACGTATGTTAGAGCGAGCACGAACTGCGATTTATCCGCGCGGATGTTTTTCCGCAACCGCGGCGCGGCGCGGTGAAATCTGCAGCGAACAATGATCTCTATGTACTACTTCGAAGGTCTAGTTCGATGGCAGCAAAACACAGATTTGGTTGCGGAATTTTTTGGGCTGTGCGTGCAGCTTCATACAACTTCCATATGTCACAGAATTCTGCGGAAAAATATCGCGGCGAATAAATTCGCAGGGCGTGTCTTAGACGTTCCGACCCCCCTCATTTCCCGAAGCCCTTTAACCCGGTCCCCTACTGTATCTGCTAATTCTATCACATTGCCTTCTACCCACTATCTTCAACGTAAAAAGTTAACGTCGAAATCGGCCTATGCTAGGTTAGCACATGAATGGCCTATGCGTTTTTACTACGTATTGTACATAGAGGTCATGTATATTTTTTACTATCTGGCTTTATATACATACATAATGCTCACGCCTTGGTCCCAGAGGAGTAGGCAGAGACGATGTATTGCCACTTTGCGCAACCAGAGGGCATAGACGATGTATCGCCACTTTGCTCAATGTAATGCAGCAAAGCGGCTTTCCTTCGTCCGCTTTTCGCCCCGTGATACCCCTTGACGTGATGTGTTGCGAACAGCATCGCCGCCTTGTTGAGGTACCACGACTAGCTAGGGGAATAATTGTCCACCTCATCAGAGCCCCGCATGACTCGGTAAGGCTAATAGTGCCCGGAGTTCGCCCAGCTCCGGGATGATCTGGTTTCCACGTCTACTATTATTAGTGTACAACTACTTAGAATTATTCTTCCTCTTCGTACAAAAAACGTAACTAAGTATACTTACAATACTATTCAATTATTGTTGAATTTATTTACTACAACGATCTCTATGTACTACTTGATGGCGCGTTCCAAACAATCGCTCTGTTCCACGCAAGTAGCCACAACTCTTTCTTTATGCTGTGTGGTTTCCGGTAGAGTAGAATAGCTGTACCACTCCAACTCTTCCCGTGGATGTCGTACAAGGCGACTAAGGGAGTACATTATAAAACATTAATCAGGCCTCCCCAACCCGTCTGGCCAGCGCGGGGAGTGTAGGCCAAATCCTCCGTCTGTCTCCGGCAGATGCGAGAGGGTTGTGTTCCTGCAGTGGAGACAAAAATAACCTGATGATGAGTCACAACTCTTTCACATTCACTTTGAAACTTGTGCAGTTACTACGCAGAACATTTAATTATTTACTAAATATTGACATTATTTAACCGTAGCGTCAACATTTAGTAATAATTAAATGTACTGCGTAGTAACTGCACAAGTTTCAAAGTGAATATGAAAGAGTTGTGGATACTTGCGTGGAAAAGAGCGATTGTTTGGAACGCTCCATCTGGTAGTACATAGAGATCGTTGATTTACTATGCTAATTTTCGATGTCCGGTGTTGTGTACGTGTGAATATTGTAAATTACGTGTAAATTATCCACTGAGTATATAATCATAATCATCAACCATTCTGGGTAACAGTTTTAGGGTTAATCGAATTTAGTTAGCGGTACTAAATAGTCCCACTCGTACCCTCAAGGGTACAACCACTAGTATAGACCGTACAGTTCACGACGGCACGCTCTACGCAATGGTATACACTCGCGTTTAGGCTTGCCAGACGTCCGGATAAAGCCGGACAGGGTCAGGCTTTTGAAATGAAATGAAATTTATTGTGTATGGAATTCAGGTGCCATAAGTTCTTTAAAAAAAAAAAGTATCACTAAACCCTACCTTTTCAGGCGTATACACAGACATAATATAAAGTTAATAATAGTAAAGATTAAAAACAGTTCATTCGTTATACATTCAGATGATCACCCGTGATTTATAACAAACATAATGTAAATATAGGAACGCAGCATGACAATTATAATTCTAATTAAATGTCAAACTTCAATCAGCGGGTCATGTTACACAAATACAATAAATAATGTTAGTGAATGATTAATAATTAAAAGATAACATGTCAGAGTTGTAATTAAAAAATTCTTGCAAACTGTAGAAACTTGTGTAATTTTTTGCATGTTTGTCCGGCCAAATTCGCCAGTGTCCGGTCCGTCCGGTTTTTACATGTTGGGCCATCTCGCGGCTCGTGCACGAGCTCGAGTTAGTCGAGTCGCCATCTCACGGCTCATGCACGAGTCAATCGAGTCGGATGGAGTTCTAAAATCGTTGGCTTTTAGAGTGTCCGGCCTTGATATCGAAAAGTCCGGGTAAACTGCCTGCCCAGGCCGGCTTCGCCGTATTAAGACCTGGCAACCCTACTCGCGTTCCGATAGGTTCTGATTCTCCCCGCGTCCCCCCCGCGTTCACCCCTCGTATAAAGTGAATTGAACGATTTATACTAGCTATAAATCTAAGCTAGCAACTGAAATTGGTGGGCCCTCTGACGTTTAATTTAATTTGTGATAATTTAATGCCAAGTGTATTTTTAAATATTTATTTTAACATTATATACTGACATAGATAGTATGTTATATTATATACTATGACATTATTTGAATTGTTGACATTGTAATTTATATTTTGTACATTATTTTATTTTATGACGATCCCTTTTACCATATTAGAATGACATGTAAAAGTGAAATAAATAAATCTAATCTAATCTATACAAAACAGGACTACTAGTATCCTTAAGGGTACAACTTCAGGGAACAAGCGGTACTACTCGGGGATAAATATTGTACAATACAGACTTGTCAAATCCCAAAGGATTCCCAGGGCTATGGGAATGGAGTTAGGTAAGGGCAGGATAATTCACAAGTATAAAACATGGACAGTTACCTTGAATAATGTTGTCTGTCTGAGGTATCGAATCCACGACCCTCGAGTCAAACGCCTAAGTCACTAAACCCATGAAGGGGTTAATAATTTTACCAGCAGTTTTATATACAAAAAAAATTAATTACTTGAGAAATATGATACCCACTTGAAACCATAACAGTTGCCACGCATGTAAATAAAATACATCATCAGCCGAATGTCCACTCCCAATAGAATGCCACTTTTGGTGGGCTGTCCATTGGGGGATTTTCCACAATCATCACGCTTGGCAGGCTGATTGGTGATCGCAGTAATGATCTTAATATACACTGGAGAACGTCCGTCCCTGGTGCAATCCCTTAGTCGCCTTGACGACACCCACGGGAAGATTTGGGGTGGCCCTATTCTAAGCCGCTGGCAAATAAAATACTTATAACCAACGATCTCTATGTACTACTAGATGGAGCGTTCCAAACAATGGCTCTGTACCACTCAAGGAGCCGCAACTCGGTTACATTCACAATGAAATTTGTGCAGCTACTACGCAGAACATTTAATTATACAGGGTTACAGGAAAAGTCGTGCTAGATCCCTTAAGGGTGTGGAGCACCCATCATTTCTGACTTATTTCACTATGAAACACCCTACCCTAAACTTAACCCTTTTCGAGATATTCGACTTTTAATTTTTTTATTGAAAATTGCTGATTTTTAGGCTACTACATTTATTTTTGTTTATTTTGTGTATCTTATTATTATTATTATTGCATTTTTACATGTGTAGTAAGATGATTTAGGACGTCAATCATTAAAATAGTGCACAAGTTATTTGAATAGACCGTAGTAGACAAGTGAAAGAAAAGAAATAAAAAACATATTAGAAAGTTTATTTTTCTCTAAGGGATATCTAAAAAAAATATTATGGTAATTGTTCGGCAGATGTTTTTTAAAATATCTACGGTTCATCAGCTATCTAACGAGGTATAATAATGTAGGGTTTTATTGAAATGCATTCAAAAAAATTTAGTTTCATAGGCGACAGTGGAGAAGAAAATGTATACTTAGCCCTAAAAAGTAAAATAAAACAATAGGTAAGCATGAAATGCCATTTATTAAAGGTTTTCTCACAACTTTTTCTTTTTCTACAGTTCATGTTCAACATGGCCGCCTCTATTTCTAATACATTGTCGCATCCTTCTACGGAGACCGGTCTTCACTACGCCAGTGGTCAATGTGGTCCTCATTTTATTTGCTGCATCCACAATCCTTTCTCTTAAGTCTTCCACAGACGAAACTGGATTCGACTCGCTGTACACGAGACTTTTCATGCAGCCCCACACATGAAAATCCATGGGGGTTAGGTCCGGACTTCTTGCTGGCCATGGCAATGGCCCACCTCGTCCAATCCATTTGTTTGGATAATTTGTGTCCAGCCAGTCTCTGACACTTCTCCTGAAATGGGCAGGGCAGCCATCGTGTTGGAACCACATGTCCCTGATCAGGTTGAGTGGCAGATCATCCAGCAAATCACTCAAGTCTGCTCTCAGGAAATTTTCGTAGCTTTCCCCGTTTAGATTATCCGGGAGAAAGTAAGGTTTCTTAAGGTTAAGGTTTTAAGTTAAGGTTTAGGATTGGACGAGGTGGGCCATTGCCATGGCTAGCAAGAAGTCCGGACCTAACCCCCATGGATTTTCATGTGTGGGGCTGCATGAAAAGTCTCGTGTACAGCGAGCCGAATCCAGTTTCGTCTGTGGAAGACTTAAGAGAAAGGATTGTGGATGCAGCAAATAAAATGAGGACCACATTGACCACTGGCGTAGTGAAGACCGGTCTCCGTAGAAGGATGCGACAATGTATTAGAAATAGAGGCGGCCATGTTGAACATGAACTGTAGAAAAAGAAAAAGTTGTGAGAAAACCTTTAATAAATGGCATTTCATGCTTACCTATTGTTTTATTTTACTTTTTAGGGCTAAGTATACATTTTCTTCTCCACTGTCGCCTATGAAACTAAATTTTTTTGAATGCATTTGAATAAAACCCTACATTATTATACCTCGTTAGATAGCTGATGAACCGTAGATATTTTAAAAAACATCTGCCGAACAATTACCATAATATTTTTTTTAGATATCCCTTAGAGAAAAATAAACTTTCTAATATGTTTTTTATTTCTTTTCTTTCACTTGTCTACTACGGTCTATTCAAATAACTTGTGCACTATTTTAATGATTGACGTCCTAAAGCATCTTACTACACATGTAAAAATGCAATAATAATAATAATAAGATACACAAAATAAACAAAAATAAATGTAGTAGCCTAAAAATCAGCAATTTTCAATAAAAAAATTAAAAGTCGAATATCTCGAAAAGGGTTAAGTTTAGGGTAGGGTGTTTCATAGTGAAATAAGTCAGAAATGATGGGTGCTCCACACCCTTAAGGGATCTAGCACGACTTTTCCTGTAACCCTGTATACTCAATATTGACGCTTTTTCCCCTTAGCGTCAATATTTTGTAATAATTAAATGTTTTATTTTATTTTATTTATTTAACTCTTTATTGCACACACACAGATAAAACAAAAATAATACATTAAAAAGATACACAAGTACAAAGGGCGAACTTATCTGTGAGAGAGATTTCTTCCAGCAAATGTTCTGCATAGTAACTGCACAAGTGTTAAAGTGCATGAATGTGAAAGAGTTGTGGCTACTTGCGTGGAACAGAGCGATTGTTTGGAACGCTCCATCTAGTAGTACATAGAGATCGTTGCATAAAACAGAATTTATCATGTCAGCCCCTAGAAGTCCACTGCTGGACGTAGGCCTTCTCTTTAAGTCGTGGGTCCATCTGCCAGAGACACAATAACTAAGAATTATTATAAAATAAAAATACTATTTTAGACATTCCAAAAGCATTTATTTAGCATCTTAGAATTAAGTGTACTTATAATCTATTATCGTGTAGCTATTATTATATGATTTCGAGGTGATATTTTAGGATCGAACACCGTGCGAATTTCACATGATAAACCTGAAAGCAGAGAGATATGGGTTAAATTTTGCCCGACTAATAATTTCTTTCTAATTGAAAAAACTATTTAAAAGGTAAAACTGCCTTTGTCTATAATCTCTCACAAAATGGACAGGTTTTTCCCAGTGGTCAGATTGATGGTCAGACTAGTCTGGCCAACGGGATTTTTTTTCCCGTTAGCCAGATTTATTTGACGGCTAGAAAATACATAGAAAAAAGTACAATCAAAGTAAAAATAGTTTTGCATTTTATTATCTTACAAATTTATCTCAAGCGTTCTAAGAAATGACCAGCATTCAACTCTCCATCAGTTAACGTCGTTTGTGAACACATTATAAATTCGTCTCTCATTATTACATATTTCTTTGCCCGTTTATTTGTTATTTTAGTAAAGTCATTTTTTCAGTAAAATTCTCAGTAAATTATTATTATTTTCTTTATCGCACATAAATTTTACAAAAAAAAGGGCATAACATAAAAGTGTACAAAGGTGGACTTATCTCTATAAGAGATCTCTTCCAGCCAACCTTCACTGTAAATTCTCAGTAAATTGATTATCCCGGGTGCTTTTCTTGTTATTTTTTTTGCAAAATAGGAATGCGCGATTGTTTTAACCGATTAGTTGGCGGAATGACCAGCCGGCACGCTAGCGGCGACACATGCTGAGCCAGGGCCCGGCCACTACTCCACCCCAGGGCACTCGCGCGCCTCCAGGCTGCGCTCGCGCTGGCTCCCAACGTAGACGAGTAAACAGTACAAGTTCTATTGTCTCGTTGGGTGCCCGCTAAGCGTTATGTTTTATGCAAATTCAAATTGTATTTATTGCGTAACATGGGTATATACATTAGTTTTGTTATATGGTAGTAGTGAAGCCGTACATGTTCTACCATTTCTGGCGTGCAACAATTATTGGGTTATTTAAGTACTATATAAAAGACCAATACATTAATTACATCATATGTCAAAGTAACGTTAATAATAAAATCAAATAAAAAATAGTTAAAACAGTAAAAATAAAAATATCATTCTAATTGCAAGAAATTTATGTTTCCTGCTTGTTTGTAAACTTGTATTATTACTAATACATATTGCGATATAATATGTCGCGTCGTCCAAGTGTTTGCCGTGTGGTATAACACCATGGCACGCTGACGCCTTATTCTCTGGTCAAAATTGGTGCAAGCCGCTGAGGTCTTCAAAGCCCCATTACTCGTACCTACCAGCTATTAAGCGAATAGTCAATTTTTTTTTGTAACATAGACCACTAATCCATGGTCTCTACACCGAATGTCCAAATTTTTTATTCTGTTTAGATATTTAATGCCAATCAATTTGTTACAATTAAGTAAATATAAAATTATTTTTTACCCATACCAAAAAAGTGCCAAAGCTCTAGTACATAATGTGTACTGTGTATATTATTAGTACTATTAGTACTAAAATACAATTTATTTACTAAAGTGTCATACTGAGTTCGATCGAATCAAGTCTATTATCTATGACTATTGTAAAAGTGTATTTTAATTATTATACATATCTAATAAATAAAATCGTAAACTTCGCGTGTCTGTACATTGAAGATATTTGCAAAAAAAAAATTGGGGGGGTCTAAGGATTAGCAACAGAACACATTTCGATCATTTTTGAAATTTTTGTCTGTTTGTCTGTTTATCTGTTTGTCTGTGAGTTTGTGCACGCATCACTTAAAAACTACTGAACGGATTTTGATGGACTTTTCACAAAAACATGGTGCTTAACTTAACTTAACATTTAGTCTTTATTTTATCGCAATCGGCTAACTCAATCAAAAGTTATAGACATTTTTAGTTTTCAAATACATTAGTTAGGTTAGGTTATTATGCAATATATTGCTTAAAGTAGTATTTCCGTACCTACTATTCAGATTGTGATGAGTTTGGATTACATTTGGAGCTGCGAGTAGGAATTGGAGTGGGAGTGGGAGTGGGAGTATGAGTGGGCGTGAGCGTGGGCGTGGGGGTGGGATTGAGAGCGGAAACGGAAGCGGTAGCGGTAGCGGAAGCGGGAAGGGAGCGGGATCATAACCGGAGCTGGACCGGAGCTGGACCACATACCAGTGTAATATGAGTGTTTAAAAATTCGCATAACTTTTGACTGAGTTACCCGATTACGTGGAATTTGTGGTATACGTATGCAACAAAGTAGTCGGAATTTAGTCTGCGATGGATTAGTTACGAGGACTACATTTGGAGAGACGAGGGAAAGAGGTTTGAGTGGAGGGTTGAGGGGAGAGCTGAGGAGAGGGTTGAGAGGAGGGTTGAGGGGAGTGTTGAGGGAAGGGTTGAGAGGAGTGTTGAGAGGAGTGTTGAAAGGAGGGTTGAGGACCTGGATCTGGACCTGGACCTGGACCTGAACCTGCATTTGAAGTCTGAGTGGAAGTGGGATTGGGAGCGAGCTGTAATGGGAGTGGGGGTGGGCGTGGGCGCGGGATGGGTGCGGGAGCGAGAAGGGGAGTGGGAGTTGGAGCAGAAGTGGGAAGGGGTGCGGATCCTGTAGTCCACGCGAGCGGAGCCGCGGGCACAGCTAGTTTGTAAATATGAATGTATGATCTGTTAAGTACCTAAATGTAATTATTTTCCTTTTGACATTAATAAAATGTGTTTCCTGAAATGTGACATTATTGTATAATTATTTTCTATTCCGTACTTTGATAGCTAACAGATGGGCTATAAATAAAATAAAATAAAAATTGTTCATATTCAGACTATTTAAAATCCATATTTTGTTAGTCCCGACTTATTCAATGTTAGTAAGTTTACAAAAATAAAATAATAACAATGGAGATGCATCGAGTAACTACTTTTTGCGTGTCACCCCATAACCTCCCAAATATGACACTGTCACACCTCTGTAGTGTCAGTGTGTACTCACCATGTAATGTACTGAGTACTAACTCACCATGCTCCAGCACATACAGCACTCTGTCCAGCAGCAGCGCGGTCTCGACTAGCGGCGCCACGGCGAGGCGCAGTGTGTACACTGTCACTACGCGCCTCCACAGCTCCAGGTCTCGTTGCCCCTGGGACCACACGTGGGGGCAGGTTGGGTGGGGAATTTCGAGACGCTCAAGTGCTAGCGTGCAGTATCTAGAAAATATATACATGTCGGGAATTTGGGTTGTTAAGGCAGGCAACACAAGTTACGCATAGAATGCAAGTGGCGGTCTGTACCGTCGACTTGGATGGTGGCTGCGGGCGGCGAGGGGTGAGGAGAGAAGGAATCAAAGGACAGTCACGACTGGCACCCAGCGCGCGCAGACGCATCTGTTCTATGACAAACTAATTAATTATCTATTGTGAAATCATAAATCAGAACTGTAAATTATATCGCTTTGTGAACCATCTATTATTTTATCAATTATTAATAATCTCGAGGTACTCTAATATGTCTGAATATAAAAGACACGCTCATTGATGTCAATCCAAGCCATTCTGCGACATACGAGTACATTTGTCAAAAGCGGCTGACCATATATAATTCGTATGTGTTGTTTGCACATGCTTTTGGACACATTCCCAGTGATACATAGAAACTTTCTTATATGCTTCCAGTGCTTACTTTTGAAAAGTCATGGAATCACAGTGTTTAATACTTCTAACTGATGCATGTTTCAGCTTGGGATCATACTGTATTAATATCCTTTCTAGGGCTGCTCTATAAGCATGAATCTGCAATAAAATAATTTTCTTATGTCACATCTGATCTAAAATTAGGTTGTAATCAGGAAATAATATTGTTTGTAAAACAATACAATTGGTATGAATTAAATTGATATAAAATATGAATTGGTAAAATTAATAGTCTACACAAACTTGTCAACTAAATTTAGTTCTCTGACCTTCAGATCTTCATAATGGCCCTTCCTCAGTCTCTCACAGTAAACTTCCATGGCATGACATGATATCTCCCTACTTGCATATGACAGCTTATGACTCAAACCCTTGACATAATCACTCATCGGATACCCACTACCTTCATCACATGTCAACTTCATATAACAACATCCGACAACACAGATAAATCTGACGTTGTCACATTTTACGAAGTGCCTCAGGAGTAATGGACCCAAATCCCCACATGGATGGAGGCCTACTAATCCATAGTTTATCATGTTGTCTGGCAATTGCAATTTGCACATTTGCTCATGAGATGAAAGGGTAATATTGAAATGGATTGGTCTGTGAAGTGTGGCCATGGCTTGTTTAGGAAGGTGCTTCCCAGCTGTATATTCAAACTCCAAGTCAAGTTTTCTGAAATAATATTATTAAGAAAATTACTGCAATGTTTTACTGCTTCTACACATATACCCACTGCCGTGTGGTTTCCCGTAGAGTAGAATAGGACCACTCCAACTCTTCCCGTGGATGTCGTACAAGGCGACTGTGGGATTATATTATAAAACATCAATCAGGCCTCCCCACCCCGTCTGGCCAGTGCGGGTGTAGGCCAAATCCTCCGTCTGTCTCCGGCAGATGCGAGAGGGTTGTGCTCCTGCAGTGGAGACAAAAATAACCTGATGATGATATACCCAAGCTAATTCTAATAAGATATGTAATAAATGCTGCAAACAGTCCCACACTGTATATTTCTATATTTTGTTACAAAACAACATTACCTAGCATACATACCAACAGTACAGACCTTGCTCCTTCTATCAACTGTGACTGACACTCAATGCCTGCTGCATATAGATTGTTTTTGTATGCCAGCACCCTCACCAGGTGTCCCAGGCCCGAACCAAAGTCTATCACAGCTTCGCATCTACTTCTTGAGGCAACGGAATTCACCACATCAGCCATTAGAGAAATTTCGTGCCTTTTTTTTAATTTTACGTGCTTTAGAAATAAGTTTCTCAGCTTAGAATGCGAAGTGGAATTCTCTTCATTAGCTTTAATCATAGAACTTTCTCGTGGTAAACTAATAGCCTTTACAGAAGCTATTAAAGCTAGAAACGACAACGGAAAGACATGATTGGTCTGTTTTCCAGACATGATAGCTCCTAGCTTTTGAGGGTCTGTATTCTGGAAACTGTTACGCCACGACGCTGGCAGCTTCTTCCAGTGATTGTCGACGAAGAAGTCCTATAAGAAAATACTTTTCAGGTGGAATTTACGAAATAAAAACAGCAGTTACAAAGAAACTTACCAATACATACAAGTCTAGAAGCCAGTCATACATGTGTATCACTTCAAATGCCATGTTTAAGGTACATTTCACTGTTTCTATTTGATTAAACATTTCTTATTTAAACTTTTCCACGTAAAATTCTTTAAAAATCCAACAGAAAATTGGAAGTTACGTTTCGTCTTTTATTAAATAAAAGGCAAAGGCCCTGACAGAGCTATACAGCCAAATCATACAAGTTAATTATAAAAAAGAAAATAAAAAAGAAAACTCCAAAATAATGTCGGCCGTTGGTGTTATTAATTAATGATAGTGTATTATCTCACTCCAATGTATACTATGCAACAAGTGTCTGCGAGTGTAACATTGATAAAAAAACATAAATAAATGTGACTTGGGTGAACAGAGAACTTCCTAACAATTTTTTTCGTCAGCGGTCAGCCCTCAGGGTCAGCCCCCTTTTGAGTTTTGACATGCATAACCGTCGATATCAATATTTACACAAACATTATTTCAGGCTCATCTCTATTTTAAAAAATAAGAGTTTGTTTTGAATGTTGCGTTTCTTCCCAACTTTGTTTCATTCAGCGAAATTTCATTTAAAATGTGCGATAACGTTCAAAATTGTTGCCGAATTTGTCTCGACGTTGACTCCGACCACGTATCAATATTTGAAGATCAATCAGTCCATTTACATTTGAAATCGTGTCTTGCAATGTCGATTTCAACCAACGACGAGCTACCAAAAGATATCTGCGTAGCCTGTGTGTCTCAGCTAAGTGAATTCTATAACTTCCAACTGAATGCTCGCTGTTCACAAGATTGGCTGGAATCCTTCATCCAGGAGAAGTCGAAAAAGTCAACGGAAAAACCACCCATGGTCCAACCTTTACCTGACTCGGAATACAACTCGGATTCGCTTCTAGAATTTCTAAACAACACTGCAAATATTGAAGAGTACTTAAACAACTTGGGTAAGGAAGATATACCTTCTATCGTCAACATGTTCGACAGAAATAACGAGAATTCTGTGGAACTCATTGCCAAAGTTACAAATCACATTAAATCAACGAAACAGTCAAGCCCAAAGAAAAAGGATGGTGTTAAAACCTCAAATATCAACATGGAAATTGATGTGTTAGATTCAGACCTTGATATTGTTAAAGAAATACTCATGAAGAAGACCGAACCATTGAAATATAGCCAATCAAAGCAGAATCCCATAGCATGCTTTGCTTGTAAGTCAAAGTTTGATAGTATACAGAAGTTATCACAACATACAAGTATTTGTGATATTGCATTACGAACATGTCTCCATTGTAACCTTCTGTTTGATTCGAAGCAAAAAATGCAACAGCATTCAGTTACGCATAACACGTCTCTATTAACATGCAACTGCGGTAAACAGTTTTCCAGTGCTGACAAATTATCCCAGCATCATAAAATATGTCACATAGACTATACAGCAACAATGGGCTGCATTTACCGTTGTAAGCAATGTAAGGCAACATTTAAAGAACGGTTCCAACTATACCGTCATGCAAAGGAACATGTATTGAAGGCCGATGAGAAAATTTGTGATATTTGCGGACACAGTTTCATTGGGAACGAAGCTTTGTCAAAACACAGAAAGGAGGAACACGACACACCTGATGATTTAATGTACAGGTATACTTTACTTTATGTTTGAGTTAAGTGTCATAAGTCATAACCAGGATTATCTGCATACTGGAGCCAAAGAATCAGTAACTAAATAGATAAAAAATTAAATAAAGCCTTGTCCACACTGCAAGGTGGTGGCCATTTATGATTATATGGGATTGGCCTGCACCAATGTGGAGGTGGTTTTATTACTTGTTAGTTGGGCACGAATAAGTACTTACTCGTAGTTAAATATAGACAATACTGATTACCGGTATGGATAATAATAGGGTTATTAGGGTATAAAAAATAGGGTTTATTTATTGAAAAAGATGGTAAAAATAACCATTACAAAATTAAAATACTCCCTTTTTAAAATATAACAAAACATATTTTCTACCTAAAGGTAGAAGTTAAAGACCACATAATTGTACTATTTTTAACTTTTAAAACTTTTAACTGTATTTGTTTGTGCAGTAAATTGTACTGTATTGTATATACATTGGAAATCTGGAAATCACTGATAAATTGGTATTGGTTGCATTCCTACTTGATACAAACAACAGCTACATTATTCAAATTAAATAAATATCAGTTAAAAAAAATACTTGTGTCAGAAAACAAATTGTATGAATTGAATTTACAGGATTCGTAAATTCAATTCATACAATTCGTCTGCGTGGATAACTAAACATCACAAATGATTATGAATGGGATGCCTTTTCGGAATAAAAACTATCCTATGTCCTATTCCAGGAGCATATGTGTGCCAAATTAAATCACGATCCGTCCAGTGGTTGAAGCGTGATTGAGTAACAGACATCCAAATATCCAAACTTTCGCATTTATAGTATTAGTAGGATGAGCCGTCTTAAATTTTTCCAGGTGCAAAATCTGCAACCTCACATCTTCAGACCGGAAAGAGATGTATCTCCACATAATGAAGCACACAACCAAACATGAATCGGATCGGCATCTGTGCGAGTCTTGTGGCCGGAGCTTCGCGACCCGGGCGACTCTAGTCCGCCACACATTGATACATGAAAATGATGCCCATCGCTGTAACATTTGTAACAGAACTTTTGAAGACATCAAAATGAGAGACGATCATGTTTTAGAGCACATCGAAATAGCAATTTGCGAAAAATGTGGAGGCAGTGTGGACAGTTACAAACTGGATGCGCATTCTTGCGTGTAGTTATGTAAGTTTTTATCTTTTTTATACAACACCTTGACGATTAGGTCAGAAGGTGAAGTTTTTTAAATTTAAATTAGATTTATTGTGATACACGGGTAAAAGCAGTTGTTTACAGTATTGAACTCTGATTGAACTCTGCGATCTGCCAATTTGGCGTACAATCATGGCGTATATAAAGTACCTACTTAATGGCGGCTCCACATTAGTGCCGTGAAGCTCCGTAAACAGGCGTGAACGTGAATGTGGATGGTTTTCGCGGTGTTCACGCGCGTTCACGGCTGTTCCCCGATCAGAGTCGGTATTTTGTCCCGCGACAAAGGGTTCGCGCCCCTTTCGCGCGGCGTTCACGCGTACACATCCACATTCACGGCCCCGTGCTAGTTTACTCCGGACTACAAAGGAATTTATTAATAATTAAAAATTAAATAATTATATAATTAAAAAGTTTGGAATAACGAAACTGAAAATGGTCTTTTTTAGAACATTACCATTATGAAAATGTACTGTCAAAGTAATTGCAGCAGCAACTTCTACGTCCATTTCGCGGCAGGTTTCACGAACGATTGTGAGCATCCCGTGAATGTGGAGGGCACGACTTGTGCCGTGAATTCACGGCACTAATGTGGAGCCGCCATAACAATAGATTTCATAAAGTATTACAAAATTTAAAACACTCACAAACATACAATAACAATTCATTCTCAAATAGAGTACATTATTTTAAATATATTTAATTTAATATTGTCCACGATGAATAAAAATTAATGAAATGATGAATGAAAAAAAATAATGTCAAACTATATTTAACATAATAACATTCTGTGCTGTCGAGTCCAAATAAGTTTAATATGTCAAAGATATGTGTCATTTAATAATTCATTAGCGGAATAGTATGATTTATCTATTAAAAATGTTTTTTGACATATTGTATTTTTTTACTTTCATATTAGTACATAGCAGTGTTGCACTAAGATTTTTATGTCGTCAAATATCTTGTGACTGTTATTGGTTTAGCCTTTGGTTGGCACTAACATTTTCAATAAAAAACAAAATTCATCCTTGTCAGTCAAGCCATTCAAATATTTGAGGTGAGCATTTTTTTTTAATTATAAATTTTAATAATATAATACTTATTTCTTGTGAACATAGTCCGTTTTCTATTGGGCAAAAGTATTACAATTTTGAGTATAGCAATATGATAGCAATGCCACTTGGTGTGGGTGTCATCACAGACTTCAGAGTCAAGTACAAAGTAAGTTTGTTTGTCGCTGAAGGGCTGGGTGAGACCAAATGGCGCCAGTAGTCAATGTTTTTTAACTTTTATATCTATAATCTGGTAGTACAAGGCCAGCGAAATTTGTTTATAACAAAATTATGGGCGAATTCACGAAAAATTAACATTTTTTTTTCAACTGCTGAACATTATATGGCCCCAGGTTCAAGGGTTGAGCCAACCCCTGAACGATCACGTTTACATTTAAACTTTAAATTTGATTATATGCTTGACAAGTTTATAGAGAATGTTCGGCACTTACTGGCAGGTTTGTATTTCTTGCAATTAATTCCTAATAGGTTTACGCTTGACCTTAGACCACGTACACGAATTCAAATCGCTCGTGCGCCGCTACCCGCGCCGCTGCCTTCGTGGCCAGTTCCATATAAATCTATGCATTGAAACGCACCGCCCCCGCCACCGCCGCCGCCCCGCTGCCCGCTGACTTCGTGTACGTGGCCTTAATCTCACCTGACGGGTGAGATTAATGTCAAGCGTAGCATAGGCCTAATGTGGAGCACGCTTACCCAGAAGATGTCTATTCACTCTTCCTTTAAAAAGATCCAAGCTGGCAGAGAGTACCACTTCGTATTATGAAAGAAGAAGCATAATGCTTGGTGCCAGAGCCTGGGTTGTCTTATCTTATCTTCTGAGGGGGCCAGGAAGACCTGGCGACACTTCGACCCTTCAGGATCTTTTGTGCCAAACCCCTGACCACCAACGGTGCCCCAAGCCGATTTGGTGGACTTCACATACGCCTCAGAATTTCTTCTTTGGCACATGCAGGTTTCCTTACGATGTTTTCCTTCACCGAAAAGCCTGTGGTATTATAAACTAGCTGTTGCCCGCGACTTCGTCCGCGTCGACACCTTAACATTACACATTCTTATGTATTACGTGTTACTAAATCCTAAAAGAAATCTATTAATCTGGTTATGCATTAAAAATATTAATATACATAAAAAACATACTATCCAATTGAGAACCTCCTTTTTTGAAGTCGGGTAAAAATTAGCGTTCCGGCGGCGGTTTCGCCCGTTGGACCACAGTTTTTTAGGTTTCCGTAGCCAAATGGCAAAAAACGGAACCCTTATGGATGTCATGTCTGTCTGTCTGTCCGTCCGTATGTCACAGCCACTTTATTCCGAAACTGTAAGAACTTACTATTGAAACTTGGTAAGTGGATGTATTCTGTGAACCGCATTAAGATTTTCACACAAAAATAGAAAAAAAAACATTAAATTTTGGGGGTTCCCCATGCTTAGAACTGAAACTCAAATTTTTTTTTTCATCAAACCCATACGTGTGAATAGGTCTTCAAAAATGATATTGAGGTTTCTAATATCATTTTTTTCTAAACTGAATAGTTTGCGCGAGAGACACTTCCAAAGTGGTAAAATGTGTGTACCCCCCCCCCCCCCCCTGTAAGAGAATGATAAAACTAAAAAAAATATATGATGTACATTGCCATACAAACTTCCACCGAAAATTGGTTTGAAAGAGATCTTGTAAGTAGTTTTTTTTAATACGTCATAAATCGTAAACCACAATACTATTATTAAAACATCGATCTAAGTTACAACGAACTACAATAACTTTTATATTATGTTACTTGCTGCTACGGAACCCTTCATGGGCGAGTCCGACTCGCACTTATAATCAATAAAAAAATATATATTTTGATATTGTGCAAATTAGGTGATATTTCCTTCCCCCCCCCCTCCAATTTGTCCTTTCCATACCCTTTCTTTCTTTCCTTCTCCATCCCCTTCCCACAACGTTGAAAACCCTTTTCCCCCACCCCTTCCCTCTTCCTACTCCTACCTCTCCCCCTCCCCTTAACCCACCCCTTCCTACACTCTTTATTTACCACTGCCCCCTCATCTTTCCTCTCTTACCCTAATCCCTCTATTCTTTTCCATCCGACTTCCTTCCCCTCCTATCCTATTCCCTTCCTATGTTGCATATCCAATTAACTGTACAACAAAATGTCTGTCAAACTGCTGGACATGCCTTCCCCAATGAATGCCACAACGCCCTACAGATCCAGCCGCTTCCGGCCACCATCTTCAGGTCGTCCATACACCTGGCGGCAGGGCGTCCCACCCTGCGCGTGGGACGTCACGTCCCACTCTAGAACCCGTCTGCCCCAACGGCCGTTCGGTACTACGACAGATGTGACCTGCCATTTCAGCTTACTAATTCTTTCGGCTATGTCGGTCGCCTTCGTTATTTATAGGATCTCCTCATTACGAATCATATCCCTCATAGAGACCCCGAGCATTGCCCTCTCTATAGCTCGCAGAGCCACTTGAATCTTGTGGATCAGGCCCACCATCAGTGTCTACGTCTCCGCGCTGTAATCATGACAGGCAGGACGCACTGATTAAAGATTTTTGTCTTTAAACATTGTGGAATAGGTGACGTAAAGACTTGACGCAGTTTTCCGAATACTGCCCACCCTAACTGGATTCTTCTGTCAGCTTTTGAAATTGATCCTACCCAACTATATTATCTGTCCTAGGCAGACGTACTCCTGAACAGCTTCGATATTGACATTGTCGACGATCACCGGTCTAATACAGGGCCACTAATTATCGAATAGCGAACTTTTTGTATCGAGACTTGTGGAAATACCTGAAATACATGAGCTAAAATAAATCTATAAATGAGCTTTAAAGCATCTCTATCACTTTCTGTCAAGTTCTTGCAACGACCAGTAATGTTGAACTACACTTTCATACAAATGATATGAAATGAGAGGTCAACTTGTATATCAGCATCCTGACATTTTATTGAGATATGACTTATACCAGTATGAGGCCCGAACTCAAAGCTATTAAACAGTGAAAACGCCGTCTAATTCTGTTTAGCAGTTTCTGTTGTGGCCGCTTTATACTGTAGCTTGTTTGGTTGAACTCCCCCCTCCCCCCGATCCTATCCCCGGAACATCGATTAACCGGCCTGCGATCGGAAGGAAGTTAGTATTGGCTCGCCGCTCCGCTGCGCGTGCATTTAGCCAATTTGGGTGCATTCATCGCCGAAGAAGCTACCTAGATACTATCGCTTTTACCATTCAAACTGAAAACTGTTATGTGTATGTGTATGTGTATGTTGGTGAAGTGAAACTCCAGAAACAGTGCCGCACGTGAAAAGGATTGCGCGAGTGTCAAGCGAATCGTATATCTACGAGAAAAGAACCATCATCCAGGTACCTCCTTCACATCCTTACTATTACCTACTATCACCAAAAATCAAACAAGCCTATGGATTAATTATTATCATCAATTAAGGGTTGGATCCTCACATGTCGTAAACGACACGTTGGTCGGCCCAAACATTTGGTTCTTCGAGTCGGGATCGCTCTCATAAAATTAAGAATTAACTTTGATTTTACACTTTGTATGTGTTTTCCGTCAATAAATACGGCATTAATCAAGTTCCGCATAGTTATTTATAAAGGTCTAATTCCGATTTCATCATCTTTTTAACCCGCCTACCCTACGAATACTGCCACCGCCTGTTATCGCTCGCTCGCTCGCTTGTTACGTGTTACCGGTCCGTGTTACCTACAGAGACAATACTAGTTATTTGTTAGGTGTTTAACTACTTACTACGTACGTTTAATTTCGCTGGCTCGTTACTAAATACGATCATAAATCTATTCAAATAAAGACTAGCCCAAACCGTTACATATTTCCTACTTGCTATAAGTTGCATGTTACAGTCAGTTCTCTGCTATTAGTCTTTTTTCAAAATGTCTAAAGGGGTTGAAGCTAAACTTAAATTAAGTAGTTCCGAACTTAATTTAAAGGTTTTATATGCTAAACGCGACGCTGTATTTGCTAGGATTCAATATATTTATGAGTCGGCACAAAGGGCTTTTAGTGATGAAATATCAAAAGAATTGTTCTTATCTTCAATCGATACGCTTGAGCAAATACGCACTGAATTCTCTTCAATATTGGATCAAATAAATATTGAGGAATTACAACTAAATCCAGATACCAAGATAAATTATCAATCTTGGGCATCTTTAGACGAATTATATTGCAAAATAAAACGCGTATTACAAAAAATTGAAAACCAGTCGAAACCGCTGCTGGCTATTACCGCACCTGTTAATATCACAAGCGATCAAAATCCAATTGTTATACTTCCCAAATTAGCAATGTTGACATTTGATGGTGAGCCGCTGAAGTGGCCCATGTTTTATGAAAATTTTAAAAATACTATACATAATAACAAACATATTTCCGATCATGAGAGAGTGCAGTATCTCATCGGGAGTTTAAGCGGTTCAGCATTAAACGTTTGTGCGGGCATAGCTCCTTCTTCAGAAAATTATGATTTGATTTGGCAATCTTTAATAAATAAATATGATGATAAGAGAAACCTAGCTACTGCTTATTTGGAATTAATTTTCGGATTTAAATCGCTCAACATTGCAACTTAAAAAAATTTAGAAACGTTTTTAAATGAATTTGCTACTGCTGTTGCTAACTTGAAACAATTGGCACTTAGCGATTTAGCTGATTTCATATTATTGCACGTAGCATTGAAAAAGCTCGATTCAGAAACCGCTCGCGCATTTGAAATGCAAAACAGGAAAAATGATATTCCTACTTACGAAAACTTTATTTCCTTCATTCGCGAACAAACAAAAATCTTAGAAAGAATACCGACGGAGATGGTGAAACGTAACACACAAGGTACAGTATACCGAAGCGCCAATGTAAGGCATGTACAGTCCTTTGTTGCCTCATCCGAGCCCTGCGTTTTGTGTAACCGAAGCTCACATGCACAGTTGTATTTGTGTGACATGTTTCATAGTTTTCCTGTCGATGAACGAATCAATGCTATTAAGAAGTTTAATGGCTGCACGAATTGTCTTAGTATAAGGCATAATTACACGGCATGTAAATCTACTCATTTATGCAGATATTGCAGCTGTAGACATCATTCATTGCTGTGTCGTAAATCGGTGAAAACAGTCGCAGGCTCAGTTCTAGCAGCAACGGCAGGCCTTGATTTGAGTTCGCCGAGAAATGACATGCGTGACATGTCTCCTACGGGCCCGCCAGTCTTCTATGAGGACACTGATGTCATACAGCAACACTCAATTAATGAACATTCTCCGCTCCACGACAATAATAATGTCTCTCTGTGCAATACAAATATGCAATCCTTCATTTCAACCACTACTACATGTTTATTAGGAACGGTGCAGCTAATGACTCATGATTCCTTTGGTAGGGCAACACAAATAAGAGGCTTAATAGATTCGGGCTCTCAGAATAACTTTGTAACAGTAAATTGCTGCAAACTACTTAATTTGCCAATTCGTAATGTTAAACATTCTGTTGTCAGGGGTATCGGAGGATCTTCCAATCCGATTATCGGTGTTGCGACTCTGAAGGTATTCTCGCGCTTTGATAAAAATATATCATTCTCGATTGAAGCCTTCGTTATTCATAGGATAACAGATAATTTACCAACTGTAAATATTAATGTGTTTTCACTTACTCATATAAAAAATATTGCGCTCGCTGATCCAACCTTTTATGTTCCTGGTGCTGTGGATTTGTTATTAGGCGGCGCTTTATTCTCCGATATTTTAATGTCGGGACGTATTAAGGGTCCTCCGGGCACACCAACGGCTTTTGAAACCGTATTCGGTTATATTGTTATCGGAAATGTACCTCTACATGCAGCTTGCAATGCTGAGACTTCTCCTCTATCGTTTTTTGTCAGTGAGCCTCAACTGGATACTGTTTTGCAAAGATTCTGGCAAATTGAAGAAGTCCAGTGCCCTCCACCTACTATGAGTCCTGAATGCAGTGAGTGCGAGAAAATGTTTTCGGATACCGTGTCTCGTGATGAGTGTGGTCGCTACGTAGTGGATCTACCTTTTTCTCGTGATCCCTCGCTATTAGGTGAATCGTATGTGCTCGCTGAAAAACGATTTCTCGCGCTAGAAAAGAAGCTTATCGCTGCGCCCAAATTGCGCGTTGAATATGATACTATTGTACAAGAATATTTAGATAAAGAATATATATCTACCGTCTGTAATGACGATAAGGATGAAGGATATTTTATCACTCACCACCCAGTTGTGCGCGAAGATAAGACTACTACAAAGGTACGTGTGGTTTTAAATGCCAGCGCTAACACGACATCTGGATATTCTCTTAATGATCTTCTGCACGCCGGGCCAAATCTGCAAAACGATTTGTTTCCGATTCTGTTAGATTTTAGAGTTTACCCAATTGCCTTTTCGGCGGATATTAAGCAAATGTTTTTATGTATTGTTGTAAACGACTGGCATCGCAAATATCAAAAGATATTATACCGCTTTCAACCGTCGGATCCAATCCAACATTTTCAATTTAATCGGGTTTGTTTTGGCCTTCGTAGCAGCCCTTATCTCGCTCAGCGTTGTATAAGGGAGGTAGCTAAAGATGAAAAATCCAATTTTCCTTTGGCAGCAGATGTGGCCTGCAGCCATTTTTATATGGATGACATTTGCTATTCGGTGCCCACTGTCTCTGATGCTCTCAAGCTCAAGGAAGAATTAGTAGGCATGTGCACCGCTGGGGGCTTTCCGCTTGTTAAATGGGCAAGCAACTCGCAGACTCTGCTTGAGTCCGTACCGGAGTCGCATCGTTATTCCACTAATGTTACCTTTGATGAAAATCAAGACTTGAAGATATTGGGCCTACAGTGGTCACCGATTACTGACGATTTTAATTTTTCTGTTTCGCTCGAACACAGATCGTGCACAAAACGCAACATTCTTTCCGTCATAGCTAGACAGTTCGATGTAATCGGGTTTATTGCGCCAGTGATTTTATTTGCAAAACTGATAATCCAGGATTTGTGGATTTTAAAAATTGACTGGGACGAAACGCCTCCTCAACATATTGTTGACCTATGGACTAAATATTTACGAGAATTAGTTATGCTGCGTGAACTTCGATTTCCGAGATACTTAGGCGTTGGAAAAAAATCGACAATATCTATCATTGCCTTCTCTGATGCTTCGGAGAGAGCCTATGGTTGTGTCCTCTATATTCGCATAAATGACAATACTCATCAGAAGCCAATTATAAACTTTATTTGTGCCAAATCGAAGGTGGCTCCACTTAAAGTAATATCTGTCGCACGACTGGAACTCTGTGGAGCCTTGCTAATGGCAAGGTTAACGCGTCGCGTGGTTGATACGCTCAAAACGCGTCACAATATCCATGATATATACTGCCTTACTGATTCAATGGTAACTTTGTGCTGGGTACACTCTTCCCCACACAAATACAAAACCTTTGTCGCTACCCGAATAACAAAAATTTTAGAAAACATGTCTTCGAGTCACTTTTACCATGTTCCCGGTAGTGACAATCCGAGCGATTGTCTTTCTAGAGGTTTAACTCCTTCCAATTTTGCTAATCATCCACTCTGGTTGAAAGGACCCGCACGGTTACAGCGCGAACCGGAAACATGGCCTCTTAAAACTGTTGAATCTACTCTAGAAATTGACATTCCTGAATGCAAGTCCATAGCCTTGACAACAACTATAAATGAGGAGGAACCCAATCCGCTTTATCAGTTATCAAAACGGATTTCCAAGTGGTCTGTTTTGTTACGGACCATCGTATACATTTATAGGTTCATAAGGGTTTTGCCGCGTTCAAGGGTGATCTCTGCTTCTGAGATGTCGATCGCAGAGACGAAATTAATCAAAACTATTCAGTCAGTCCACTTTTCTGAAGACCTCAGAAAAATAAATTCTAACAAGAATTGTTCTCCGTCACTTCAAAAACTTGCCCCCTTTATTGACCACGTGGGTCTATTGCGTGTTGGCGGTCGCTTGCGCCATGCTGATTTGTCATATGACCAGCAACATCCCATTTTATTGCCACGAAAGGAAGACGCTGTTAATTTGATAATTAAACATTACCATATTAATCATTGTCATGCGGGTCCTCAGCTTCTCATGTCGTTACTCCGCCAGAAGTTTTGGATTTTGGCATGCAGGGGTCTCGTCCGTCGCGTGGTACACGAATGCAATTTCTGTTTCCGAACGCATCCAAAGCCAATCTTTCCATTCATGGCGGACTTGCCAGCCTGTAGGGTCTTGCAAGCCAAAGCCTTTACGCATTGTGCGGTTGACTATTGTGGCCCTATCAGTATGATTCCATATCGAAAACGTGGCGTTCGTTCCATTAAAGGATACTTATGTATTTTTGTGTGCCTTGTGACGCGTGCGGTTCATGTGGAGATAGCCACAGATCTGAGTACTCCTACCTTTTTATCAGCATTCAAAAGATTCTTGGCCAGACGCGGAGCAGTCTCCTGTATGTATTCGGATAATGGAACGGCCTTTGTAGGAGCAAAAAACAATTTAGACGAACTTTATAAATTTTTAACGTCTACTCAATATCAAGATTCGGTCATTCAAGAATTATCTCATCATCGAATTGATTGGAAGTTTAATCCACCCCGGAGTCCACATTTTGGTGGTCACTACGAAATATATGTTAAATCTTTTAAAACCCATTTATTTCGCGTAATAGGCAAGCAATACTTGACCTACGAAGAACTTCTGACAGTAATGACTCAGATTGAGTGTGTAATCAACTCGAGGCCTTTAACACTTTTAAGCTCTGATCCCTCAGAACCTTCAGCGCTCACACCCGCTCACTTTCTTATGTCAACTCCGTTAAAACACTTACCTTCATGCGACGTATCAGACGAGCCAGTGAACTTACTCAAACGGTATGCTTTACTTGATAATATGGTCCAATCCTTTGCTAAGAGATGGAAATTAGATTATTTACATTTACTTCAAGCGAGGGAGAAGTGGAATACGGCGAGTAATCCCGTCAAAGCCGGGACGGTAGTTGTTATTGTCACAGATAATACGTCTCCGCTGCATTGGCCTATCGGTGTGGTAGAAAGTACGTTCCCTGGTCAAGACGGCGTAGTTAGAGTTGTCTCAGTTAGAACGGCAGCGGGTATTTACAAACGACCTGTTGTTCGCATCTGTCCGTTGCCTTCCCAATAAAAATCTGGCGATTGCCTTTTTAGATTTAGATAGTTAAGTTAGATATATTTTTTCTGTAAAATTGTTTACAATTCTTTTCCATTTTAGTACTAAGCTTTGGTTTTAGTGGTTTAAAAGCCATTCTTTTAACGCTGGGGGCTAATGTTGTGGCCGCTTTATACTGTAGCTTGTTTGGTTGAACTCCCCCCTCCCCCCGATCCTATCCCCGGAACATCGATTAACCGGCCTGCGATCGGAAGGAAGTTAGTATTGGCTCGCCGCTCCGCTGCGCGTGCATTTAGCCAATTTGGGTGCATTCATCGCCGAAGAAGCTACCTAGATACTATCGCTTTTACCATTCAAACTGAAAACTGTTATGTGTATGTGTATGTTGGTGAAGTGAAACTCCAGAAACAGTGCCGCACGTGAAAAGGATTGCGCGAGTGTCAAGCGAATCGTATATCTACGAGAAAAGAACCATCATCCAGGTACCTCCTTCACATCCTTACTATTACCTACTATCACCAAAAATCAAACAAGCCTATGGATTAATTATTATCATCAATTAAGGGTTGGATCCTCACATGTCGTAAACGACACGTTGGTCGGCCCAAACAGTTTCCAAGATTAGCCCGTACATACATACATACATACAGACAGAAGAAATTTTTTAATTATATTTTTGGACTCTACTGGTCTTCAGTAACGTCCGGGCAGTGAAATTTTTTTTTTAACTTCAATGTACAGATTCGCTTTTCTTTTGTTTTTTCTACTCTTTTATTATATGTATAGATGAACCATACTTAAGTTTCGTAAAACTCATTGGTACGGGCGGGGTTTGAACCCACAACCTCGTGAACGTGAGGCGAGTGCACAACCAACCGGTTACCACGGCTCCCTGGGTTGTCTACTACTGGTAGTCTGATGATGGAAGGGCGGTAAATAAAAGTTATTACATTAAAAGTAATTAGATTTATTCAAATAATACCTAAAATCTCTACAAAGCACCAATGTAAATGATCATACGACATTCTTCGTATACAAAACGGAATAGCTCACATAAGCATAAAAAATATATTAAACAATGGGAATTTTGCCAAAAGTGTAAATGATTCAATTATTGCAAAAGCTATTATCATAGATCATATCAGACATTTTGAGATGTTGTCAAACTACAGTCAGGACCACAGAAATCCTATTAAGATACAGCGGTTATAGCCACTTGATTACTTCAGTTTCGCGCGTGCCGATTTTCGGACAACGCGCCCCTCCCGCGCAGTGTTAGTCCAAAATCATTTATTGCATACTAGCTGTGCCCACTGCTCCGCTCGCGTGAACTACAGAATCCGCCCCCGTTCCCACTTCCGCGACCGTTCTCTTCCCACCTCTACTTCCACTCCCACTCAGACTCGAGACTCTCAATATCCCAACCCCAACCTCAACCCCATCCCTATCCCCAAAAACTAAATTTCACTCAATCCCATACGCGCCGCGCCGTTCGCCGCGCCGCGGCCGTTGACCTCGCCCATATGATGTCTGTTTGTCTGACAGACAGACAGACAGGTAGACAGAAAGACAAAAATTCTAAAAAAAAATTGTTTTAGCTTCTATTGGCCCTATAAAGACCCCTTATACATTTTTTTTTTAAATATCTCTCATGTACAGACATAGACCAGTTACAGATTTTTTGTTGATGTTTAACCGACCGTGACTTGGCACGTTTGATAGTTTTTGCAATATATTGCAAATTGGTGTAAATATGCAATATAACAAAGAAGTATAGTTGTTATATCGGTACAATTCATATTGCGATTGGTTTGTACTGCAGTTGGAGCGGGAGCGGGAGTGGGATCGGGAGCGGATTCTGCAGTCCACGCGAGCGGAGCCGCGGGCACAGCTAGTTAAAGTATAAACGCACAGTGTGCGACGATGATCAGCAGAAACAAAACCATCCCCTGTGGTCGAAGTTGAAGAAGTCTGTGAAGATGATCCGTATCCGGTACGGCAGGAGGTTGCTCAAGTTGATCAGTGACGTCATCAGCGCCGGTATGCTGATGCACTTGTGATTCTTGCGGATCCCTGTAATTTTTTTATGTTTATTGTTTATATTGTTTACATATTATTACGACAATTTACACACTTTCTTAATTCTAACACAACTCATACGTGTATATGGGCCGAGCATGCGTTATGGAACGACAGTGTGTGTCCAGAGAAGCCCCAACAGGCCATACAGCCCGTGCCGGGGCTCTCTCTCATATTTACGACAGGTTTTAATGTCTAGACGGTCTTTATTAAGACTATGTAGCACGATATTACAAATATGAGCATTTTATAGGGTGTGATCTTAAGAAAATTCGTCCTAAACATAATTACACGCATTATACCAGCCCTTTCAGTTGCTCTAAGGTTGACTGGAAGAGATCCCTAAGTGGGATAAGTCCGCCTTTGTACACAACTTTTTTCTTTTATATATTTTTGTTGTTGTTGTTTTTGGTTTGATGAAATGTGAGTGAGGCTAGTGAGGTGTGTCAGGCTCGCGCAAAGTGGCGATCCATCGTCTCTGCCTACCCCTCTGGGACCAAGGCGTGAGCATTATGTATGTTTGTATGTAAGTATGTTGTTGTTAATTTTGGTACAATAAAGCGTTTACATACATACACACTGCAATCTTTAAAAAATCATAGTTGCAATTAATAACGATTCTTGTAAATGGTAGTAATGTCCTTATGACGATTTACATACATACATAATGCTCACGCCTTAGTCTCAGAGGGGTAGGCAGAGACGAATTTCGCCCGCTTTTCGCTCCGTGATACTCCTTGACGTGTGTTGCGAACAACATCGCCGATTATGACGATTTAAAGTTACGAATTTGGTCAAACTAAAGTGCTTCACCCCCATCACCCCTCCCCCACTGTATCCAGCTTTCAAAATTATCACAAAATTAAAATATTTATTTTCAATATTGGAATACATTATTCTCTTTTTGACGTCAAATTCTGCCTAAAACTACTCCACTTCCACCTGTATAACCGAGGGCAACAAACCCAACGGCACAGGGCCCTACCTTTAATTTATCTTATTCATTACAATCATTAAGTCTACCTATGCTGAGCCATCAAGCACTCCATGGACTTTTATCATTTAAGTAGTTCACGATAATCGAAGCATGAAGCACAGCAACGCATGTTTTGGAAGAAATCCAGCGTAAGGGTTAGCTACCTTGAATAATAATCTTGGCAGCCTCCTTAGCTGTGATTTCTGAGTAAAGCGAGGTGAAGCGGTGCGCTGGGGGCGGGTAGAGGCCCGTGGAGACGGTCGCCAGGTACACAGAGGTGGTCCGGATGTTCTTGGTCCACGTGTCCAGGCGGAGCTCCTCGGATATCGAGTCCATTAGACCTGGAGGAAATTAGAATTTGTACTTCAGTCGTTTAAAGATAATGGTGCTCGTATTCTCCGTCGTTCCCTCACTGCTGAGGATCGCGACCGTATTAAATGCTCCTCCACGCATAGCGGTCATTGGCATTCACATAAGGATCCGCCAGCCACCCTCACCGGGTCCGACCACCTCGTCGGAGCTCGTCCTCCGACACGCCTGCCTTCCCCTTGTTCTATTAATGATGAGATTCTCCAGGTCGTGCTTGGGAGACCACACAGTGTGAGCGAAGAAGCCTAGGATCTTCGGTTCTCGTATGCAAATTCATTAAATCCGTAACAAATTTGTGCTCAAGTAACCAAAACTCTTTTAACATTAACTTATACATTGTTAGAGACCAAGGAAGTCGACAACTTTGGGTGCGGTCAAGTTAGGAAGTCGACCAAAACGTCCGGAAGGATTATTTTTTTAGTATTTTCAAGAAGAATACGAATCGGGAAGTAGACAAGTTAGGAAGTGACGACTTTCGAAATAGTTAAGTTAGGATGAAGACAAATTAGGAAGTGGGCAAGTTAGGAAGTGGACCAAAATGTCCGGAAGGATCTTGAGCACTTAAAAATTCTTGCATAGTACCGACTACTGCTTCATCATCTTCAAGGCGGTCGACACCCGCCCGCGCCCCGCGCACTCCACCTTGCAGCGACTGCAAAGCCTTTTCGGTACCGAAATCGCAAAGCGGTTAAATAAAGGTTGAGATTTTGAAGCGGTACACGCCGGTTACAATCTCTTTCTGCGACATGCGACCTGTCTTCGTGACATGAGACCATGGGGTCCAGAGGAATATCAGTTAACAGAATTTTATGTATTGCTCCTTACCCCTGAGGCCAAACTTAGCAGCGCAATACGGCACCATGTCAGCGCACGGCATCAGGCCAGCGCTGGAGTTGATAGCGATGATGTGGCCCGAGCGCCTCTCGATCATACTTGGCAGGAATGCCTGGATTATCTGGAAAGATACTGTGATATATCGAAGTGTGTTGGAACACACCGCGGGGGTATAGAACGTGGAGTTTTGGAACGAACGGTTATCTGTCAAACAAAGTGGGAAAATAAACGTTTATCTAATTAAAAGTATTTTAATTCTTAATCCTGGGGGGCCCAGGACACATTAGATACAAACATCAAGGGCTTAAATGCCACTGCTCAAATGCATGAGGATACAAATGCCAACTGGCTAGTTCGCAAATCATCATCATCATCAGGTTATTTTTGTCTCCACTGCAGGAGCACAACCCTCTCATCTGGGCAGACATAGGATTTGGCCTACACTCCCCGCGCTGGCCAGACGGGTCGGGGAGGCCTAATTGATGTTGTATAATGTATTCCCTCAGTCGCCCTGTACGACATCCACGGGAAGAGTTGGAGTGGTCCTATTCTACTCTACAGGCAACCACACGGCCAAGCGGTTTAGCAACGCTACAGATGCTTGTATTGTGATGGACAAACCGCTTGCCTAAAGTGAACATATTGGTTATTACTTCCTGCATGAAGAAAGGCGTTCAGTGGCGGTTGTGTGTTTGGTACACAATCATTTGTGGTACAGCACGACGTGAGATATAATAGATCTAATAAATAAAATCGTAAACATCGCGTGTCTGTACATTGAAGATATTTGCAAAAAAATAAATTGAGGGGTCTTAGGATAAGTAAAAGAACACATTTCAATCATTTTTGGAATTTTTGTCTGTTTGTCTGTGAGTTTGTTCACGCATCACTTAAAAACTACTGAACGGATTTTGATGAACTTTTCACAAAAACATGGGGCTTAACCTAACTTAACATTTAGTCTTTATTTCATCGCAATCGGCTAACTTAATCAAAAGTTGTAGACATTTTTAGTTTGTGCTGCGAGTGGAAGAGGGAGTGGGAGTGGGCGTGGAAAAGGGGAGTGGGTGTGGGAGCGGAAGCGGGAGCGGGAGTGGTAATGGGAGCGGATTGTGTAGTTCACGCGAGCGGAGCCGCGGGCACTGATAGTAATTAAATAAATATAATAATGACAATCTCACGTAGTGTTATAGTAGTTTAACAGCACATAGGGTTGTATAAGTTAGTATATAATAATATGTAAGTAGATAAAAAGGTCTATTCGATTGTATTCTGTATTTGATTCTATGGTAGTCCAATAACTATGTAGTGAGTTCTTATTCATCTCGCCACCAACTCATCCAACATTACACATTCTATAACGGATAAATCGATTTGTATTAATCCTGGATAAATAAATATTACTTAAGTACATTTGTTTAAACCCAAACTAGCATTTTATCATGTACCTACCTACTATAGGAATTAAACAAGAACAGAATAATTCACAAACATATATTCAGAGCGGGACCAACTTATACAAAGTTGTCTGTCGCCGGTGGGTATAGTATCCACGACTGGCAATCAGGTCCAGTGATCAAGCCCACGAGGCAGCCATTAAATTAAAAAAAAAAATGCGCCTTCAGCACCGTCATGTACCTTTATTTTATTTTTGACGCGGGTAAATGCGTCGCATACCTCTCGCCTCGACGAGCAGATGATGTCGGGCTCTATATCTATGATAGCAAATAGAATGGACAGTCCTCTGGTGTGGATACTCACCCAGAGGACTAAATCACTTTTAGTTATTAAATACTAACGTAGTTTAAGTCTTTACTAACACAAATGGATCGATGTTGTCTTTAAAATAAATTAATTAAATTATACCGACTAAAACCCCGCGGTGGCCATCTTCGGCACAGATCGAGGAACTCCCCCTGACACCTCACTGCCACCCCCTCCCCGGAGACGCATGAATGAGTATCCAGAGCCCCCGCTCCGTGCAATCGCGCCCCGATGACCCCTTTTACGACAGACAGGGGATACCGTGGCTGCATTCTTCGCCCCAACACACAGGGCGAGTATAACAAACCCAGAAGTGCGCCAGGAGGTTGACCTCCAAAGGCCGCAGCACGGACTCCTGGCGCAGATGCACCAGGGGGGCGCAGGCCAGCGCGCCCGCGTTGCTCACGATCATAGAGATGTCTGCGAGCTGCCGGCGCATGCTCGCCGCCAGCGACATCACCTGCTCGCGGGCGCTCACGTCGACCGTGAACCCGTAGCACTGCACCGAGAATAACAACTCTAGCGTTTAAACTGCTGAGGAATAGAATAGAATAGAATGTTCATTTATTGGCTGCAACAAAACACATACAGTGCAACATCTTATAAATAAAATCGTAAACTTCGCGTGTCTGTACATTGAAGATATTTGCAAAAAAAAAATTGGGGGGTCTAAGGATAAGCAACAGAACACATTTCGATCATTTTTGAAATTTTTGTCTGTTTGTCTGTTTATCTGTTTGTCTGTTTGTCTGTTTGTCTGTTTGTCTGTGAGTTTGTGCACGCATCACTTAAAAACTACTGATCGGACTTTGATGGACTTTTCACAGAAACATGGGGCTTAATTTGGTGTAACATATAGGCTTTATTTCATTGCAATCGGTGCAGTCATTCAAAAGTTATGCGAATTTATAGTTTCCGAAAACTGAGTGTAGGGTGTAAATGCTCGATTGAATTCGTGAGCGGTAGCGGGAGCGGGTATCGTACCAATGTAATGTGAGATTTTGAAAACTATAAATTCGCATAACTTTTGACTGAGTTAGTTGATTACGATGAAAAATCTGGAGCTGGAGCTGGATCTAGATCTAGAGCTGTATCTGGAGCTGGATCTGGAGCCGGAACTTTAGCTAGACCTGGACCCGGACCCGGACCCGGACCCGGACCCGGACACGGACCTGGACCTGGACCTGGACCTGGACCTGGACCTGGACCTGGACCTGGACCTGGACCTGGACCTGGACCTGGAACTGGAACTGGACCTGGACCTGGACCTGGACCTGGACCTGGACCTGGACCTGGACCTGGACCTGGACCTGGACCTGGACCTGGACCTGGACCTGGACCTGGACCTGGACCTGGACCTGGACCTGGACCTGGACCTGGACCTGGACCTGGACCTGGACCTGGACCTGGACCTGGACCTGGACCTGGACCTGGACCTGGACCTGGACCTGGACCTGGACCTGGACCTGGATTTATAGTCTGAGTGGAAGTGGGATAGGGAGCGGAAGTGGGAATGGGAGCGGATCCTGTAGTCCACGCGAGCGGAGCCGCGGGCACAGCTAGTTACACATAAACAAAAATAATATACAACTAAGAGTCGGGTGCACACGCCGGGATCACGTCACACGGCTTGTCGGACGATAATTTAATATTACATTCGCTTGCACGAGGAGCAGAAACAACGCGAGGAACTTACCCGACAAACCGGGAGTAGAACCAAGGCGTGCGACCGACCTGTAGGGGAGGGGCCAACAGTACAGTGTGGCGACACTGTAGTAGACACAGTATGTGTGCTGCAGCAGCAAACAGGTCCCAGCTCAGCATATTGCTTTGCCTGTGAGGGCAGAGCGCTGATTTTCAGCTGAGACCTAACAGTGTCGGATAACCGGACATTACAACAGGACAACAAAGTAGTTAAAGATAGGCAAGAAATACGTCCAGTGCTGAACATGAGCCTCAGCAACAGAATGACTGACACTTTTGGTGGGCTGTCCATTTGGGGATAGACATAGACATACTTTATTGATAACTTCCGTTACAGGTCAAATAAAAATTTTACACAAGTTAAATAAAATCAAATAATAGACAGGCAAATTAAACACAATCAAATTAAACATCAATAACTAACATAAATATAAAAATTTCAAATAAAATTCTTAAAGCTAAATCATCATCAGGTTATTTTTGTCTCCACTGCAGGAGCACAACCCTCTCTCATCTGCCGGAGACAGACGGAGGATTTGGCCTACACTCCTCGCGCTGGCCAGACGGGTTGGGGAGGCCTGATTGATGTTTTATAATGTATTCCCTTAGTCGCCTTGTACGACATCCACGGGAAGAGTTGGAGTGGTCCTATTCTACTCTACCGGAAACCACACAGCATTGTGTAAAACTAAATAAATTACGTTAATGCGTTCTGAAAGAACTCTTCATAGCAATAAAATGCCTGCTCGACAAGCTAGGCGCACAGTCTCTTTTTGAAAATAGGTAGGCTCGGAGAGCTGGTGACCTCAGTGGGAAGCCGGTTGTACACCGCGGGACCCATTACTCATATCGTTTTCCCGCACTTCACTAGAGAGTGGCAGGATTGGTGATGGCAGTGATGATACATATGGCGGTACGCTGTTGCCCGTACCTGGTGTAATCCTTTAGTTGCCTCGACGACACCCCCGGGAAGACGGGTGGGCCTATTGTAAGCCGGGAATCACACAAATTTTAATGCGCAACGGCAATAGAAGACAATATCGTGGTCAATAGAATTATGGTGGGTTTGTTCAGATGCTTTTACCGATTTCTCTACTACAATTCTTGGTCCTGCCTGTCATGACCTACGGTGCAGAAACGTGGACACTGACAGTGGGCCTGATCCACAAGTTTGAAGTCGTTCAGAGGGCTATGCTCAGCGTATCTTTGAAGAATATGATTCGTAATGAATAGATCCGACGAAGAACGAAGGTGACCGACATAGCCGAAAGGCAGAATAGCAGGCTGAAGTGGCAGTGGGCGGGCCACATCTGTCGCAGAACCGACGGCCGTTGGGGCAGACGAGTTCTGGAGTGGAGCCCACGGATTGGCACGCGCAGGGTGGGACGCCCCGCCGCCAGATGGACCGACGACCTAAAGAAGGTGGCCGGAAGCAGCTGGATGTGGAGGGCGGAGGACCGGGTGTGGTGGCGTTCATTGGGGAAGGCCTATGTCCAGCAGTGGACGTCTAAAGGCTGACATGAATTCTTGGTACCCATCGTCCCCTTCTTACCTCGCCATCCTTACTGCGAATCTCTTCAACGACAGCGTTGGTCCGTCGCGCATCGCTGTCCCAGCAGATGACCGTGGCGCCAAGGTCTGCGAACTGGATGGCCAGCTCGCGGCCGATGCCGTTGCCTGCGCCCGTTATCTGCGACGAGGGAAGCAAAATTATTACTTGGAACTGTGTCGACAAACGAAGAGGAGGACCGTTTTGATATTTTAGTTCAATCATGAGGCTATTTCTTTCCACTCTGTATGATACTGGCAGCTGTATTTGCTCAACATTGCTCTGCTCGTTGCCGTAAATCTAATAAATAAAATCGTAAACTTCGCGTGTCTGTACATTGAAGATATTTGCAAAAAAAATAATTGGGGCGTATAAGGATAAGCAACAGAACACATTTCGATCATTTTTGAAATTTTTGTCTGTTTATCTGTGAGTTTGTGCACGCAAACACTTAAAAACTACTGAACGGATTTTGATGGACTTTTGACAGAAACATGGGGCTTAACCTAACTTAACATTTAGTCTTTATTTCATCGCAATCGGTGTACTCAATCAAAAGTTATTAACATTTTTAGTTTTCAAACATATTAGTAGGTAAGGTTAGTATGCAATATATTGCAAATAAAAGTATTTCCGTACTATTCAGATTGCGATGAGTTTGGACTACATTTGGAGCTGGTAGTGGGAATGGGAGTGGGCGTGGGCGTGAGCGTGGGGAAAGGGAAGCGGGAGCGGGATTAAGAGTGAGATTGAGAGTCTGAATGGAAGTGGGATAGGGAGTGAAAGTGGGAATGGGGAATGGGAGCGGAACCTGTAGTCCACGCGAGCGGAGCCGCGGGCACAGCTAGTAGTAAATATAAAGTTACCAAATACAAATAGTTTTTATTATTTTCCAGATTAATAAATTATTACAGTCCTCCTCAAAATTGTATAATAATATGGATTGAGTACGATTAAGGCTCAATGTCCTACAGTTGTAATGTAACATACGATCTCAGGCTCCCCGGTACAGACTGCATGGTCTAGTGTGGGAGCTCCTGATTCCCCTTCGGTGCTGAATCTGCGGGAAAGAGCGCGATGTCAAGTTTTTAGAATTTGCTGGAATACGCGAGAATTCTCGAGCATTCGCGCGCATTCTCGCGTCACGAGGCGAAATTGACGCTTCCATTCCATGCAGTCTGTACCGAGGAGCCTGAGATCATAAGTTACATTACAACTGCAGGACAGGATACCTAGATATTGATAGAAAAAGGTGATAATATTATTAGGAGGGTAAGAGTTAGATGGGAGTGAAGTGTGTGTGTGTGTGGGGAGGGGGGGAAGGGGGGGGGGGGTGCATGTTGTTGGGTGTGTGTTGTTTGATAAGATGTTCTGTTTCAAGCACAGATCGAAAACGGTCGGACTACAGACTTGCTCACGATCGATACATCGCATTCCTACAAAGGAGACGTTTACAAAATGTATGACGCCCCGGCGAAGAACTTGTAGTTTTTTTAAGGCATTGGATATCAGCCTATCGACCTCAATTAGGGTTGTGGGCATACCGTGCCCATATTTGTAGGTGTCTTAGACAGTAGAAATTCTAGTATATTTTTTGCCTTGAGGTCACAGAATCTTACAATGCGATACATACCAGCACAGTCTCTCCATGCAAACTCTTCATGGCCGGGGGTATAATCACTCTGACCACCGCCATCACGCAAGTAGAACACACTTTGACCACCAGGACCACTGTATCCAGTGCCCAGAGGGGCGCTGAAGCCAGGCCCCCGCTCCCCCACCATGGCAATATCCACACCTCCTGCAAGGCCCTAAACTTCCTCGCGAAGACTCCTATCGTACGTACAAATATATTTTTTCTACGCATAAAGGTTATTAAATAAAATCTACACTATAAAATAAATATATTTATCTTGACGTTTGAGTTGTAAGTTTGGCAGGTTTTAAAATTAGAATCAATTTCATAAAGAGGTTTTATTAAGAGGTCATAGTTTTTTTTTATAACAATTTGTTCTATTTACGAAAAAAAGGGATAGGGCCGCTCTACAGATAAAATATGCCCTCTAGCTTAGAAAGAAAGAAAGAAAAACAATTATTTACTGCCATAATTGGCATACACAAAAGAAAAAAACTAACAAAACAAGAAAAAGGAAAAAAAAATAAGTAGAAAAATAAAGAGGTTGTATACCGTATCTGCTTCGTTCTTTGAAGGTAATAGCAAGCTGAAGTGGCAGTGAACGGGCCACAAATGCCGCAGAACTGACGGCCGTTGGGGCAGACGAGTTCTGGAGTGGAGACCACGGATCGGCACTCGCAGGGTGGGACGCCCCGTCGCCGCCAGGTGGACCGACAACCTGAAGAAGGTGGCCGGTAGCGGCTGGATGCGGAGGACCGGGTGTGGTGGCGTTCATTGGGGAAGGCCTATGTCCAGCAGCGGACTTTCAGGGGCTGTTATGATGATGAATTGATGATACCGTAGGTTTTGAACTGTACATTACGTATTAAATCTCCTTGCTGAGTGAAAAACAAAAAAAAACTTACAATATTTGATTTGACATTTTCCAGTGAAGTGTTGAAGGACAACTCTAAACGAATTTCGTTATTTATATAGCAATAATGGCGAAACCGCTTCAAAAGGAGAGGGAGAACAGAGCAGCTGATAAGAAGGATCTCACCTTCCATGCTTACACTGTGACCCCCGAAAACGCCCACACTTCGATACTGCTTCTGGAGTCTAAAGAGCCTGAGATATTATGCCAAGTGAGTGCTCAGTTCCGCTTATCAACTCCTTGAAGCTCTAATGTTCCAGGAAATCTGCGGACTCTGCGAAGAACCGGTTTTCTTCTTTCTTTTTCTTCCGAAAAACCTGTTTAATGATGTATCAGAAAAAATGGAACTCTTCCATAGCTTCTTCTTTAATTAACAATAGATTAATGATTACCCCTTTGTACCTTTAGTTTTACCCAAATATTGGGCCCGATTCTGAAGGAACACATTTAAAATTTGACAACGCTAAAATTGGTTTCGTCTTTATCTTCATAATATTGTGTGACAAGGATAGCAACAGTTTTAGCGGTGTTAAATTTTAACATTGTGCCTTCAGAATCGAGCCCATTATCATATTTAAAGGATCTTGAGTTATTCAAGATCAGGTTTAGGTTTCTCCTTCACAGCGCTAACACCTAGGAAGCGGTTTTAGATAAAAAAAATAATGTCTATGTACTCTTACCAAGTGGACCTCATGTGCAAAAAGGTCTTTGACTTTCCCCAACCTACCAGGCAGTTATAAATAGCGTAGCGCTTTATTTGTTCAGCAACCCACTGTCTTAGGCCACCCACGTCGAAGTCTAATAAATAAAATCGTAAACATCGCGAGTCTGTACATTGTAGATATTTGTAAAAAAATAATTGAGGGGTCTAAGCTTATGTGAACGACTACAAATAGCAGAGACCTCTTGCTATGTTTATGTATCAAGGTTATCGAAAACCGTCAAGGAAAACGATCTTATGGACCACATTAAGGAAATGGGAGAAGAGTGTATTGGTGTCGAACTCCTACAACAATATCATTCCACAGCATTTAACTCGTTTAAGATAAATGTATTGAGTCATAAGGTGGATACATTTTTAAACAGTAATTTTTGGCCGGTCGGATTGGTGTACCGTCGGTATAAAGAGCGTGTCACACACTCCGCCTTTGTAAAAAATAATAATGGATCACAATCACAATAATAATATTAATATGGTTTCGTTTAACTGTAAGTCAGTTAAGCGATCAGTTAACCACGTAAGTGCGCTTTGTAAGACGGCAGATGTTATTGCTCTACAGGAAACCTGGCTACTCCAACACGACCTAAATTTCGTGAATGAAATTGACCAGAATTTTGGTGCCTTCTCCAAATCCTCGGTCGACTCGTCTGCAGGGATACTGCGGGGACGTCCCTATGGGGGTGTTTCTATCATGTGGCGTAAATCGAAATGTTCTAATGTAACTATTGTGCACTGTGAGAGTGATAGATTGGCTGGCATCCGAATTGAATTCGGCGGCCGTCAATTTCTAGTCTTCTGTGTCTATATGCCGGTGGATGAGGAAGACAATTTACCGGAGTTCACGGACATCTTAGCCAGCATGAGTGCCATCATTGATGAAAATGGGGTGGAAGCAGTCTACATGCTCGGGGACTTCAACGCACACCCTGGGTCCAGGTTTGGTGAGGAGTTGATGTCATTCTGTGAAGACCAAGTGTGGGTATGTGCTGATGTCGATATTGAGGGTATCGACTCAGGTACATACACGTACATAAGTGAGGCGCACGGTACACAAAGGTGGTTGGATCACTGTCTGGTCACCAGAGCTGCCCGTGATACAATAGTGTCTGTAAGTGTTAAGTGTAATGTCAATTGGTCTGATCATTTTCCGCTATTTATAAAGTGTAACATTCAGGGTGTTTCCACTAAGAATGTGGTAGATACCACGTATAACGGCTCTGCAAGGATAGTCTGGGGTCAAAGGGATTTAAACCAAATTAATTCCTACGCAGAATTGTGTAACGAAAGACTGTCAAAATTAAAAGACGCTAGTCAATGCGAATGCTGTGATAAAATAGTATGTGATAATAAGAATATTTTAAATTTTATAGATGTTTTTTACAGTGATATTATTCTTAGTTTACAATCTGCATCCATTGACAGTGTAGCGACGTCTCGCTCTGGTGCGTGTAAACGGAAGAGGGCTCAGGTCGCCGGGTGGAACTTTCATGTCAGGGCAAGCCACGAGGAGGCCAGGTTGTATTTTAAATGTTGGTCAGAAGGAGGCAGACCCACCTGTGGGTACCTATATAATAAAATGTGTGAAACTCGTAGGAACTTTAAAAGCAAGCTGAAGTGGTGCCAGAACAATGAGGACTCTATTAAAATGAATATACTAGCGGTACATAGAGCGAACAAAAATTTTATAAATTTCTGGAAGTCTACTAAAAGTCTAAATTACAAACAAGGTCTTCCAGCTAGTGTAAATAATGTACATGAACCGACATCTATTGCGGACATGTTCGCGCACCACTTCAAGGCAGATCCTCTGGGCGTGGAGGACGCGATCTACAGTGAGCCGCGTCGGACCAGTGAGACTAGGCAGTACACGCCGAGTGACATAGCCAAAGTTGTAAGAGACATGAAGCGCGGGAAGTCCCCTGGTCATGACAGCCTCAGTGTGGAGCACGTTCTCTACGCAGGGGATGAGATTTACCGAGTGTTGGCAATACTGTACAACCTATGTATTAGGCATAGTTATCTCCCTAGTGCTTTAATGAGAACTGTGGTGGTTCCTGTAGTTAAGAATAAGACCGGTGACCTGTCGAGCCTTACTAACTATCGACCTATTTCATTGGGAACTATTACGGGCAAAATTCTCGAAAGGCTGATGCAGCCTGAACTGATGAAAAATGTTAAAATTAGTGACGCACAGTTTGGTTTTCGTCCAGGACTCTCGACTGACTCCGCGATCTTGTGCCTTAAGAACACGGTCAATTATTACGTTGATAGAGACACGTCCGTTTACGCATGTCTTCTGGACCTCAGTCGCGCTTTCGATCTTGTCAACTATAACATACTATGGACTAAAATGCATAAAGCGAATGTATCCGGCGATATCGTGAGTTTAGTCAGATTCTGGTACGAGAACCAAACTAACAACGTGAGATGGGGCGACGCACTGTCTAGTGATTATAGACTAGAGTGTGGCGTACGCCAAGGCGGGCTTACCTCTCCGCACCTTTTCAATCTGTATGTTAATGACCTTATCGAGGAGCTGAGGAGCACTGGAATTGGTTGTCATATTGATGGAATTTTGTTTTAACAATTTAAGTTATGCGGACGATATGGTGCTCCTCTGCCCCTCGATAAGTGGTATAAGAAAACTTCTCTCCGTTTGTGAGAATTTTGCTTCAAAACACGGAATGAAATATAACAGTGCAAAAACCGAACTGTTGGTTTTTAGGTCAGGTAAAGGTCCGGAGAGAATGCCCTTAGTATACTTAAATGGTTCATCGGTTCGGGTTCTAAAGCAGTTCAGGTATTTGGGACATATCTTAACCGACAACATGTCTGACGATGCAGACATAGAACGAGAACGCAGGGCCCTGGCGGTGCGGTGCAATATGCTCGCTCGCAGATTTGCGAAGTGCTCTAGGGATGTTAAGATCACATTATTCAAGGCCTATTGTCAGTGTTTCTACACCTGTCAATTATGGACCAACTACACAAGACGGTCCTACAACATTCTTAGAGTGCAATATAACGACGCGTTTCGTATTTTATTGAAATTGCCGAGATACTGCAGCGCCTCGGGCATGTTCGCCGACGCCAGGGTACCTGACTACTTTGCGTTGCTCCGAAATAGAGTGGCGGCTTTTTGGGGAAGGACACGCGACTCTAAAAACGAATTGGTGAAAGTTCTCAATGTAAATATACACAAAAATAGGTTTTGTTTGCATTGGCTTTACACGCATCAGAGCGCCAACAAAAAGTAGACGTAGAATATTTTATTCTTATGAGTATTATTGCTATCGCATAATTTTATTAATTTTAGGTTTTGTAATTTTATTTTATAATAATTTTTTGTATTTTGTATTTTATGGGACCTATGTTTCCCGAAATAAAGACATTATTATTATTATTATTATTATTATCCTTACAAAAAAATCCAAAAATGATTGAAATGTGTTCTGTTACTTATAATTATAACAGAACACATTTCAATCGTTTTTGGATTTTTTTGTCTGTTTGTCTGAGTTTGTGCACGCATCACTTAAAAACTACAGAACGGATTTTGATAGACTTTTCACAGAAACATGGGGCTTAACTTAAAATTTAGTCTTTATTTCGTCGCAATCGGCTAACTCAATCAAAAGTTATAGACGATTTTAGTTTTCAAATACATTAGTAGGTAAGGTTAGTATGCAATATATTGCAAATAATAGTATTTCCGTACTATTCAGATTGCGATGAGTTTGGATTAAATTTGGAGCTGCGAGTAGGAATTGGAATTGGAGTGGGAGTGGGAGTCTGAGTGGGCGTGGACGTGGGCGTGGGCGTGGGAAAAGGGGAGTGGGAGCGGGAGCGGGATTGAGAGCGAGATTGAGAGTCTGAGTGTAAGTGGAAGTGGGATAGGGAGCGGAAGTGGGAAGCGAGAGCGGGAGTGGGAATGGGAGCGGATTCTGTAGTTCACGCGAGCGGAGCCGCGGGCATAGCTAATCTTATAATATACTGCAAATGGGAAGGTTAAAATATTGAAGTACGTAAAGTAACAATATTCGACAGACCCTGCGAGCTATAACCAAGTTCTCTGCTCAAGACATGCAAAACCGCTACGTCCTCTTCAACATGAGTGCCATAAAGTACATTCTGTACCATATTGATCACCCTGAGTTGAACATCAAGAGATTCGCATTGAAAGCTCTGGCGCAGCTGTGCCAGTTGCCTCGTGGTCCAGAGCAGGTGCTGGAGAATTCGCAGAATTTGAGGAGAATTACCTTTATGCTCTCTAAGGTACAGAAGTTTAATTATAAACACACTACCTTTATCATCCAGGAGAGTAGCAAATGATGTAGTGAGCAAGACGGCAGTTTACTAAGTACGAGGGGCGTTCAAAATATTCTCGGTATTCGAATGAAGACAAATAAGTACGAAAAGTTTGATATTTTTATTTTTCAATATACTCCCCCCCTATGTTAATACACTTAAAAGATAGATCAATTATTTTTTTTAATCCCTCATAATAATATTTTTTATCCTTGGTGTAAAAATGCTCGTCTACTGCCGCCTTCAACGCTTCATCGTCAGAAAATCGATTTCCACGCAGATCCTTTTTGAGATTGGGGAACAAAAAGAAGTCGCTGGGGGCTAAGTCCGGACTATACGGTGGATGAGTTATAGTTCCAAACCCACATTCAGCAATAGTTGCCTTGGCAATATGAGCAGTATGGACAGGGGCGTTGTCATGCAGAAGCAGAACACCTTTGGTTAACTTTCCTCGCCTCTTTTCTTTGATTGCATCCCTTAATTGACGTAGAATGTTTGCGTAGTACTGTCCTGTGATATTTACACCTTTTTCTTTATAATCGATTAACAATACTCCTTCACAATCCCAAAATATTGTTGCCATAACCTTGCCAGCGGAAGGGACGACCTTGAACTTCTTGGGATGAGCTGAACCCTTAATGTGCCACTGCATGGACTCCTGTTTACTCTCTGGGTCATAATGATGAACCCAGGTTTCATCTCCAGTAACTATCTTTTGCAGCAGCTCATCAGGATTTTCGCCACACAGGTCAATAAAATCGGAATAACAAGCTGCACGCATATCCTTTTGAAGCCGAGTCAGCATTCGCGGAACCCATCTTGCACTCACTTTTGACATATTAAGATGGTCATGGATAATATCATGTACGGTACCAATAGAAAGATTGGTTACTTGAGCTATTGATTTTATCTTCACTCGACCATCTTCCAATATAAGGTTTTCCACCTGATCAATATTTTCTTGTGAAGTAGCTACTACAGGCCGGCCAGGTCTAGGGTCATCTTTAATACTCTCCCTGCCACGTTTGAATTCGCTTGACCACTTTTGAATGGTAGATAAAGAAGGAGCAGACTCACGGTAAACACAATTCATTTCCTCTTTTATGGTTTTTTGATTTTTACCCTGTTTTGTCAAGAATTTTATGACGGAACGATGTTCTAATTTCGTTAACATTGTTAATTCACTCATAGTGTTCATGTTTGTTCAGAAATTGCAGAAAAACAAAAGAACATCTCGGTTTGAATTATACTTTTTTTTTAATCAACGAATGAACCTTAGCAGCCAGTGACAAAACAAATTCAAAAAGAGGTTGTAAGATATCAATACCGAGAATATTTTGAACGCCCCTCGTAAATAGCCAATCACAGTCGCTACAGATGAAGAGTCAATCAAACAACCAATCAGAGTAAAGTCATACATTATCAATGACAAATAACAAACGCTGCAGATAAGACGATAACCAAATATCACATTTTCAGATGGAGGATGTATTCGTGCTAGAATTTGCATCTTTATGTTTGTCGGAGTTAACCAAGGAGCCGCTTGGTTGCGAGCAGCTGATCTCAGCCAACATCCTCAATACCCTGTTCGCGAGGATGAAGAACAACCTCGACCCTGATGTTCAGAAGAACTGTTTACAGGTAATTTTAATTTAAACATGTCCAGGACTTTTCCCATGTTATTTTGCACAAAACTCCTGCGTTCGTAGAGTCAATGCAAGGAGTCCATAACTGCCACCAAGAATAAGAATATCGTGCCCTTAACCGACTGATTTTTCAACTTCTGGATACAGAAACTTTAAATTTAGTATAGAGGTTTCTGAAGTTATAGGCTACCGTCATCATTATTAGACATACACTGCTGGACTGGCTTCCCTAATGAACGTCATCACACCCGGTCCTCCGCTCTCTGCATCCAGCCTAAGAAGGCTACCGTAAGAAAGAATTTTACGTAATTCCATTCCTCATCATTTCAGCATTTAGATGTTAACTTCTGGACCAAGGTCTTCTCCATTCTGATCAATTTCAAAAGAGGTTGAAACTCCACGCAGTCGAATTCGCGGGCAACAGATCCAATAAATTGTTGATTACTGACACCTCAGAAATCATTATCATGTATTTCGCTTTTCTTGCTTCTAAAGACTCTTAGCAACCTCCTCGATGATCCAGTCTGTGCGTCAGAAGTGACCAAGAACCAGCAGTTCAGCTGGCCGTCTTTGCTCGTACTGATGCAGAGCAAGTATTTGGCCATCCAGCACGCGGCGTTGAGGACCGTCGACCAGCTCATCTGCCGGTACAAAGATCAGGTGGTGCAGCGAACCTTCCGAGCTTCTACTGGAGTGTTGGATCTTTGTGATATACTTGAGGTGAGGGCCAATTTGTGATAGAGAATGAGTAGCTAGAGTAGTGGAGTCTTCGATGGTGTGGTGAGTGACTTCATCTTTATGTAGTAGACATACCACACTCTCGCACGAAGCGTTTTGCTTCCTCTTTCATGATGCGAACTGCTAAGGAATGGAACTCCCTACCAGCTTGGGTACTTCCGGACAAGTACAATTTGAATTTTTTTAAAGGAAGAGCAAATAGGCATCTTCTGGATAAGCGAGCTCCACGTTAGGCCTCATCATTACTTACCATCAGGTGAGATTGAGGTCAAGCGCAAACCCATCAACAAAATTAAAATAATAATAATCAGAAGTGTGTAAATCCTCACACACAGTATCATATAAAAAACTGCAGAGAACTGTCTTGTTGAATGTTGACAGTAACTGCTTTTACCAACCCTGCATCACGTGATGCTTGGGTTTCCTTCTCTTATAAACAGAGTAATTAGACAAAGAACCATGACGGACCAATTTTAAAAGTACGCTGACTCCTTCTACTGAGCAATGTCCAAGACAAAACAAAGTTGGTCACGTGATCAGCTTGATTAATTATTCTAGGACTCCTTAACTTGATGACTTCGCAGTCGTACGAGTTCCGAGACGTCCACACCCAAGTGTTGGGCGTGCTCCGCAATTACGTAGAGACGGAAGAGAATGCGTCGCACCTGTACCAGTCGGGATGCATACTGAGACTCCTGGCTTACCTGGAGATGGCACTGCCGGCGATGAAGCCGCACTGTCTCGCTGTCCTCACCAAAATGTCCTTCACTGCCAACGGGAGAGACGTTAGTGAACAGATCATTATCTTATATAGGCAGGTATACCCTGAGACACGCGTTCTTTTGTGACTGCCCCTCTGTTTATACAGTGCTTCATCCCCCATAGTCAGTTGCATAAAAACTATTATACAGCCAAGGGAAAAGAACCTTTAGTCCTCGGGTTCAGGGTACACTACACCCAGGACATTCATTCTCCTTGCAGCTAATGCATTGCATTCACATAGTAAAGGAAAGATAATTAAGTTACTGTACTAGTTTGAATGTGTTGAAGCTTGAAGCTATTTGTTTGGCGCTTTAAGATGTCACTCACTCCAAACTGAAGAGGGCGTACGCCAATTGCGTATCGCAATTTGTTGGTCCGGCCAGGTTTTACGATCCTGGTACTTGAAGGGAGGGGTCGTGAAAGTAATAGCAAAGTTTCTGCATGTTCAAGCTCTTCAAGATACCGTGTGGTTTCCGGTAGAGTAGAATAGGACCACTCCAACTCTTCCCGTAGATGTCGTACAAGGCGACTAAGGGAATACATTATAAAACAATCAGGCCTCTCCAACCCGTCTGGCCAGCGCGGGGAGTGTAGGCCAAATCCTCCGTCTGTCTCCGGCAGATGAGAGAGGGTTGTGCTCCTGCTGTGGAGACAAAAATAACCTGATGATGAAGCTCTATAAAGCTGTTGCATACCACATTTCAATGGAAACATAAAGCATTGACTAGGATAGAGCTACTGTGCAAGTTATAACCTGATATATTTTATAACAGACTTTGTTACAAAGCTGTCTTATACCTCTCCAGGCGTTATTCGAAACGGGGACGGACCTGGTGTTCTGCCACCAGCTCATGGGCTCCAACGTGGACTGCCTGGCCGACGCGGCCATGGGCGTGGCCAACATGACCCGGCTCCTGCCCGCGGCTGTGCGCATGTCTGACACCAACATCATTGAGTCACTTTGCGGTCAGTTTAATTTCAGATCTTCCCTTGGACGTTTACTGCTGGACATAGGCATAACATTTTCAGGGCCCTATTAGGGCTGCCCCGATACTGCAGCGCGTCAGGGATGTTCGCAGAAGCTCGCACAAACGATTTTGCTGCAATAATGCGCAACAAAGCGAGCTCCCTGATGCGCAGGCTGCGGGGCGGCGCTAATGGGATCCTGAAAATGATCAATGAGAGGTTTGACGGCCCCATCATTAGACACTGGGTGGTGCTGTTGAAACCAATATCTAGTTATGTAAGAAAATAGTTAATAAGTTTCCTAACATAGTATTAAGGCTTTACTAACACTATGGATGGATGTATATCTGAAATAAATAAATAATAATAATAATAGGCCTTCCCCAATAAACGCCACCACACCCGATCCTTCGCCCTCCGTATCCAATCGCTTCCAGACACCTTTCAGCCAGGAATAGTAAGGATGCCGGGAACTGGGGACAGTGGTTTTTGTTGCTGATCATGGGAGAGTTTTCCAGAATAGTGTCACGCTGGGTAGACGTGATGGCCATCGCAGTACTAGGCCTCCACCGGTCTGTGGTAAGTTTATGGCCTAGTGATTGAAATGTGGCACTGACGGTGGGCCTGATCCGAGCTATGGAGAGGGATGTTCTCGGCCATCGGAGGAGATGCGATGAAGAACGAGAGTCGAACATAGCCGAAAGGATTAGCAAGCTGAAGTGGCATGGGCGGGCCACATATGCCGCAGAACCGACGGCCGTTGGGATAGACGGGTTCTGGAGTGGAGACCGCGGATCGGCACTCGCAGGATTGGACGCTCCACCGCTGAAGAAGGTGGCTGGTAGAGTTTGGATGCGGAGGGCGGAGGACCGGGTGTGGTGGCGTTCATTGGGGAAGGCCTATGTCGAGCAGTAGACGTCTAGGGACTGTCATTATGATGCTTTTGTTGAGAGTATAGAACAAATAGAAACTCCCGGCGTGCTGTGCAGCGATCCTGAGCGACGACGCAGCGGCGTGGTTCTTCGTACGAATCAACACGCTGCGCGCGCTCGCGGACCTCTGCCGCATCATACCGAAGGCTGCCTTCAGCCTCGTCGAGCCCAAGACCTTCGCCGCGCTCAGGAGTATCAACAAGAAGTGTGAGTTTTAGGGCGAGCTACACAGAACAGACATCGGGCGACGATGAGGCGAAGACGCGGAGTACCTTTAATGTAACTGCGACCGCTTGCCCCTTATGAATCAGCATCAGCAGTTCGAGTATGTAGAAACCACAGTAGAAACATACTTTACAAACATCGCCGTGTTGTTTCCGGTAGAGTAGAATAGGACCACTCCAACTTTTCCCGTGGATGTCGTACAAGGCGACTAAGGGAATACATTATAAAACATCAACCAGGCCTCCCCAACCCGTCTGGCCAGCGCGGGGAGTGTAGACTAAATCCTCCGTCTGTCTCCGGCAGAAACCATTTGCTAGAGGGGAAGTGGGAACTCTCTTCCTACTTTGACTCTTTACTTCTTTAATTAAATTTGTCTGGGGCCCAAGGTAGCGTAAATTCATGACTTGGGACTTGCCCTACCTTCACTGGTAGGTGTTATGTATTAGTGTTACTCCGTTGATCCTCGCTTAGAGGAGTTGCGGGGGGAGAATGGTGAGGAGGCGGGAATGTCTCCGGATGATGAGAGAGGGTTGTGCTCCTGCAGTGGAGATAAAAACAACCTGATGATGATGATGACAGTAGAAACCATGGTCCACGCGCTCTTGTACCGGTTCCTTGAGACTAGTACGGTACTGGTCATTGTTAAGTATGTCAGAGTAAGGTGGAGATATGCTCAACTGACTCTGTGATGTACTCGTACCTGTTATTAATCGATGTTGTTTTCGAGATGTGCGGTAAGCCCATCGGACCTCTGGCTGTCGAAATATAAACTATTGTCTTTAGGTCTATTTTAACTTCGTTCAATTTCACAGCACAATAACACATCAGTGTTATTATTAGAGTTGGGGCTATTTCAAGGTCTCAGTCCAGACCTTGTATCAACTGCGATCATTTCTGGTCTACTGTGATCGCCACCATGCTATAGTTCCGTGTTAAGCCTTGCAGCAGTTAGATCTGCACAATACTTTTAGCACTGAATTGTTTTACTTCGTCAGGGTGAAGCAAGTAGTTACCCAGGTGCAACGATCTCTATGTACTACTAGATGGAGCGTTCCAAACAATCGCTCTGTTCCACGCAAGTAGCCACAACTCTTTCACATTCACAATGAAACTTGTGCTGACATGATGATGAAATCCTACCACCCTGGTCTAAAAGTCCAATTATGATTTGTGGTATACAGGGTGTAAGGGACGGTCTTCCGAAAACTTTAACCATGGCTTCAGACCATCACCGTGAACATCGTACAGCAAGAATTTTTCGCCGGAAATAAAAAAAAAAATCGACTCTTCATACAAATCTGGCATGTCATTTGTAAAATTTGTATGGTGAAGTCGAAATTTTTTTTTATTTCCGGCGAAAAATTCTTGCTGTACGTTGTTCAGGGTGATGGTCTGAAGCCATGGTTAAAGTTTTCGGAAGACCGTCCCTTACACCCTGTATATTCACCTGCACATTCTGTTGTATTATCTGTATACCTTAAGATTTGTGTAGTGTGGAACTACCAAGAGTGAGTTGAGGGTCTATGGTCTTGTCTATGACAGGACAGCTACTATGTCTATATTTTAATACTAGCTGTGCCCGCGGCTCCGCTCGCGTGGCCTACAGGATCCGCTCCCATTCCCACTTCCGCTCCCTATCCCACTTCCACTCAGACTTCAAATTCAGGTCCAGGTCCAGGTCCAGGTCCAGGTCCAGGTCCAGGTCCAGGTCCAGGTCCAGGTCCAGGTCCAGGTCCAGGTCCAGGTCCAGGTCCAGGTCCAGGTCCAGGTCCAGGTCCAGGTCCAGGTCCAGGTCCAGGTCCAGGTCCAGGTCCAGGTCCAGGTCCATTTCCAGTTCCAGGTCCAGGTCCAGGTCCAGGTCCAGGTCCAGGTCCAGGTCCAGGTCCAGGTCCAGGTCCAGGTCCAGGTCCAGGTCCATTTCCAGTTCCAGGTCCAGGTCCAGGTCCAGGTCCAGGTCCAGGTCCAGGTCCAGGTCCAGGTCCAGGTCCAGGTCCAGGTCCAGGTCCAGGTCCAGGTCCAGTTCCAGGTCCAGGTCCAAGTCCAGGTCCAAGTCCAGGTCCAGGTCCAGGTCCAAGTCCAGTTCCAGGTCCAGGTCCAGGTCCAGGTCCAGGTCCAGGTCCAGGTCCAAGTCCAAGTCCAGGTCCAGGTCCAGGTCCAGGCCCAGGCCTAGTTCCAGTTCCAGGTCCAGATCCAGATCCTCAACTCTCCCCTCAACCCTCCCCTCAAACCTCTTTCCCTCGTCTCTCCAAATGTAGTCCTCGTAACTAATCCATCGCAGTCCAAATTCCGACCCACATTACTTTGTTGCATACCTATACCACAAATTCATCGTAATCGGGTTACTCAGTCAAAAGTTATGCGAATTTTCAAACACTCAAATTACACGTATAATACCCGCTTCCGCTCCGGTCCAGCTCCGGTTCCGCTCCCGCTCCCCTCCCGCTTCCGCTACCGCTTCCACTCTCAATCCCACCCCCCACGCCCACTCCCACTTCCAATCCCACTCCCACTCCCACGCCCACGCCCACGCCCACGCCCACTCCCACTCCCAATCCCAATCCCACGCCCACTCCAATTCCTACTCGCAGGTCCAAATGTAATCCAAACTCATCGCAATCTGAATAGTAGGTACGGAAATACTACTTTAAGCAATATATTGCATAATAACCTTACCTAACTAATGTATTTGAAAACTAAAAATGTCTATAACTTTTGATTGAGTTAGCCGATTGCGATGAAATAAAGACTAAATGTTAAGTTAAGCACCATGTTTTTGTGAAAAGTCCATCAAAATCCGTTCAGTAGTTTTTAAGTGATGCGTGCACAAACTCACAGACAAACAGATAAACAGACAAAAATTTCAAAAATGATCGAAATGTGTTCTGTTGCTTATCCTTAGACCCCCCAATTTTTTTTTTGCAAATATCTTCAATGTACAGACACGCGAAGTTTACGATTTTATTTATTAGATTCTAAATAAATCTTAATCAGTATATAAGTGTTTAATTGATAAAACACATTCTCCTCGACATGATAGGCCGTCAGCCCCTTCTGACGCTCTGAACTCTCATTCGCATGATTTCCAGTCAAAGACAATCCGATAGAGGCGCAGCGGCTGGCCGTGCAGTGCTACATAAACCTGCAGAACTATCACGTCAGTACGAAGGCGATGCTCAACGGAGAATTCATTCAGGAATTGATCGGTATCCTGCAGGTTGGTCACTTTATTATATGTAATTTGACAGTCATCTGTGACAACTTCTGTATTTGACCACTTCTCTATTTGACCACTTCTGAACTTGACGACTTCTGAGTACAGATGTCGTCAAGTTCAGTTCAAATATGACCACTTCTGTATTTGACTACTTTTCTACTTAATCACTTCTGTATTCGACCACTTCTCTACTTAACCACTTCTGAACTTGACCGCTTCTGTATTTGACCATTTCTATATTTAACCACTTCTGTATTTGACCTATTCTGTATTTGGCCAAACCTGTATTTGACCACTTTTGTATTTGACGACTTTCTACTTGACCACTTCTGAACTTGACGACGTCTATATTTGACCACTTCTATACTTAACCACTTCTGTATTTGACGACTTTTCTACTTGATCACTTCTGAACTTGACGACGTCTGTATTTGACCACTTCTATACTTAACCACTTCTGTATTTAACCACTTCTGTATTTGACGACTTTTCTACTTGACCACTTCTGAACTTGACGACGTCTGTATTTGACCACTTCTATACTTAACCACTTCTGTATTTAACCACTTCTGTATTTGACGACTTTTCTACTTGACCACTTCTGAACTTGACGACGTCTGTATTTGACCACTTCTATACTTAACCACTTCTGTATTTGACGACTTTCTACTTGACCACTTCTGAACTTGACGACGTCTATATTTGACCACTTCTATACTTAACCACTTCTGTATTTGACGACTTTTCTACTTGATCACTTCTGAACTTGACGACGTTTTATTTGACCACTTCTATACTTAACCACTTCTGTATTTGACGACTTTCTACTTGACCACTTCTGAACTTGACGACGTCTATATTTGACCACTTCTATACTTAACCACTTCTGTATTTGACGACTTTCTACTTGACCACTTCTGAACTTGACGACGTCTATATTTGACCACTTCTATACTTAACCACTTCTGTATTTGACGACTTTTCTACTTGATCACTTCTGAACTTGACGACGTCTGTATTTGACCACTTCTATACTTAACCACTTCTGTATTTGACGACTTTTCTACTTGACCACTTCTGAACTTGACGACGTCTGTATTTGACCACTTCTATACTTAACCACTTCTGTATTTAACCACTTCTGTATTTGACGACATTTCTACTTGACCACTTCTGAACTTGACGACGTCTGTATTTGACCACTTCTATACTTAACCACTTCTGTATTTGACGACTTTTCTACTTGACCACTTCTGAACTTGACGACGTCAGTATTTGACACTTCTGAACCTGACCAGTTCTTGTATTTGACCACTCAAATGCAGAAGTGGTTACCGACTTTCAAACAAACCCATTCTGTAAAATACAACGCCCTAACCTCCTTGATGGCTTCGGGCAGTACAATACACCACACTCTAGGTTATATTTTCCACTAATCATCCTACTTCCTATCCTATTAATATTATAAATGCAAAAGTTTGGATATTTGGATGTTTGTTACTCAACCACGCTTCAACCACTGGACGGATCGTGATGAAACTTGGCACACATATAGGTTAGGTCCTGGGATAGGACATAGGTGGTTTTTGTCCCGAGTAAATCTATACTTATAATAAAACTGTAACTGTTCTATGTCTGTACGTCTATGTCACTCATGAAAAATACATCTCTTTTTTACGAAAATTTTGATAAATAAAATGCAATATTTCTCGAACGTACGAGTATGTTCATCATATGGGCGAGGTCAATGGCCGCGGCGCGGCAAACGGCGCGGGGCGTATGGGATTGAGTGAAATTTAGTTTTTGGGGACAGGGATGGGGTTGGGTTTGGGATATTGAGAGTCTCGAGTTTGAGTGGGAGTGTAAGTAGAAGTGTGAAGAGAACGGGAGCGGAAGTGGGAACGGGGGCGGATTCTGTAGTTCACGCGAGCGGAGCCGCGGGCACAGCAAGTGCATAATAATTTGTGATGTTAAGTTGTCCAGGCGGACGAAGTCGCGAGCAACAGCTAATTATAAATATTCTTCTTGCTTCATTTCATAGCGCATCGACGTGAATTTGAAGAGAATGGCGTGCACCGTGCTGACTGGCCTGATGGCCGAAGACGTGGCCAAAGACCTGTTCAACTCGCGTAAAGGAGAAGAGGTAAGCAACGTCGTGGATGTTAAAAAAAAAAGAAACGGGTTCTGAATACATTTTTTTGTTATTCCTGATGGGTTTGCGCTTGACCTCAATCTCACCTGATGGTAAGTGATGATGAGGCCTAAGGTGGAGCGCGCTTACTCAGAAGATGCCTATTCACTCTTCCTTTAAAAAGATCCAGATTGTACTTGTCCGGAAATACCCAAGCTGGTAGGGAGTTCCATTCCTTAGCAGTTCGCATTATGAAAGAGTAGGTAAGCAAAAAAGTTTCATTTCGATCCGTCCAGTTGTTGAAGCGTGATTGAGTAACAAACGTCCAAATATCCAAACTTTCGCATTTATAATATTAGTAGGATACCACAGGCTTTTCGGTGAAAGAAAACATCGTGAGGAACCTGCGTATGTATTTTTTTTTATATTAATAACTAAACACTGCATTTGTGAGCTATGACGGTTTATAGTTTCATGTGCGAGTGTTTGAGCCCTCATCATCTTCCTAACCCTGTCCGTCCCACTAGTCCCATTGACCCAGTACCATGATGGGACAGGATGGATGATTTTGTCCCATGGGACGACTGATACCTCTTCTAACGATCATGCGATGGGCCCCCGCAGGCAGTGTCCGAGTTCCTCCGCATAGAGCACGTCGGCCTGCGCAGCGCGCTGTGCGGGCTGGTCGCCGCCAGCGTCACCGACGACGGCGCCGAGTGCTACCTGGCGCTGGGCACCGTCCACTAGTGAGCACATTTTACTTTTCAGAGACAAGTTGTGTTTACTTAGGGTTTTAAGAACTCAAAATCAAAGAATACTAGATATCTAAATATTAACTAGGTAAAAGAAGCAAAATGCCGTGTGGTTTCCGGTAGAGTAGAATAGGACCACTCCAACTCTTCCCGTGGATGTCGTACAAGGCGACTGAGGGAATACATTATTAAAACATCAATCAGGCCTCCCCAACCCGTCTGGCCAGCGCGGGGAGTGTAGGTCAAATGCTCCGTCTGTCTCCGGCAGATGAGAGTGGGTTGTGCTCCTGCAGTGGAGACAAAAATAACCTGATGATGATGAATCTAGTGCTTGGAACTAGAGCGACTTTCTCGCTTATACCTATTGATAATGATGACTTTATGGTTTAGGCTCGCCTCGAGAACGAGTTCAATCATCGGTATCGCTGCCCTGATAAACATGGTATTCTAAAAAAAACAATCTCACCTTTCTGTAGTCTTTTTCTCAAAATTCCGGCCAATGCGGACCACCACACTAAACCACCGACCTCCCGTCCATCCAACAGGGCAAGGGGGGTTTTAGGCTTCGTCTACTTGCTGCAGGGTCTACTACGAACTCAACCAATCGCCATCGGTTCTGCAACAACATTGCCACTTCAACTTACTAATCCTTACCCACCAGTGGCCAGTGGATCTCCTCATTTCGGATCAAATATACTTTATAGCTCGCTTAAGATTAAATTAGATTTATTTATTTCACTTTTACATCTTAAAAATTCAATTTTACATGTCATTCTAATATGGTAAAAGGGATCGTCATAAAATAAAATAATGTATAAGTTACAATGTCAACAATTCAAATAATGTCATATTATATAACATACTATCTATGTCAGTATAAAATGTTAAAATAAAAATTTAAAAATACACTTATCTCTTTTCTTACTCACTAGTATTAAATTATCACAAATTAAATTAAACGTAAGAGGGCCCACCAATTTCATTCTTTTAAAGCTTGTGGATCAACGTCAGTGTCCACTTTTCTACATAATAATGTCGATTGTTCTCCAACCCGGCAGCATGGTGGAGAACAAGCTGGCGCGCTACGCGGTGGGCGCCTGGGAGCCGGCTCTGGAGGCCATCTTTAGGCACCACCCCTCGGCCAAGTTCGGCTACACGGGCCGCCTCGACATCAACGACTTCACCCACGTAAGTCGCCTCCAGGTAGTGTCGGTGGAGTACTGCAGCATTACGCAGATCATCGCTCCATCTAGCCGGGAGACATCTGAAACTACGCATGCCCAGCCAGCAGTGGTCTCTCAACGGTTATCGGTTCTCCGACAGATGCGATCAGTCGACTGCCACCTCAACTATCCGAGCTGTGTCGAAGACTTTAGTTCTCTGGTGAATCATCTCATTTTCGATCCTGTCTTCTAAAAAACTCCTGGCATTGCTCTTTAGATAGCCCGCTGAGCGCTCAGGTGAATCCTATCGACGTCAATCTTTTTAATAGGGCAGGAACTATTATTAACCAATCAAGACATTCCAAGACCTTCTCTCTCTTTCTTCTTCCTTCTGCATCATCATCAGGTTATTTTTGTATCCACTGCAGGAGCACAACCCTCTCTCATCTGCCGGAGAGAGACGGAGGATTCGGCCTACACTCCCCGCGCTGGCCAGACGGGTTGGGGAGGTCTGATTGAAATTTTCCACCATATGATTGAATATAAATGTATTTAACGTTTCGTGTGTTACCGGGGACTGTCTGTTTCTGTCTGCGCCAACGAGGGTTGGCGACACGCCTTATTTCTGTGGTCATGTGTAGAATAACGATTTGGTGGGCTGTCTATTAGGGATTTGCCATAATCACTAGTTTCAGCAGGCGCATTGGTATCTTAATAATATACACCGGAGAAGGTTCTGCCCGTACCTGGTGCCTTGTTGCCTTGACGACACCCACGGCAATATTGGAGGTGCCCTATTCTCCCTGTGCTCTCCCTGCCAAGTATCAGCTGGCTGCTATCGACGCAGTCGAGCGTCGTGGCCAAAGGCTAATTGGCGACGATGCTCTGGTAAATACCAAGTTACAGATCTTCAAACATCGTCGCAGAGTGGCATGTCTTTCGATTTTCCACAGGTTAAATATTGAGGTGCGAGCCAAGAAATTGCACTATTTGATTTCCCCATCCCCCTTCCATTATTGGACTACTACGAGGCTTGGGAGGGACTTCATCCTTATGTAGTAGACATACCACGGTCTCGCACGAAGCGTTTCGCTTCCTCGTTCATAATGCGAACTGCTAAGGAATGGAACTCCCTGCCAGCTTCGGTATTTCCGGACAAGTACAATTTGGATCTTTTTAAAGGAAGAGTGAATAGGCATCTTTTGGGTAAGCGCGCTCCACCTTAACCTCATCGTCACTTACCATCAGATGAGATTGAGGTCAAGCGCAAACCCATCAGGAATAAAAACAAAGCACGAGTAATAAATACAAAATTCAAGGCTTATTGGTGGCAGGAAGGCTTCTACGTGCTGAAGCGTCTGGGCGCGTCGTTCCCCACCATGCAGGCGCTGTGCGCCGCGCCGGCGCCGCACTGCGAGCCGGTGCTCGCGTGCCGCTTCCACCCGCCGCCGTACGAGCGGCCCTCGAGCGAGGACATCCGGTCCCCGCGTGAGTCTCTCCCGGCCCACACTCTATCGTCAAGCGGCCGCGGTAGCCTAGTCGTGGTCGCAACCTCCGCCCGTACCGATTAGTTTCTCCAAACTTAAGGTTTATTTGTAACTAGCTGTTGCCTGCGACTTCGTCCACGTGAACAACTCCACATCACAATTTATTACGTATTTTCCGTAGGAATAGGATGTTTTTCGGGTTAAAAACTATCCTATGTCCTATTCCAGGACCTAACCTATATGTGTGTGCCAAGTTTCATTACGATCCGTTCAGTGGTTGAGGCGTGATTGAGTAACAAACATCCAAATATCCAAACATCCAAACTTTCACATTCACATTTATAATATTAGTAGGATACCACAGGCTTTTCGGAGAAGGAAAACATCGTAAGGAAACCTGCTTATGTCAAATAAGAAATTCTAAAGTCCATCAAGTCAGCTTGCGGCACTGTTGGTGGACAGGGGTCTGGCACAAGAGACCCTGAAGGATCGAAGTGTCGCCAGGTCTTCCTGCCCCCCTAAGAAGATAAGATCGTCAAGCCCGGTCAGTACGGGGAACTCAGAAACTATAAGCGGTAGAGTAATTTGTTGTAAGGAACCAACGATCTCTATGTACTACCAGATGGAGCGTTCCAAACAATAGCTCTGTTCCCCGCAAGTAGCCACAACTCTTTCACATTCGCAATGAAACTTGTGCAGTTACTACTCAGAACATTTATTTTCTAAATATTGACATTATTTAACCGTAGCGTCAATATTTAGTAATAATTAAATGTCCTGCGTAGTAACTGCACAAGTTTCATTGTATTTTACCTGCGTGGAACAGCGATTGTTTGGAACGCTCCATCTAGTAGTACATAGAGATAGTTGAATATAACGCGACGTATTTTCAGCAATGATTTTATTTTCTGATTCCAACGTTGCGCCTGTTGTCTATGACAGACGTCCCGCCCAGTCCGGACATGACGTCTCCGTCGCGGTCGCGCGTCCCGGACGTGCCCGACGACGTCAACCTGCGCTCCTACCTGCTCCGGCTGAAGATTTGGTTCGGTGACCCGTTAGTAGCAGTACTTACCTCCCCCCCCCCCCCCCCCTCCCCCCCCCCCGCCAGATTACCGTCGCCCGCAAAATAGAGCCGTGCTGCGCCTCCCGTCGGTACAAAGTTACTGCGCCAGCGCGCTATCGACCGGCGCCGAGAGGACGCAGCCATAAGTCAGAAAGAGAAGCATTTATCTTGTTGTCGTTCTCTCGATCGACTATGTACACCCGTACACTGCAATGGCCCTACAACAATTTACTCACACACATGTAGTGTCGAGGGTACAGAAGTCCTATCAAGATAGAATGGTTATAGCCATTTGCTTACTTCAGTTCCGCGCGTGCCGATTTTCGGATACAGTGCGCCCCTCCCGCGCACCCTTGATGCCTCGCGGTCACTTTCTAGTGAGTAGTATCCTGTCACATATTTTTACCGCTCACATTCACCCACCGTAACCAAACTCCCTTACTTGCAAATGCAGACCAAGGGCTATCTACCACTGCAACCATGAGTGCTGTCCATAATCTCTCCATAATCACCCACTGCCACCCAGGCAGTGGGTGATTATGGAGAAAAGGCTGGACATACATACACACACTTTCCTTATATATATATATAATAGATAGAACAACATCACAATCAACATATTTTATTTCAATGTCTTTTATTTCAATGTTTCAGAGCGAAATCCCTACATTACGTTGAGATCGAAGACGCGCATTACGAAGTCAGGTAAACAATGTACATACATGCGTAATACCCACGTCTTGGTCCCAGAGGGGTAGGCAGAGATGATGTATCGATATTTTGCGCCGTCGTGACACACCTCACTAGCCTCACTCACATTCATCAACCTTTTCATACACCTCCTTTTATTCATCTCACTGGCAGACCCCAGCATTTTTGATATATCACCAATTAATTGATGTATATCGATAATAATGATGTATATTGTTGTATTTATTTTGTATACATCAACTAGCTGTGCCCGCGGCTCCGCTCGCGTGGACTACAGATATAAATAAAGTTGAAACTTATTAAGTGTTTCCCGTTCCTCTTCCCTCCCGCTTCACCACCAGCTCCGACTCCTGCAAATATTTTCAATGTACAGACACGCGAAGGTTCTATCATTAATAGTTTCCGCAGCGCATGCGATGACAGAATTTTATGGCAATTTTTTTTACACCTTGGGTTACATTATTGAAGTTTTAGCAGGGATCCCTAATTTTTTATAATAATAAATATAGTCTATGTTACTCGGGGATAATGTAGCATTCTAATGGTGAAAGAATTGTTGATAGTCCAGTAGTTTTTGAGTTTATTCGTTACAAACATACAAATCTTTCTTATTTATAATTGTTGAGGGCTGCAGAGCAAAAATCTAGATATTTGGAAATAAAATATCACCACTTTTTCTGACAATATAATAAGAACAAAACACTAATAAAAACTACATTTGACAAATGTATAAAAAAATATAAAAACAGCCAGCAATAAAAAGGCCAGTTCGTCGTCAACAATAATATTAGTGTAGATAACTACCATTTTTCTTATTTCTGAACACTCCCAAATAATGATTATTGCCAGGTACCGTGAGAAGTGCACGGAGGTGTCAACGTCGCTGAAGCAGAAGGCGCAGCTCCTGGCAGAGTTCGTGGTGGAGCAGATGGGGGGGCTGACGCAGGAGAGAGACTGCTCCATGCCCAGCGTTGAGCTGCACCTGGCCGACTTGATGGTACCTACATAGCTGTGTACTGTGCGCGAGCGACATAAGTACATTGTGCGAGTGACATAAGTACTTGTGCGAGTGACATAAGTACATTGTGCGAGTGACATATGAGTACAGTGTGCTAGTGACATAAGTACAGTGTGCTAGTGACATGAGTACAGTGTGCTAGTGACATAAGTACATTGTGCGAGTGACATAAGTACATTGTGCGAGTGACATATGAGTACAGTGTGCTAGTGACATAAGTACAGTGTGCTAGTGACATGAGTACAGTGTGCTAGTGACATAAGTACAGTGTGCTAGTGACAAAACTACAGTGTGCTAGTGACACAAGTACCAAATCTCTAATATTTCTTGCCTCTTAAGTGGTTCCTTCGTCCCTCCAGGCGGAGTTAAACTCCTGCGTGGTGGGTCTGGGCTGGGTGCGGTGCGGCGGAGCCCTGGAGCGCGCCGTGCTGTACAAGGTGCTCGCGGACCGCGCGGGGCTGCCGTGCGCGCTGCACCGCGCCGCCGGCGGGCCCGCCTGGTGCGAGGTGGCCGTGCCAGAGGCAGGCACAGAGCAGGTGATACTATACAAGGTGTCGCGGACCGCGCGGGGCTGCCGTGCGCGCTGCACCGCGCCGCCGGCGGGCCCGCCTGGTGCGAGGTGGCCGTGCCAGAGGCAGGCACAGAGCAGGTGATACTATACAAGGTGTCGCGGACCGCGCGGGGCTGCCGTGCGCGCTGCACCGCGCCGCCGGCGGGCCCGCCTGGTGCGAGGTGGCCGTGCCAGAGGCAGGCACAGAGCAGGTGATACTATACAAGGTGTCGCGGACCGCGCGGGGCTGCCGTGCGCGCTGCACCGCGCCGCCGGCGGGCCCGCCTGGTGCGAGGTGGCCGTGCCAGAGGCAGGCACAGAGCAGGTGATACTATACAAGGTGTCGCGGACCGCGCGGGGCTGCCGTGCGCGCTGCACCGCGCCGCCGGCGGGCCCGCCTGGTGCGAGGTGGCCGTGCCAGAGGCAGGCACAGAGCAGGTGATACTATACAAGGTGTCGCGGACCGCGCGGGGCTGCCGTTCTATTTACCCGTAGCGTCAATATTTAATAATAATTAAATATTCTGCGTAGTATCTCAAGTTTTATTGTGAATATAACCGAGTTGCAGCTCGTTGCGTGGAACAGAGCGAGCGTTGTGTGCGCACCTGCAACCCGCGAGGTCGAATTTCAGTAGTCTGACCCTGGCAGGATTTAGTACTCGTAACGTGCTATTTTGTACTAGATTTTGTACTTAAACAGATCAAAAGTTATAAGGGGGTATTGAAGTCGAGCTGGAATGACGCCACTCCAGCTCGGACATTTGAACTAAGGCACGTTCTTATATTCTGATTACACCATACTTGACCTTGGAATTTGTACTACTTTGTACCCAAAAATCAGATTTACAGATCACGAGTTACAAGGGGGCGATGTGCGAGTAGGGCATGCAATTCGTGTATTCGAGTATTCGAATTATTCGGGTATTCGCCCTTATTTGTTATTCGAATACTACCGGCAATAGTTTTCGAGTTATTCGAATAGTTTGATTACATTACTAATATTATATAATAACGTGTGAATTCAAAACAAAATACGCTTTTTCTGTGATCACAATCTCTATTGTGCATGAAACGTAATATTTAAAAAATATAATTTGTTTATATAAGTACAGGCAACCAACTTCCTATATTGCTATCCCATAATTACTTAAACATTTAAATATTAGAATAACAAATTATATTTTTTAAATATTACGTTTGTAACTGAAATTTGAGCACAAAACTTCTTCGATTTTTATTGACAGGATGAGAAAGTGGACAATGAGGAGAAGTATCCGGCGGGGCTGCTTCGCGAGAACTACGTGGTCGACCTGGGGGCGTGGCCGCGGGGGGGGCGGCTGGTGCCGCGCGGGGGGCGCGCGCGCGTCGCGGCCCGGCCGGAGCTTCCGTGCGCGCGGTACACGGCGCGCTCGCCCACTTGCAACTGAGCTGCTTATTCTCAGTTGGTTTAAATTAGCGATTTGTCCAATTCTCGATGTCGTCGACGGAAATTTAAATTGGCGTAAAGTACAAAATGAAAAAATCTTATATATGTCGTAGGTTCCAGGTTCCGCCGAAAGTGTGGGCTCCCAAATTGAGTTTAACGCCGTTACAAAGTTAACACGTTTACTGGCTTTGTTTATATTGTTTACATATTATTACGACAATTTACACACTTTCTTAATTCTAACACAACTCATACGAGTATATGGGCCGAGCATGCGTTATGGAACGACAGTGTGTGTCCAGAGAAGCCCCAATAGGCCATACAGCCCGTGCCGGGGCTATCTCTCATATTTACGACAGGTTTTAATGTCTAGACGGTCTTTATTGAGACTATGTAGCACGATATTACAAATGTGAGCATTTTTTTTTATTTACGTTGTATTTTAGCTTCAATGACACTACATGAAATTACACTCCACATCATCAAGTAACGAAATGCCGAAATTAAAAATCGGGGTACATCTCATAAGGTACAGAATCTGAAAATCGAGTACAAAATAGTACGTTATGAGTACTAAATCCTGCCGGGGTCAGATTACTGAAATTCGACTTCGTCCGAGCTGGAGCGAACACACGAAAAAATCCGTTTTTTAGCTTCCCAACTCAGTTTTCAATTCTCCGTAGATTCGTATATTTGAAAGTTTAAAAAAGTATATAAACAAAACGGCTAAAGAAAAATACGCAATTCTGATTTATTTACTACATACATACATAATGCTCACGCCTTGGTCCCAGAGGGGTAGGCAGAGACGATGGATGGCCACTTTGCGCGATCCTGACACACCTCACTAGCCTCACTCACATTCATCAACCTTTTCATGCACCTCCTTTTATTCTTCTCACTGCGGACCCCAGCCTCTTTGAGGACGTTACTAATTTGATCCTTGAAAGTCCTCCTAGGACGACCTCTAGCTGTACGTAAGATCTGATCTTATTTACTAAGACTATTATTATCGGTTTGCATAATGAAAAACAAAGATAGAGGAAATCGTACGTTTTTTGGTATTAATAACTCAACACTGCATTATTTGAGTTATGAGGTCTATAGTTTCATGGGCGATGTGTAACCGACGTACAAGCAAATAATCATTCGCTCCACGATCCGAAAGCGTAGGTACCAGCCCTAGGGAAACTGCGCGTGATTTAGCGGTTCAGCGTCACATTGACTTTATTCCATGAGCGGAGGATTCAATTTGGCTTTCATTGAGTTTTGTAGGTACGCTTATGAGGAATTGAGCAAAGTTTCTTAGGGAGTATGCGAGTTTTGTACTTATACTATTACTTCATCATCATCAGCCTGTAAAAGTCCACTGCTGGACATAGGCCTCTCCCAAGGCGCGCCCCTGAACGCGATCCTCGGTGCTTCTCATCCAGTCTCTGCCAGCTGCCTTACGCAGACCGGTGCTCAGATCAGTCAGAAAAGCAAATAGATCATCTAAAAAAGAGGTGCGATTCTAAGTCTATGATTGATGAATTCAAATTGTTTTCTTGATGAATAAACTGTAGCGAGTAGATTTCATACAATTATAAAAAACCAGGCCTGTCTGGCTCTGCATTTTAAGTATAAAAATTGCCGATTACATGGACAAGTACAAATAAATAAAGTAGGTATAATAATAATATCTCAGACATTCATACCAATTATCCAGTCCCAAACTAGGCAGAGAGAGCCTGTGGTATGGTTACTAGATGACGGATAGACATACTTAAATAAATATATATAAACATCCAAGACTTGGGTACAAGCATTCATATTCATCATACGAACATTTGCCCCTAGCGGGATTCGAACCCGCAACCTCCGGCGTGGCAGGCCGAGAGCTACCCGTTCCGCCACGGAGGTCGTCAATAGAGGTCGAGTATGTAATTGAAGTTTAATTTAGAGCATTCGATGTTATTGTGCCTCCCTTACATTATAAATGGTAGATGTCCAATGCGCAGAACTTATTAATTCAACTGCGAAGTAATCATAATTTTGATTACAATAAACTGGACAGCAGTATATTGCTGTATGCAATTTGATTATTTGGAACCAACGATCTCTATGTACTACTAGATGGAGCGTTTCAAACAATCGCTCTGTTCCACGCAAGTAGCCACAACTCTTTCACATTACTAAATATTGACGCTACGGTTAAATAATGTCAATATTTAGTAAATAATTAAACGTTCTGAGTAGTAACTGCACAAGTTTCAAAGTGAATGTGAAAGAGTTGTGGCTACTTGCGTGGAACAGAGCGATTGTTTGGAACGCGCCATCTAGTAGTATACGTACATAGCGATCGTTGTTTGGAACTGTGCTGGGTATGTAAATAAAAAATAAATATTTGGAATTAAAAAATTACGTCTTTTATTTCATTAAGCTTACAATATAAAGGCAGTATTTTCCATTAATTTTGGTGACTAAAGTCATTAATTATATAGTATAATAAATAGGTAATTTCATTTTGTAAAATTGATTATATTACTAAGACACTCAAATTGCACAACAAGTGGACGGACAAAACGATCACAAACAAATTTGTATAATAACTAGGTACTAATAGATATTTGTATTAAATGTCATACAAACTAGAAATAATTGGATTATTTTAAATGTAGATAATACAAAATTGGTGTATACTTAAAGTCGATCATTAATTGTATAAGTATAACCTACATTAAAGTTTATTATTATTATTACTATCTTATACTTTATAAAAAGAGGGTGCCTAAGAATTGGTACAAATAAAATTTCCGTACAAATTCTCATTCCGTACAATTCTCAAATTAGCGATTCGTACAATTTTCAATTTGTTCATGTTCATTTGTACAATAATCTTAAATCTATTATAATATAGTCCCTTTAGAGAATGAAAACCAATAATATTGTTTATGGCAACTAATTACTGAGATATATATATGTTTAATTTCATCATAAATCAGTTCCTTTTCAGACAACTTTTTTCGTATTATTGTTTACATTGTCCATACTCTAAAAGAGACAAATATACGAATCAAAATTGAAGAGTTCGTTTAAGAATATTGCACAAATTATGAATTTGAACTAACCGCTAATATGAATCGAGAATTGTACGAATCGCTAATTTGAACGAACTGAGAATTGTACAAAATACGAATTTGTACTAACCCGACTGCAGAAAGCGTAATGTTCAATGAACGTCGTTATTTAGATTTCTTGATCATACGTTATAAGTCGTTCAGTTCACGACGGCACGTCCCCCACGTACTGAGAGCGGGACGCGGCTAGCTAATTCGAACGTCAGTATTTTGATTAGTGCAGTAACAATGTAACGTATATAGTAAAATATAAGCGATTTAGAGAATGAGTCCCCACTCTTTCTTCTGCCGTCGTGAACTGAACGATCTATATCAATTTATTCCTGAACAAATATGTCCTAACTTATTTATTACGATTGCCTACTTTTGCTTACGAACTATTTACTTTTCTAGTAAATAAAATACTAGAAACATTAAAAAAACATACTACAAGCGTTGTCTTTATTGCACAACAGTATATTTTATAAAAATAAAACTAACTTCAGTCTACATTACAAAAAGAAATGGCAATTCTGTACAAAATAGCTGTCACCATTTTACTATTTTATTTCTACCAACTAAATTAGTAAATGGAATGATTTTCACCAGAATGAACTTAAACTAACGGTGGTTGATGTTAATAGTAATTAAAGCATATATAAATATATATATATATGTATATATATTTAAAATCCACTAATATGTAAGAAAGTTTAATAGGAATCGGTTTAATAGAATGCCTGGTCTAGCACTGTAAAAAGGCATGCCTGGATTTAACACTGTTTAATAAGAATGCCTGATCTAACACTTTTTAAAAGGCATGGCTGGATTTAACACTGTTTAACAGGAATGCCTAATTTAACACTGTTTAATAGGAATGTCTGATCTAACATTATAAAAAGGAATGCCTGATTTAACACTGTAAAAAGGCATGCCTGGATTTAACACTGTTTAATAAGAATGCCTGATCTAACACTTTTTAAAAGGCATGGCTGGATTTAACACTGTTTAACAGGAATGCCTAATTTAACACTGTTTAATAGGAATGTCTGATCTAACATTATAAAAAGGAATGCCTGATTTAACACTGTAAAAAGGCATGCCTGGATTTAACACTGTTTAATAGGAATGCCTGACCTAACACTTTTTAAAAGGCATGGCTGGATTTAACACTGTTTAACAGGAATGCCTAATTTAACACTGTTTAATAGTAATGCCTGATCTAACACTATAAAAAGGCATGCCTGATTTACAACTGTAAAAAGGCATGACTTGATTTAACACTGTTTAACAGGAATGCCTAATTTAACACTGTTTAATAGTAATGCCTGATCCAACACTACAAAAAGGCATGCCTGATTTAACACTGTAAAAAGGCATGACTTGATTTAACACTGTTTAACAGGAATGCCTAATTTAACACTGTTTAATAGTAATGCCTGATCTAACACTATAAAAAGGCATGCCTGATTTAACACTGTAAAAAGGCATGACTTGATTTAACACTGTTTAACAGGAATGCCTAATTTAACACTGTTTAACAGGAATGCCTAATTTAACACTGTTTAATAGTAATGCCTGATTTAACACTGTAAAAAGGCATGACTGGATTTAACACTGTTTAACAGGAATGCCTAATTTAACACTGTTTAATAGACTCTAGTATATATTATCTTTGTTAATAGTAATGCCTGATCTAACACTATAAAAAGGCATGCCTGATTTAACACTGTAAAAAGGCATGACTGGATTTAACACTGTTTAAAAGGCATGCCTGAATCTCTAACACTTTAAAAAAGGTCCCTCCATTTGGAAATGTCAACAAGGTGAACCTAGCTCGAAAACTTTTAAAGTATTAAGTAGCAGTACTTTTAAAAAATATTCTGGTAAGGAGTGTAGATTTATAAACTATTTGTTATATCAGAGATCACCATAAACTGAATCATAATAACTGTGATCGTAAAACTGTTTATGACCAACATATTCTAGTTAGAATAACATAAACTTATTTAGACTGTAACCTGGTTACAACGAAATAGCGACTCGGGCGTTAATTTGCTGCTTTATCAATCAACCATACCAGATAGACCAATTGACCGAATATTGTCGGACGAGAGCTGTCAGAATTAAAATACAGCGGGGTATCACAAGTTAAAGGACCATCAGAGGAAATTGACAGTTCTTATAATAGGGTCAAGTTATACAGTGCCGCGTGGTTTCCGAGAGTAGAATAGGACCACTCCAAATCTTCTCGTGGATGTCGTACAAGGCGACTGAGGGAGTACATTATAAAACATCAATCAGGCCTCCCCAACCCGTCTGGCCAGCGCGGGGAGTGTAGGCCAAATCCTCCGTCTGTCTCCGGCAGATGAGAGAGGGTTGTGCTCCTGCAGTGGAGACAAAAATAACCTGATGATGTTGATACCGGGCGACTGTATCAGCCCCCTCTGTCTATACGGGGCTTCCATCTCCCACAGTCTGCTGCATTAGAGCTATTATGCAGCCAAGGTAGCCCGTAAGTCAAGCTGTGCCCAGGACACTCATCCTCCTCGCAGCTAGCGCATTACATTCCCACAGCAAGTGCTTCATCGTGTCGCTGGCCTGTCCACAGGCTCTGCAGCTGACGGTTATTCACTTATTCGTGTATCGTCTATGTATATATTGTTCGTTTATGTTTATGTAATGTGTATTTTCAAACTTTATTAAAAGTAGGTACATTTCTTTATCAAATTTGGTACTAAACGCATTATACTTGTCTTTTCGGTTGCTTTAGGGTTGACTGGAAGAGATCCCTAAGTGGGATAAGTCCGCTTTTGTACACAGTTTAATTCCTATTTTATTATTGTTGTTGTTGTTATTTTTAGTACAATAAAGCGTTTACATACATACATACGGTCTCTGACAGTCCCATCTTATGCAGAAGATGCCTTCCATTTATCTAGTAGTGATACGTACGTACCCCCCCCCCCCCCCCAACTGTATATATGTAGCTTTAGAATGGGGTCTGATTTGTCCTCGGGTTTAGGATATGGTTTAGACGGTGGTCTGGGGCACTCCGTGGACCACCTGGGTCCTGGAGCGTGCTCTGGGCATCGGGTCCGGGGCTCTGGAGATGATGCCCTCCTTGAGGGACAGCGCCGACCCGGTGGAGGCCTGCGACGACGGCCGGGAGGACTGCAGCGTGGTCGGCTGACTGGCCTGGGGGTACAGATGTATTAGTTAAAAACCGGTTTGCTGTGTCATTTTTTTTTCTGTTTTCTTTCAACGGTTATGTAATTTGTTTGCTTTTTTTTCATATTTATGTCGTCAATTTTAATTCCTGTGTTGTATTTGTGTTCGCCAAATAAAGTCTTTCTATTCTATTCAACCGCCAAATTAAATAAACAATACCACAGAATAGATAGTACGCGACGATCTGCGTAAGGCGGCTGGCAGTGACTGGATGAGAAGAACCGAGGATCGGGTTCAGTGGCGCGCCTTGGGAGAGGCCTATGTCCAACAGTGGACTCATTTAGGCTGATGACGATGATGATGAAGTAATCGCACACTCCCTAAGAAACATTGCTCAATTTCTCATAAACTTACCAACAAAATTCAATGCAAGCCAAATTGAATCCTCCGCTCATGGAATAAAGTCAATGTGACGCTGAACCGCTAAATCACGCGCAGTTTGCCTATGGCTGGTACCTATGCTTTCGGATCGTGGAGCGGCGTGAAACTTTACACAGATACGTGACACCCGGCCGGTGGGCCCCGGCAAGCGGGGTACAATACTCACCGCTCTGCTGAGCGCGGGCGGCGGCGAGTGCGGCGGCACCTTCATAGGCACGTCGCGGTACTCGTAGATATTGTCTCTGGAGCGCGTGGCGTTGTCCACGCCGGGGTCGCCGACCTCGGGCACCATGAATATGTCGTCGCTGTAGTACCGGTCCGTCTCTCTGGTCCACGTGAGAGGAACAATGAGGATCATGCACGTAATAAGATTTTTCCAACGATCTCTATGTACTACTACATGGAGCGTTCCAAACAATCGCTCTGTTCCACGCAAGTAGCCACAACTCTTTCACATTCACTTTGAAACTTGTGCAGTTACTACTCAGAACATTTAATTATTTACTAAATATTGACATTATTTAACCGTAGCGTCAATATTTAGTAATAATTAAATGTCTGCGTAGTAACTGCACAAGTTTCATTGTGAATGTGAAAGAGTTGTGGCTACTTGCGTGGAACAGAGCGATGTTTGGAACGCTCCATCTAGTGGTACATAGAGATCGTTGGATTTTTCATATTTTATTAGTATGGCGTGTACACTATAAATACCATCCAAGACTTGGGTACAAACATTCATATTCATCATACGAACAATTGCCCCTAGCGGGATTCGAACCCGCAACCTCCGGCACGAGAGTCGTATGGACCGAATATTACCGGATGGACCGAAATCTCTAGCTAATGGGCTACTGGCAGTAACTGACCAGGTTGATATATTATTTATACGATCTCGTTCCCTTGATAGAAGACGTATCGTTCATGCTGGTAATATAATATGAGAAATTCCACTGTGTAGAAGTGGTAATTGCTAAAGGGGAAGCGGGAGATATTTTATTTTTTAAATTATTAAAATCCATCAAGAAATGACGTAGTTATTAAAGTTTATCCAGCGCAACTTTTAAAGACGCGCGCGTTTCTACGCCGACGTCGCTTGTTACAACCCGCGCGTGGTGTTCTCGCCGTCTCGCTCTGATTTCATTCACCAGAGCGGTGTCGCACGTGTTGAGACAGTTAATGTTATTAATAACGTCTCGGTTAATTTAAGAAAAAAAAAACGAATTCGATAAAAGTTAAATGAAACGATAGACATTCCAGCAAATAAATATTCCCATGTTGATAGGAAAGTGAATATGTAAAGCAAATTGAACATAATGTATAGTTATGTAAAAAAGGTCATCATTCAGATGAGTGGATCTCGAGTTGTAAGCACACTAACGGACAGACAGATAGAGAGACGGTTATAATAACCGTAGGGAAAGGATAGTGAATTGATTTCAATTAAATTGGTAGAAAATTTTAAATGAAAAAATAGACTTTTTTTTACAAAGTGTTACCAACTTAGTTTATGGTGTGATGATTTTATATTTCAAATTTTGATACTTGTTGTTGTTTGTTGTTTCAAAAATTGTACTTGGAATAACTCTGAAACTAATCACTTTTGGCGATCGTGCCCATATACACTTTGAATCAGGCGCTCAGATCGATTTGAGATACTTTCGTCAGATTCCGCTTTCACCAAAAAAAAGACATATAATGTCGTATAATGACCTATTTTCATGAACGTAAAATGACCTAATTGCGAAATATCGGCTTCCAGTAACTGTAACTAATTGAAACTGCAGTTTAACTATAACTGAAACTTCTGAAACTGTAACAATAATTGAAACTGCAGTTTAACTATAACTGAAACTTCTGAAACTGTAACAATAATTGAAACTGCAGTTTAACTATAACTGAAACTGGAGTTTAACTATACTATTTTTTTCCTTTTTCTTGCTTTGTTGGTTTTTTCTTTGTGTGTGCCAATTGTGGTAGTGAATAAATGTTTTTCTTTCTTTCTTTCTTTTTTCTTTCTATTTTCATGAACGTAAAATGTCCTAAATGCGAAATATTGGCTACTTCTAGTAACTGTAACTAATTGAAACTGTAGTTTAACTATAACTGAAACTTATGAAACTGTAACAATAACCGAAACTGCAGTTAAACGGAAGCTGACGAAAGTGGTAATATCTGTTAATTCTGTATTCGTCAGATTTATATAGATAGTTGTAAGTAAATTTAAATTATTCTATTTGCTATTTACATATATTTTTTTTTTCACTACTTATTCTCACTATAATGTGCACTGTTGTCTGCCTATCTGCTTTGCTTTTCTCTTTCACCCAAAGGTTTACTGGAAGAAAACTCTTACAGAGTTAAGTGCGCCTTTGTACATCTTGTGTTTAAATTAGTTGTGTGACTTATATTTGTGTACAATAAAGTATAAATAAATAAAAAAAAGAACATACTAATATTTGTTCTGCGTAAAGAGGAAACTACCGAAAGTGTCTCGAACCTCCATCACAAAGAGATTTCTGCCAATTTAACTGAAATCACACACTCCATACATATCCGGCGAGGTACTTCAACTCTTTTAGACAAGCCAAATTAAATGAAGCAACCCAAAAAGCTATACAAAACACAAAAATAAGGTTAGTATTTTTAAGTTCACGTACATGGCGGGTACCAATTTCCATTTTGGTGGTATAGCCCTGTCACACACAAAGAGTAGACAATATTAGAACACATTAGTAACAATTTTATACACAAACAAATGTAAAAGGGGGCGCTACGACATCCGGTGCTCCGTACGCCGTGGCGACCGACAATGTCGGTATAACCACTCACTAGGCCACAAATACCACATATCGGTGGCAGGCAGCAGTGACCAACACGTGTGCCCAGCGTGGGCATTGTGGGTATAACTGCCCCATGAGTAGCAACCAAAGACCACGGTCCCCAGTTCCCGGCAGTTCCTGACTGAAGACGGTGGCCGGAAGCAGTATGCGGAGGGTGATAGCATTCATTGGGAACGGCCAGAGTCCAGCAGTGGACGTCTGAGGGCTCATATGATGATGACGGAATAAACAATATTCCATACCTACTTATTACTTGTCTAATCCCAAACTAGGATTTTCTCATGTGCTATGGGAGTTAAAACAAGGATAGAAAAAATTATAAATATATCATCCACACCAGGACCAACTTGTACGAAGCTGTCTGTCCCCAGTGGGAGTCGAACGCACGACCTTTACCTCTGACGCTCAATGACCAATCCACTAGGCCCAGGGGTCGGCAACATTTTGAGTCGGAATAGTAAAAAGTTACATTATTACAAAATTTCAAAGTTTTTAAAGAGCCACAATTTTTTTTGCCAACAATAAATAGTGCTTGCATAAATAAAGTTTTTTCATAAAAAACACTAATCTATTTATTCATAAGAAAAATATATCTATTTACTCACATACATATAGTGTTTTATTCACAACAAATTAAATAATATATATATATGGTATTATTAGATAATCACTTATTATTTAAGCCAAAAATTAAACAAGGATTTTACAATTCACAAATATAACATCCAGACGGGGATCAATGGACCTAAAGAGCCGCAGCTTCACATCCAAAGAGCCGCAGGCTGCCGATCCCTGCACTAGGCCAAGGCTTTTTCCCGGCTTAGAATACGGTTACCTCCGTGAGTATCGTCCAGGCGATTAAAGGACCTGGCAGGTGCAGGACTCGCAGGATAATTTACGTTAATCGCGATTTCAACACAATCGATTCTCGATTCACTTTTAATCGATAATCGGTATCAACCGTAGAAGCGGCAACCCCTACGCGGCGACGCGAAACGTGACTGACTTCACTCGAGCATTTCAAATCTCGAGAGAAAAAACGAACAGCTGTTTCGTACTGTCAGATTTTAATTTATTCCTTGGTGCCCTAAAACCACCTAAAAAGCCTTAATTACTCAATAAATAGTGTTCCCTATATTAAACACTAAATTCAGTTAATTTAGACCCCCGCTGTTGGGTAAGTGTGAACTGATATTTACCTATTTGTTAATTTGGCCTTGTAAAACTCTTTTCATAAATTCTGTTCTGATCTGTGTATGTTTTCCACTTGTTTTCTTTGGTTCTTTATGTCATGTTCTATTTTCACCTTCCTACCACTGTGCTATTCCGTTTCTAATCTCCATGTATCGCCACAATCAAACCACCCATCATGGCCCAGCTTACTTGCAATGGTGTGGAAAGGTGGATGCATGGAGACTCACTGGAAGAGGATCTAATCCCGCTAAATCTTCCAGGGTTCTAAGTTAACGTCTAAGTTAACGTCGAAGTTAACGTTGAAGCTCTCTTCACATCGTTGACCTACCCTCTCTGCTACACCGTTTGGCCTTGGACCCCTTGGACGAGCTGCGGACACTCATTGCAGAGCCAGCACCTAGCCCTCATCGGAGACTCCTGCAGTCACCGTCCACACTACAGCAGGGACAGCCAGGCCAGTAGCGGAACACCTCTGAAGCTCGACCAAACCTAGAAACTGCCATCAGGGCGGTCGATCACGACCCATCTAAATCTTTAATAAAACTATCTTATTCTTTGTTCATGTCTTGGGTTTTATTAGCTACACAGCTCAAGCGTGACAGTGGCGCCTACAACGTGGTTTTGATGGTCAGTTTTTGAGTTTTGTTGAGCTTTTTGAGTAGTTTGCATTGTGCGCATACACATTGTAAAGTTTTGTTTTTTTACTTTTATTTTTGCTTTCTTTATTTGTGTGCTTGATAACCAAGTTTTAGAGTGTAAATTGTTTTGTAACTGTTGTAAAATTTTTTTTGTTTTAAATTGAAATTACCTTCAAATGTAAAAAAAGTGAACACTAGTGACGTTCCTACCCTTTCGATAATTTATAATCGATTCTTTATAACGATTGTTAATCGATATATTTTTATGTTTTGTAATCGATTCTCTTTAAATTAATCGAATCTATTATTGTAAACATTCTACATTTTGGTTATCGGTTATTTTTATTTTGCATATTTAATTTTTAGTTGCAATTTTTATTTTTGTTTTGGCTTTGCTTTATTTCATTCATTTTCATTCTTATTTATATTTTCATTTAAAAAAAAAACAACTCTGTTATCACTACATTGTTACAGAGCGGAGTAGTAATAGTGCTTTATTTATTTGTATCGTTCACATTTGCCCAAACGAGTTTGATATCTGATATTTTTGTTTATTCCTTGCTTTTGTCGACATGGGCGATATTAAGTTTCTGTCTTTGCAAAAAGCAGAGTTGGCGTATGAAGTTGCAATCCGTGGGGAAACTCCCGCATCTACGGTTGAACAATTGCGAAAACAGATTGTGAAAATAGCTGCGTTACATCCTTCGGAGGATATTCTTGTTTCACCATTCGGTCCTGTTACTGATCTGGAAGCAGTTAAGGAAACATTGCTGAAACTTGACGATTTAGTAGCACAATTAAGTTTATGTTTTGATAGGAATATTTTATTGAGAGCTCAAAATTTAACACTGCATTTAAAATACAGAATTAGCAGAATTGATTGCTCTACTTGCGCGGAAGGACTTCAGATATTGTCGGATTGTGTAAATCGATTCGAATCGCTTAAATACAAACTTAAAAATATAAAACCGCCTGGTGACGCACTAGACAAAGATGATGACACAGATGCTGCTGGGACTATGACCCCTAATGTTATGGCATGTACAACGTCAAGTTGTGATAAAGGACTGTCTGATTTGTCAAAACTAAAATTCAACGGCAAAACGTGTGCACGTGCTTTTATTCAACGCGTAAACGAATTTTCAACAGCAAGAAGCATACCTTCTCATAAACTACTTACTTTTGCTACTGAAATTTTTACCGATGAGGCACTACATTGGTTTAGAAGCATTAAACATACCGCATCCTCTTGGAGTGATGTCTGCGAGAGACTTAAAGACGATTTTGGTCACGCTGATTATGACTATCGTCTTCTTGAAGAGATAAGAGCACGCACACAAGGTGAACGCGAAAACATTACTATTTACCTTTCTATTATGTCAGGCATGTTCTCACAGCTGGATAGGAAAATATCGGAGGAGGAGAAACTAGAAATTATTATGCATAATATTCGTCCTTGCTATGCCAACGTACTAACTTCTTCGTCTGGTATTAATAACATTGAAACATTGCGTTCATTATGTAAAAATTTTGAAAACATACAAGCCCGTATGTCTCAATTTCGAGAGCCGCCAAGAGTTTCTACTGAAACACTAGCCCCTGAGTTTGCGTATCAGTCTACGAGTACTAATAAAAACTTTAAAGATCTTCCGAGTAATAACCAAAAGTTTCATTACTCTGCTAACTACACTAAGTTCAATAAAGGGCATGGTAACTATACACAGTACAATACCCCAAACAACACAAACGCACAGACGAAACAACATTACTCGTACAATTACAATCGTAGTCAGGGTAATACTAATACTAACTACTCAAATTACAACAACGCAAATACTAATGCGAAACCTGTGAACACCATCACAAAGAATAACAAGTTCTGCCCACGTTGTCGAGTGGACAGTCATTGTCTTAGGAACTGTACAGCTGAACGAAAGATAGTTTGCTTTCGTTGCGGTCGTCCTGACGTTCGTTCAAATGACTGCCCTGATTGTCAAAAGAATACTCCAAATAATTCAAAAAACTAGAAAACCAGGATTGTAGTACATCTAATATTAACCATTTTGATGCTTCTGAATGGCAAAAATGGTTACAATTTATTAAAAACTTCTCTACAATTTACAAAGTTACTTCAATCCTGCTAGATAAACCTGAAAATGATAATAGACCTTATATTAAAATGAAAATTAATGATTTAAATGCTTGCGGTTTATTAGATTCTGGTGCTGCGGTATCGATTCTTGGCAATAATTCCCATCAGGAATTATTAAACGTAGGTCTAACCATTAACAATGGCGATGAAATTAGTGTTATTGCTGCTGGTGGTCAAAATTTAAAAAGCATAGGTTACATGAATCTACCGATACACTTTGAAAACGCTTTTAACATTATCAAGTGCTATATAGTTCCACAAATTGAAACTCCCTTACTACTAGGAGTAGATTTCTGGAGGAAATTTGAGTTGTGCCCCAAGTATATTGGCTCTATTGACATAACTCAAAACAGATTAGCTTCGTTAGCGATTTTAACTACGGATTTCGACAAGCATATTACTTCTATGGATAATCTAGTAGATTCACAGCGCCATATTGCAAACAATTTAATTGAACAATTCAACGAAATCTCTACAGAACGTAAGGGTCTAGGCAGAACTCATCTGATTACTCATCACATTGATACAGGTGATTCCCCTCCGTTAAAACAGAGATACTACCGTATGTCTCCCGAAAAACAGAAAATTTTGAAAGAGCAGGTTGATGAAATGCTAGGTCTAGATGTTGTGGAGCCTTGCGAGAGTGCATGGTCATCACCAGTACTAATAGTATCCAAAAAGAATGGTCAACCTAGATTCTGTTTAGATAGTAGGAAGTTAAATTCTGTTACCAAACGCGATGCGTATAATCTTCCATATATATCAGAGATACTGGACAATCTTCGCGATGCCAAATTTCTTTCTAGTATTGATCTGTCCAAGGCATTTTGGCAGATACCTATTGCTGAAGAAGATAGGAATAAAACCGCATTTTACGTCCCAGGTCGCGGCACTTTACGTTTTAAGACCACAGCCTTTGGTCTGACAAACGCACCTGCGACTCAGCAACGTCTAGTTGACATGATGTTCGGCCCCGAATTTGAGTTAAGAGTATTTGCGTACTTAGATGATATTGTGCTTGTAAGCAACACTTTCGAGGAGCACGTCTCACTATTGTTACGAGTGCTTGATAAACTGAAACAGGCAAATCTCACTATCAACATCGATAAGTGCCAATTTTTTAGGAGTCAGTTAAAGTATTTGGGATACGTCGTAGATGCTCAAGGTTTACGCACTGACCCAGAAAAAGTACAAGCTATTGTAAATTACCCAACCCCAACTTGTAAAAAGGACGTTAAACGTTTCTTAGGAACTGCTACTTGGTATCGCCGTTTTGTTCCTAACTTTAGCACGTTAGCGGGCCCTCTAAACAAGTTGACTACTAACAAAAAGACATCTCCACCCTTCTCTTGGAGCACTGAAGCAGATGCCGCCTTCAATAATCTCAAAAAATGTTTAGTTTCTGCCCCAGTCCTGGCCTGCCCAGATTATAGCCAACCTTTTGAGGTCCATGCCGATGCAAGTAATTACGGCACTGGCGCAATGTTGACGCAATTAATTGACGGAAAAGAGAGGCCCGTAGCTTATATGAGCAAGTCTTTAACTGGTGCAGAGAAAAACTATAGCATAACAGAGAGGGAAACACTCGCTGTTCTCATTGCGTTGGAGCATTGGCGTTGCTACCTGGAGAATGGACAAACCTTCACCGTCTACACGGACCATTCCGCTCTTCAATGGTTTTTATCCCTTAGCAATCCAACCGGTAGACTAGCTAGGTGGGGGGTACGTCTATCTTCATTTAATTTTGTCATCAAGCATCGTCGTGGAGTAGATAACGTTATACCCGACGCTCTATCTCGTGCGGTCCCCGTATCAGCAATTTCCACATCTAACTCAATTACAACTACAACCGATTCTTGGTACAAAACAATATACAACACTTGTTTAAACAATCCCAGTAGTCTCGAAAATTTTAAAATTAATAACAATTCCCTTTACCGTCTTTCAAAAAACAAGTCTCCTCTTACTGCTGAGTTTGCATGGAAAGAGGTAGTTCCTAGCGAACTACGTGAGAAAATGATTTCTGAAAACCACGATGAACCTACTGCAGGTCATTTGGGAATTCACAAAACTTACCTTCGCTTGGCTCTACGCTACTTCTGGCCGGGTATGCACTCAGACGTTGTAAAATTTGTTTCAAATTGCCCAACTTGTCTTTCCATCAAATCACCTAACCATGCTACCCTGGGTGAAATGGGAAGACCAAAACAATGTTCCCGTCCATTTCAGATGATTTCAATTGACTTCATTGGTCCACTTCCCACTAGTCGAAAACAGAACTGTTACTTACTTGTAGTAGTCTGTTGTTTTTCTAAATATTGCGTTATGTTTCCACTGCGCAGAGCAACAGCTGATGCAGTGGTGAAACATTTAGAGGACTCTGTGTTCCTTGTTCATGGTGTTCCACAAACAATTTTCTTAGATAATGGTAGCCAGTTTATTTCCAAAAATTTAGAAAATTTCTTTAAAAAGTATAAAATACCAAATGTATTCTTCACACCAAAGTACACTCCACAGATAAACACAGTTGAAAGGTACAACAAAACTATTGTAACCTGCATTTCATGTTTCATAGAGAACGATCACAGATCATGGGATGTTAATTTGCCAAAAATACAATTTGCCATGAATAATTCTGTAAGTGAGGCAACAGGCTATACACCCACATTTCTCATTCATGGGAGAGAACTCGTCACATGCGGATCCCACTACATTGATCCGAATATCGAGGACGAAGTTATTTTCTTACCTCGCGACATTTACTGCGATAATATAGGTAATTTAGCAGGCATATTTAATAATGTACAGGCTTCTCTTTGGCACGCTCACGTAAAGAATACGTCTAGGTATAATTTACGCCGAAAATCGGCAGAATTTCAAATTGGTGACATCGTCTGGAAAAGAACGTATTTCCAGAGCGATAAAGACCAATACTTTAGTAAAAAGTTAGCACCCAAATTTATCAAATGCAGGGTGGTAAGTAAAAACTCACCTTTAGTATATGAGTTACATGACATGAACGGTAAAGACATTGGTACTTGGCATATCAAAGATTTGAAATTAGTTAGTAGTTATCAATAAATTACTTGCAATACACAGAACAGATTTTTTTATCAAAATTTTGTAATTTTTTTCCTCACCGATAGTCGCGTCGATGATTGTCACCTATTTTTGTTTTTGAAAAACGGAAGATTTACTTTAAGTCAACAGATCAATATGTCAGTTGCCTTTATTTATGATTTGGTGCCTCGTATTAATCAATAAATATTGAGGTTAGTTAGAAAGATGAATTTTGAAAGTTGAAGAATGTTTTGTTGATGTATGAATGGTAAGAGTAGTTCTTCTTATTTACATTATCGTTGGAATTTACTTATAACCTAGGTAAAGTACAACAAGAACGGCGTGATTATTAGGTTGAATTTTCCCTTTATTTAGTTAGTTTCGGATTTTTCTTCATAGGAAGTAAAATCCTGGAGGGGAGAGGCGAATCTGTAACGTGAATCTCTTTTAATTTACGTTAATCGCGATTTCAACACAATCGATTCTCGATTCACTTTTAATCGATAATCGGTATCAACCGTAGAAGCGGCAACCCCTACGCGGCGACGCGAAACGTGACTGACTTCACTCGAGCATTTCAAATCTCGAGAGAAAAAACGAACAGCTGTTTCGTACTGTCAGATTTTAATTTATTCCTTGGTGCCCTAAAACCACCTAAAAAGCCTTAATTACTCAATAAATAGTGTTCCCTATATTAAACACTAAATTCAGTTAATTTAGACCCCCGCTGTTGGGTAAGTGTGAACTGATATTTACCTATTTGTTAATTTGGCCTTGTAAAACTCTTTTCATAAATTCTGTTCTGATCTGTGTATGTTTTCCACTTGTTTTCTTTGGTTCTTTATGTCATGTTCTATTTTCACCTTCCTACCACTGTGCTATTCCGTTTCTAATCTCCATGTATCGCCACAATCAAACCACCCATCATGGCCCAGCTTACTTGCAATGGTGTGGAAAGGTGGATGCATGGAGACTCACTGGAAGAGGATCTAATCCCGCTAAATCTTCCAGGGTTCTAAGTTAACGTCTAAGTTAACGTCGAAGTTAACGTTGAAGCTCTCTTCACATCGTTGACCTACCCTCTCTGCTACACCGTTTGGCCTTGGACCCCTTGGACGAGCTGCGGACACTCATTGCAGAGCCAGCACCTAGCCCTCATCGGAGACTCCTGCAGTCACCGTCCACACTACAGCAGGGACAGCCAGGCCAGTAGCGGAACACCTCTGAAGCTCGACCAAACCTAGAAACTGCCATCAGGGCGGTCGATCACGACCCATCTAAATCTTTAATAAAACTATCTTATTCTTTGTTCATGTCTTGGGTTTTATTAGCTACACAGCTCAAGCGTGACAAAGGATCATTACTGCGATCACCGCACAGCCTGCCACACGTGGCGAGTACGGACAGCTCACCACGCGTGTCGTTCTACTGGGGAGGCCTGGGGAGGCCTGTGTTCAGCAGGGGACGTGTTTCGGCTGATGGTGGTGGGTTTTACCTCTTGGCGTTCCTCCAGAGCATGCCGCAGACGACGAGCAGCACTATGAGCACGAGGCAGGCGGCCGACACCGACCAGAACGCGATCTGCAGCGGCTGCTTGGGCTCCCACCAGTACTGTAATACAAATACAATATTATATACAATATAGGTAGAGTAGAATAGGACCACTCCAACTCTTCCCGTGGATGTCGTACAAGGCGACTAAGGGAATACATTATACAACATCAATCAGGCCTCCCCACCCCGTCTGGCCAGCGCGGGGAGTGTAGGCCAAATCCTCCGTCTGTCTCCGGCAGATGCACTCCCATTTGCTAGAGGGGAAGTGGGAACTCTTTTCCTACTTTGACTCTTTACTTCTACAATTAAATTTGTCTGGGGCCCAAGGTAGCGTAAATTCATGACCTGGCACTTGCCCTACCTTCACTGGTAGGTGTCTTTGCAGTTACCTCCGTTGATCCTCGCTTAGAGGAGTTGCGGGGGGAGAGTGGTGAGGAGGCGGGAATGTCTCCGGCAGATGAGAGAGGGTTGTGCTCCTGCAGTGGAGACAAAAATAACCTGATGATGATGTAAACAGTTTTCGCATAAATATACCGTCGGTAGTTGGTTATCAAAATCGGAGAGGGACCTCTCGCGGGGTTTCCTCGAGTGTGAAGCGAGATCGGAACAGTCACCTCGGTAATAGGCGGGTAGGTCGGCACGAACCGGCCGATGACGGTGGGCAGGTAGACGGTCCAGAAGGCGAGCTCGGTCTGGCGGTAGTTGAGCTGGATGCTGGAGTTGAAGGTGGTGTTGAGGTTCAGGTACCGCAGCTGGCCGGCCTCCGCCCGCTCGAAATGTACGCCCAGGATGCGCGACCGCGTGGGGTTGCTGGAGCAGACAATGCGATGCGACCAGTGAATACCTACTCATTTGACGACCTCCGTGGCGTAATGGGTAGCTCTCGGCCTGCCACGCCAGAGGTTGCGGGTTCGAATCCCGCTAGGGGCAAATGTTCGTATGATGAATATGAATGTTTGTACCCAAGTCTTGGATGTTTATATATTTATTTAAGTATGTGTATCCGTTATCTAATAACCATACCACAGGCTCTGCCTAGTTTGGGACTGGATAATTGGTGTGAATGTCAGATATTTATTTATTTATTTTATTTATTTATTCTATGTATAGTACAATATTGCATTTTATCACTGTGACAATTAATTCTTTTAAATTTTACATATCATTTTCGTTCCTCTTTAGTCATTTTATTATTATGAATATGTTTAGGTGATTGTGTATAGTGTAGGCATTATATTTTCAACAAGTAGCAAATTAAAGCCTTGTATATGCCTGGAAAGGTACGTTTACGGTGAATCAATGTATACAGCAAATTAAGCCGCAAAATGTACCCGTTTTCCATACAATAAAGACATTCTATTCTATTCTATATTTTATTATAAAATTTCAATATCCATGCACATGTTATTTTTATTCTTTTTGACCTACCGCTTGTTTTAGCTTTTCCCACAGTGAAGGTTAAGTTTTTTTTTTTTTTTTTATTGATTAAGAAAAAACAACAACATAATCTTAAATTTCTAAGTCTTCTAACAAAACCAAAATTGAGGTTTATCTGTAGAAGACGAGTTCGCAACAATAAGTTATCTACTTTTAAAGATTATAGCATTTGCATACAACTAAGGTACATTTCATATTTATAAGATGTAGTCATTATTCTGGCTAGCCAACAGATTAACTGTTTTTTGTATATATGTTGTGTTAAATAACTATTTTGTACATCATTTATAAATATGTATAAGTATGTGGGGACATTTCGCACGGCCCTCTGATCCCAAACTAGGCAGAGCCTGTAATATGGGTGTCAGACAGCTGATATACATACATAAATACATAATTTACTTATATAAATAACATCCAGTCACAAGGCAAACACAAGTGTTCATCACACGACTGTTTGCCCTGGGCGGGATTCGAACCCTGGGCGGGGTTGGCTGGAAGAGATCTCATATAGAGATAAGTCCACCTTTGTACACTTTTATGTTATGCCCTTTTTTTTGTAAAATTTATGTGCGATAAAGAATATCGACTTACAGAGCCTCAAACATCGTCAATGTTTCAAATGTTTTCTTGCAAATGTGGTTACAAGGATGGAATATAAAATGAATCGAATCCATAACATGAACCCTGTTAAGGGCACAACAACATCAACTATTTTAAATTACTAACATGCATATGTATTTATTATTAATAATCAATACATGCTTAATCTATAAGTTTATATAAAATCAACTAATATTATGTCATTTAATCTAATAAATAAAATTATAAATATCGCGTGTCTGTACATTGAAGATATTTGCAAAAAGAAATTGGGGTCTAAGGATAAGCAATAGAACAAATTTCGTTCATTTTTGAAATTTTTGTCTGTTTGACCGTGAGTTTGTGCACGCATCACTTAAAAACGACTGATCGGACTTTGATGGACTTTTCACAGAAACATGGGGCTTAATTTGGTGTAACATATAGGCTTTATTTCATCGCAATCGGCTAACTCAATCAAAAGTTATAGACATTTTTAGTTTTCAAATACATTAGTAGGTAAGGTTAGTATGCAATATATTGCACATAATAGTATTTCCGTACTATTCAGATTGCGATGAGTTTGGATTACATTTGGAGCTGCGAGTGGGAATTGGAGTGGGCGTGGGCGTTGGCGTGGGAAAAGGGGAGTGGGTGTGGGAGCGGGAGCAGAAGCGGAAGCGGAAACGGAAGCGGGACGGGAGCGGAAGCGGGAGTGGAAAAGGGAGCGGATTCTGTAGTTCACGCGAGCGGAGCCGCGGGCACAGCTAGTATATAATAAAATGATATAAAATTATCAAAAATTTAATTAATGGATTTAAAGAGTAATTTTAGCTATCTGCAATTCGTTTTAGTAATAGGTTACATTATATGTGTAATTTTTTATTTATCTTCTAGGAACTCTTTTAGACTATAATAACTTTTATGTATTAAATACGTATGCAACTTAGTTTTAAACGTTTTTAAAAAAATTTCATCCTTTCCGTCGCAGTGTGGCCTGTCTTTCGGTTACATTTTGGAGACTGTGCCCAGGAATTACACGATTTGATTCCCCCATCCCCCTTCCATCACCGGACTACCAGGCGTGGTGAGGGACTTCATCCTTATGTAGTAGACATACCACGCTCTCGCACGAAGCGTTTCGCTTCCTCGTTCATAATGCGAACTGCTAAGGAATGGAACTCCCTGCCAGCTTGGGTATTTCCGGACAAGTACAATTTGGATCTTTTTAAAGGAAGAGTGAATAGGCATCTTCTGGGTAAGCGCGCTCCACTTTAGGCCTCATCATCACTTATCATCAGGTGAGATTGAGGTCAAGCGCAAACTCATCAAAAATAAAAAGAAAGTATAGAGAAAACTACAAGCAGAAATTAGGTATATTGGTTTTCAAAGTATTCACAATTAAAAATAAATGCACTTTTGCATTCGCAAAAACCAACTATTAAAACATTAATTCCAATCTTAGATCTCATCATCAGTTACCATCAGGTGAGATTGAGGTCAAGCGAAAACCATAATTTTTTTTTTATTAATTCATTTTATATATTTATACTTTATTGTACACAAATATAAGTCACACAACTAATTTAAACACAAGACGTAGAAAGGCGCACTTAACTCTGTAAGAGTTTTCTTCCAGTAAACCTTTGGGTGAAAGAGAAAAGCAAAGCAGATAGGCAGACAACAGTGCACATTATAGTGAGAATAAATAGTTTTATATATTTTGTAACCGCGCCTGTACCAATGAGTTTTACGAAACTTAAGTACGGTTTATTTATAATACCACAGGCTTTTCGGTGAAGGAATACATCGTAAGGAAACCTGCATATGACGAAGAAGAAATTCTAAGGCGTATGTGAAGTCCACCAAATCGGCTTGGGGCACCGTTGGTGGTCAGGGGTTTGGCACAAAAGATCCTGAAGGGTCGAAGTGTCGCCAGGTCTTCCTGGCCCCCTAAGAAGATAAGATAAGTTTTATTATTAATTAATAGTATGGAATAATGTCTTGATTTTGACGTCATCTCTCCACCATCGCACCCCAACATTACACCGCCACTTTGACTTGCCAGAACACTCACCCGAACCTAGCGAAGTCCGAGTAGGCCTTCATGAAGAAATGACTCATGTTCCTGTCGTTAGGCAGCCACTCCTGGCGCTCCAGCCGCTGCTTCGTCGGGAAGAACTCCTGGTCCATGAACGGCGCCCCGGTGAGGAAGTAGCGCTCCGTGTCGTGTCCGTAGCGCCGCCACTCGGGCCACCTGTAGGCCTCCACGGTGGTGTTCAGTACGTACATGTACACTGGCACGTTTTGCTCGAGGAGCATTTTCACCATTTTGTCTGTGGGCGCTCTGTAGAGGAAGTCCGAGAGGAGCTGGAAGATATAGCAAGTTATATTAAAACTAGCTGTTTCCAGCGACCACGTTTCCCGTAGGAATGACATGTTTTTTGGGGATAAAAACTATCCTATGTCCTATTCCAGGAGCTGACCTATATGTGTGCTAAGTTTCATCACGATCCGTCCAGTGGTTGAAGCGTGATTGAGTAACAAACATCCAAACTTTCGCATTTATAATATTAGTGGGATTATCAAGTCCAGTCAGTTTGGGGAATTCAAAATCTATAACGACCTGAGAAAGATGGCCGGAGGTTCATTGGAGAAGGCCTATGTCCAACAGTGGACGTTTCAGGGCTGATATGATGATACAATTATATTGTCGATACAAAAGAAAACGTATTTATAATATTATAAATGAGAAAGTTTGGATGTTTGTTACTCGATCACGCTTCAACCACTGGACGGATCGTGATGAAACTTGGCACACATGTAGGTTAGGTCCTGGAATAGGACATAGGATAGTTTTTATTCCGAAAAAACGTCCCATTCCTACGGGAAATACATAATAAATTGTGATGTTGAGTTGACCGCGCGGACGAAGTCGCCGGCAACAGCGAGTTTATAATATTATGTATGTATGTAAACGCTTTATTGTACCAAAAATGACAACAATAACAATAATACAAAACAAAAGGCGGACTTATCCCACTGAGGGATCTCTTCCAGTCAACCTAGAGAGAGACCGAAAGGACAAGTGTAAGTACGAGTATATATTGATAACAAACATCTCTAAATTAAAGTTAAGAGATTGATACTTATATTCGAGCAGGACTCTAGAGTGCTACATTCCTAAGTGTCAATCAATCAATGATTGATTACAATAAATAAATGGGACTATGACTGATATATACTGATGACATACATCTCTAAATGCGTTTAGTACCAAATTTGATAAAGAAATGTACGTGTACCGCGGCACACGCATACTATTTTAACTATGTTAAAAAATTTAAAACGTTTTCTCTAGTTCTTATAAGTTTTTTTTTTCCTTTTTCTTGCTTTGTTGGTGTTTTCTTTGAATGTGCCAATAGTGGTAGTGAATAAATGTTTTTCTTTCATTCTTTTAGTAAAGTTTATAATATTCGTGGAACTGTACTCACATGTACGTACTGGTCCCAATAGTGGTAGTGAATGTTTTTTTTTTCTTTCTTTTAGTAAAGTTTATAATATTCGTGGAACTGTACTCACATGTACGTACTGGTCCCAATAGTGGTAGTGAATGTTTTTTTTTTTCTTTCTTTTAGTAAAGTTTATAATGTTCGTGGAACTGTACTCACATGTACGTACTGGTCCCAATAGTGGTAGTGAATGTTTTTTTTTTCTTTCTTTTAGTAAAGTTTATAATATTCGTGGAACTGTACTCACATGTACGTACTGGTCCCTGATGGCGGACACGTTGTGCGGCTCCGGATGGTAAGTGTACATGTACCGCACGGCCTCGTACACGCCGCGGGGGTTCAGCGTGTAGTTGTAGCGCAGCACCAGCTCGCGGACCTTCTGGTCGAACCACTGCTCGCTGATCTCGTAGTTGGGGGCCAGGGAGTCGTTGTTATCTGGACATGATAGTCGTGCTTTCAAAACATTGCTACTTCCGGTCTTCCCGAGGAATTTGTAAAATCACCCGAAGCACAGGGTTTGTCACTAAACTGTTTGATTCCGAATCCCGCTCGGGGCGAATTTTCGTATGATGAACATGAATGTTTGTACCCAAGTATTGGAAGTTTATATATTTATTTACTACTAGCTGTGCCCGCGGCTCCGCTCGCGTGAACTACAGAATCCGCCCCCGTTCCCACTTCCGCTTTTAAGTTAAACCACCAGCAAGATAACTGTGAAAACTGCATCAAATTTTATTCAGTAGTTTTTGCGTGATGCGGTAACAAACGTACATACAGACAGACAGAAATTAAAAAAATTTTTTTTTTGCTTCTATTGGCCCTATAAAAACCCCTAATTTTTTTTTATATCTCTCATGTACAGACATAGACCAGTTAGTTTTATTATAAGTGTAGATATGTATCCGTTATCTAGTAACCATACCACAGGCTCTGCCTAGTTTGGGACTGGATAATTGGTGTGAATGTCTGTGATATTTATTTATTGTATCCTCTGGTCGCACACCGCTCAGCACTCACACAGCACATAGGCCGCCTCCTGCGTGGTGACGCCCGTCATGTATCTGAGGGCGGGGTTGAACTGCCTCCGGCGGACGAGCTCCTCCGGGGTCTGGTCCAGGAAGTGCCAGTCGCGCTGGCGCCAGCCCTCGTACCACTCGTCGCCCGGGAACGTGAAGTTGTTCTCCAGCACGGGGCCCCACGGGATGAATCCCACTTGCGGCTGAGAAACGACACCATTTTATTATTATAACTTTATTGTGTACACAGAAAATATAAAAATAAATACACAGAAGGAGAGAACGTATACGCAGGTGTGCTCATCTCTAAAAAGCGATTTCCTCCAGCCAAACCTTGTCTGGAAAGAGTGAAGTTAATAATTTTTCAATTTTCAATTCAATTTTTTCAATTTATTTATTCCTTAACAAAATACATTGTGTCGGAAACATATTAACATTAGATTTATAATTTACAAGCAACAATAATACAAACAAATTAGATATATATTATTAAACAATGTCAACTGAGAAAAAATAATTACTTAATGCCCTAAAAATTCTTCAATACTATAATGACATTTGTCAAGTAGGAACTCTTTCAAGCGGCGTTTAAAAACATTACAGCCTACTAATATTATAAACGCGAAAGTTTGTAAGTATGGATGGATGTTTGTTACTCTTTCACGTAAAAACTACTGAATGGATTTTAATGAAACTTTACAATAATACAGCTTATACATCAGAACAACACATAGGCTACAATTTATAAAGATATTGTGTGAATTGTCCTAAATATCAGGTAAGTAGGAAAAAATCTACCATCTGCGAGCTATTCTGGCGTGCGCCATAAAATTATAATTTTAATGTCATAATGTTAGTTCTTTTCTATGTCACGCTAATTAAGCTACTCGAAATACTAATCCTGCGCAGACGAAATCGCGGGCAAACAGCTAGTTAATAATAATTTTAAATTCATTTGGCAGTTTATTAAATAATTTTACTGTTTGACAACGAGCACTGTGCTGCACAACTCTTAACACTGGATTAATAGAGTTCAAAATAGTAGTAGACGTACAAACGTGTACACATAAACAACAATATATAAATTAGTTATGAGCTAACAGTATGGGGAAACAGCACAAATGCTAATCAACTGTTTATCCTTCAACAAAAGCGAAATCCGTGCGGCCCAGAACTGGAAAAGTCCTGGTCCGGACGGGTTGCACAACTTCTGGATTAAGTGGATTCGATGCTCGCATGACCGCTTGGCGACACAATTCCAAGAAGCCCTCGAGCTCGGTTCTCTCCCCAGTCTCATGACCACCGGTGTCACCTTCCTGCTCCATAAGTCCGGTAGTACCACGGATCCGAAGAACTATAGACCCATCACGTGCTTACCTACCATCTACAAGCTCCTTACATCCATTCTGACCACCAAAATTACTGCGCACATTGCTGCGAACAATGTCTTGGCCACCGCTCAGAATGGATGTAGGGCTGGGTCTCGTGGTACTAAGGAGCTCCTTCTCATAGACATGACAATTAGCCAACAAGTCCGACGGAACAGGGGGGGCTCTCTCTGCGGCTTGGATTGACTATAAAAAGGCCTATGATTCGGTACCTCATTCATGGCTGGAAAGGATTTTAGAGTTGTATAAAATTGATGCAACTCTGAGATCCTTTTTAGGCACGTGCATGGGGCAGTGGACCACAGCTCTTCGTCAACCAGGTGGCGGCGACACCCCCCTGGCCCGCATGACTTTATAAGGATTGAGCGGGGCATCTTCCAGGGTGACAGTCTGAGTCCATTGTGGTTTTGTCTGGCACTGAATCCTCTCAGCACCTTGCTGAAGGATTCAGGTCTAGGCTATCGGCTCCGCAAAGGGGGTGAAGTCGTTAGTCACCTTCTGTACATGGATGACCTCAAGCTGTTTGCACCAAAGCGCCAGGACTTGGTGGAGCTACTAAATACCACACACGTATTTAGTAGCGCCATTAGGATGGAATTCGGTGTAGACAAGTGTGCGGTCTTGCATGTGCAGCGGGGGAAAGTTGTAAATGCTCCGAATTTACAACTTTCTGACACGATGACCCTCAGATCTCTCTCCGAAGCCGAGACCTACAAGTACCTCGGTATGTCAGAGTCGTTGGGAGTATCAGTAGAGGACATCAGGAAGTCGGTGAAGGAGCGCTTCTTCTGTCGTCTGACAAAAGTACTTAACAGTCTTTTGTCCGGTGGCAACAGGGTGCGCGCCTTCAACGGTTGGGTGATGCCTCTACTGATATACTCCTTTGGCATACTGAGGTGGACTCAGGCTGAGCTGGATGCCCTGGATAGGAAGGTCCGTCAAATGCTCACGTCACATCGCATGCTACACCCGCGCTCGTCTGTTATGAGACTGTACATTCCGCGGAAGTTGGGGGGTCGTGGCTTTATGAATGCCAAGAACCTCCACAACCGCGAAGTGTGCAATCTCAGGGAATATTTCCGTAGCAACCAGTGCGGGATGCATCGCGATGTCGTGGCAGTTGACCGGGGCCTTACTCCGCTCTCCTTGGCGAACGAGAACTGGCGTAAACCAACGGTGCTGAGCACCGAGGATCGTGAGGAAGTATGGAAGGGCAAGGAGCTGCACGGGAGGTTCTATCGGGTCCTAACGGGGCCCGATGTGGACCTACTCGCCTCGGTGAACTGGTTACGCTTCGGGGACTTCTTTGGGGAAACCGAGGGTTTTGCCTGTGCAATTGCAGACGAAGTAATGATGACGAACAACTATCGGAGATATATCCTGAAGGACGGTACGGTCGACATTTGTCGAGCATGCCGCCGTCCCGGAGAGTCACTCAGGCATATCATCTCCGGTTGTTCGCATCTTGCTAACGGCGAGTACTTGCACAGGCACAACCTAGTAGCCAAGATCATCCACCAGCAACTTGCCCTTCAGTACGGCCTTGTCGAGTCTGAGGTGCCGTACTATCAGTACGCACCGGCGCCAGTTCTCGAGAATGGTCGTGCATTGCTCTACTGGGACCGCTCTATCATCACGGACAGGACTATTGTCTGCAATAAGCCTGATATCGTGGTGGTCGACCGGTCCCAGCGCCGGGCGGTGATCGTCGACATCACCGTCCCGCATGACGAGAACCTCGTGAAGGCCGAGAAGGACAAAGTCAGCAAGTACCTTGACTTGGCTCACGAGGTTACCGCCATGTGGGATGTTGACTCGACGGTCATCGTCCCGATTGTCGTTTCAGCGAACGGCCTGATAGCGAAGAGCCTCGACCACCATCTCAAGAGGCTCTCGCTGGATGGTTGGATCAAGGGCCAGATACAGAAGGCAGTGATCCTCGACACGGCGCGCATTGTCCGGAGCTTCCTCTCTCTGTAGCCCCTACCGCCGGTAGCTTGGGCCTTGCCCCGCTGCCCAGCAGCTCTCTAGGTTTAAGGTTTTTTTTTTATAATATTTATGCTTTATATTCTTTTTATATAATAACTAGCTGTGCCCGCGGCTCCGCTCGCGTGGACTACAGGATCCGCTCCCATTCCCACTTCCGCTCCCATTCCCAATTCCGCTCCCTATCCCACTTCCACTCAGACTTTAAATCCAGGTCCAAGTCCAGGACCAGTGCAGGTCCAGTACAGGTCCAGGTCCAGGTCTAGGTCCAGGTCCAGGTCCAGGTCCAGGTCCAGGTCCAGGTCCAGGTCCAGGTCCAGGTCCAGGTCCAGGTCCAGGTCCAGGTCCAGGTCCAGGTCCAGGTCCAGGTCCAGGTCCAGGTCCAGGTCCAGGTCCAGGTCCAGGTCCAGGTCCAGGTCCAGGTCCATGTCCAGGTCCAGGTCCAGGTCCAGGTCCAGGTCCAGGTCGAGGTCGAAGTCGAGGTCGAGGTCCAGGTCCAGTTCCAGTTCCAGACCTAGACCAGGTCCATATCCTCAACCCTCCCCTCAACACTCCTCTCAACCCTTCCCTCAACCCTCCCCTCAAAACCTCTTTCCCTCGTCTCTCCAAATGTAGTCCTCGTAACTAATCCATCGCAATCCAAATTCCGATCAACATTACTTTGTTGCATACGTATACCACAAATTCATCATCATCTAGTAACTCAAATAAAAGTTATGCGAATTTTCAAACACTCACATTACATTGGTACCATACCCGCTCCCGCTACCGCTCACGAATTCAGTCGAACATTTACACCCTACAAACTTCGCAGTGTATGCGAGTTTTCGGAAACTATAAATTCTCATAACTTTTGATTGACTGCACCGATTGCAATGAAATAAAGCCTATATGTTACACCAGATTAAGCCCCATGTTTCTGTGAAAAGTCCATCAAAATCCGATCAGTAGTTTTTAAGTGATGCGTGCACAAACTCACAGACAAACAGACAAACAGACAAACAGATAAACAGATAAACAGACAAACAGACAAACAGACAAAAATTTCAAAAATGATCGAAATGTGTTCTGTTGCTTATTCTTAGACCCCCCAATTTTTTTTTTGCAAATATCTTCAATGTACAGACACGCGAAGTTTACGATTTTATTTATAAGATATTGTAAAAGAAAAAATGTAAACCTAAGAAATATGAATAAATGAATAGTAATAATAATCACAATCAGGTTATTTTTGTCTCCACTGCAGGAGCACAACCCTCTCTCATCTGCCGGAGACAGACGGAGGATTTGGTCTACACTCCCCGCGCTGGCCAGACGGGTTGGGGAGGCCTGATTGATGTTTTATAATGTATTAGATTATGTTATGTTTCCCACATCTGACAATGCCCAGCTCATAGCAGATGCTTGAGAAGATTCCAGGAGTCGATGGGGAAGCTTAATACCCGTCTGGACAACAGATGCACTTCCCCTGACGAATGTAATCGGGAACTCTGCATTGCCTAGTAGAATGTCCCTGCTGCAGGCAGTTGATACACTATTATGGGTGCGACTGAAAATCAGCGCCCAGCACCTTACTTGGTCTAGGCATATGTTGAGTCGTTTGCCCTTTTGCTGCCACGGCACACGCATACTATTTTAACTATGTTAAAATTTTTAAATTGTTTTCTCTAGTTTTTATAATTTTTTTTTCCTTTTTCTTGCTTTGTTGGTTTTTTCTTTGTGTGTGCCAATTACGGTAGTAAATAAATGTTTTTTCTTCTTTCTTTTCTTTCTATGCGAAGCTATGAGCCTCTTTGCATTATATATTACCTGGAACTCTGCATTGCCCAGTTCGTAGAAGCTGCGCCCCTGGCGCAGACAGTTGACGAGCTTCCAGGAGGAGTCGATGGGGCAGCCCAGCAGCCGCCCGAACACCAGCGACGTGTTCTGCACGCGGAACTTGTCCTCGATCAGCGCCCAGTCCGCCAGCGCTGAGCCGCTCTGAAACGACATGTAAATTAAGTAATCGTTCAATTCATGATGTCACGCCTTTTTAGTTTTCGCGAGGAGTGAGCGCAGGACACGGATAGGTCATTCGAACATCAGTATTAGTACCTTAGTGCACATATTGATGGTTAGTGCGTAACGACAGAACTATCGCGTAACAATATTGTGACAATGAATGGGGGGTAGGGGTCACAAAGGAGATGAGGAGGTGTTCACAGCTATTGTCGCAGCTCCTTCGACGTACGGGCCCGTTATTGTCCATATACGATAATCTAGCCAGTGTCAACGGTGGCTAGAGTCACTCACTAGAGAACTGGGAATTCACAATAGATAATCACTGCAGTCCGTAATCGTGTCGTATATCGCTCGCGGCTCGGTACGCACTGCGGCGATGAGACGGCGGTCGCCGGAGTACGGGACAGGAGGGTAGTTTGACATTATGGTGGGATCGTAGGTATCGGACGCCCACTCATTGTCACAATATAATGTGGTCGCGGACCGCATGGACGGCCCTTTTGTGGGACACTGGCTGGCATTGCATGCACCAGTGCCCCACGACAGAGCTAGAATATATTGATTGAATTTTATTGTTTAATGTAATTTAATTGAATTTATTTAATATTTTGACATCCTAATTGCTCTTGTTTTAAATATTTGAATGTTATTATTATTATTCGAGTTGGGGCTATTTCAAGATCTCAGTCTAGACCTTGTATCACTGCGACCATTTCTGGTCTATTGTGATCGCCACGATACTATAGTTCCGTGTTAAGCCTTGCAGCAGTTAGAAACTGCACTATGCTTTTAGCACTGAGTTGTTTTACTTCGTCAGGGTGAAGCAAGTAGTTACCCAGGTATGTATTTCTTTTACGCATCAGTGGTCCACACTCGCACAGGAGGTGCATGGGGGTTTCCTCTGCTTCCTCACAGAGCCTGCACTCTCCTGTGGTTCGGAGCTTGAGGTTGAACATGTGTTTGTTCAGGCCACAATGTCCTGTGAGAGCTCTCACTACTATGCGTAAGTTGTTCCTGCTAAGCGCTAGCGCTTCTTGAGCAGACTTACTATTGTAAGCCTTTATTAGTGCTTTGGAGTGGTTCAACCCTGGCGTGCAATTCCAGTGATTGATGGATTGCTCTAGGCAAAGGTTTCTGAGCGTTAGGCGTGCCAGGCTTGTTGGAACGCCACAACATGGTTCTGGACCGCATAGCTTCCTCTGGCTCCCGCCTTTACCTTTATTTGAATGTTACTAACACCTAGTCATATAAGTATTATTGTATTATTATAACAATAATTGGATCATTGATATCTTAATAAACGAATTTAATTATTATTATAATTAATTTAACGCATGTATTTTATTTTATTTTATTAGGAAAGCTAACAGCTATTTTCACAAAATGTTACAATGTATGGATAAATATATGCCAATAACAAGCTTCCACATATAGGAAGTTGTATACACTGAACGGAGTAACAAAAAGAGAAAAAAAAAAGCAGAATACATGAAAAAACAAAAAACATGAGAACTACAACTAAAGAGTGCTTAGATATTAAACCAAAAATGGCTGAATGTGCGATCGATCAGTTAATAATAAACTGGTTAGAGCTACTTTAATGCTATGGGATTTGTTGAAAAATATGTCGATGCGCTTGTTGTCATTTAACATATTAAATAGTTTGCAGGTCCTGGGAATGAAACTATTAGTTCTATAATTAGTATGCGTAATGTAATGAAATGTAAGCGATTTAGAGTGGGGCGGCCGTCGTGAACAACTGTACGATCTATAACAGAAGCCGCTTGAAGAGGAAAACCAACATCAAATCAGGCTGTCGATGAATGTCGTCAACTTAAATACATTTCCGGGAGAACCAGTCGATTCTTGAGATTTCTTCCGGAGAGGTCATACATACGGTTCTTATCTTATCTTAGAGGGCCAGGAAGACCTGGCGACACTTCGACCCTTCAGGATCTTTTGTGCCGAACCCCTGACCACCAACGGTGCCCCAAGCCGATTTGATGGACTTCACATACGCCTCAGAATTTCTTCTTTGGCACATGCAGGTTTCCTTACGATGTTTTCCTTCACCGAAAAGCCTGTGGTATTATAAATAAACCGTACTTAACTATCGTAAAACTCATTGATACGGGCGGGGTTTGAACCCACGACCTCATGAAAGTGAGGCGAGTGCACAACCAACCGGCTACCACGGCTCTTCAGGAAACGGTTTAATGGGGAAAAAGACCTGCGCAATGATCCTGGTGACGATGTCTCTGGTCTGCGGCGCGAGAGCGAGCAGGCCGGCCGAGGCGGCGCCGGCGCCCGGCCCGAACAGGGTGACCGATGTGCTGTCCCCGTTGAACGGCTCGATGTTGTCGCGCACCCAGCGCAGCGCCATCGCCTGGTCCAGGATGCCGTAGTTCCCAGGGGAGTTCTCGTCCGCGGTCGACAGGAAACCTGATAAAAGTAGTTTTTTTAATGAACTTCACGGCCTGGAAACGGAGCTCATTTAAACGAGCCACGAGCCAAGAAGTTCGTCAGCAACATAGATACAGGCAACAATATTCTAAAACATGGAAAAAGAGCCGTCAATCTTATCGTAGGAGTTTTCGAGGCACCTCCTGTATAAGATCTGTCAGAGAACGTCAATTGCAGAGTCTGTGGAGAGGACAGCGACACGATGAAAGACTTGTGCGAAGGCAATGCATTAGCTGCAAGGCGAAATGAGTGTCCTATGTACAGCTTACCTTGAGCCGAAGGACTCTTATGCAGCAGGCTGTGGGGGGTGGAAGCATTGTATAGACAGAGGGGCTGACACAAAAGATCACATAGGGTCAAAATGTCGCCGGGTATACCCTAAACAGGCTGGAAGTGGACGTGCGCTACTCACCTAGTGCCCCAAGGCGATAGTTGAAAGACACGACGACCACGTTGTAGAAGGCGGCGAGCATGTGCGCCGGGAACAGGTTGGACGCGCCCGACATGAACTGCCCGCCGTGGATGTACACCATTACCGGGTATGGCTGCGCAGTGGCTCCAGCCTCCGTCTGGGGACGCGATGGAGTATTTCCATTTAAGTATCATACGAGAGGCACACCGAAATGATTGACAATACAGTACTTTTATAAGTTAATACAGCAAAAAGACTGGACCATAAGCATTGGTCTTCACACAATCTGACACCATTCATCATGTCAGTCCTTAGACGTCCACTGCTGGACATAGGCCTTCCCCAATGAACGCCACCACACCCGGTCCTCCGCCCTCCGCATCCAGCCGCTTCCGGCCACCTTCTTTAGGTCGTCGGTCCGTCTGGCGGCGGGGCGTCCCACCCTGCGCGTGCCGGCCCGCGGTCTCCACTCCAGAACTCGTCTGCCCAAACGGCCGTCGGGTCTGCGACAGATGTGGCCCGCCCACTGCCACTTCAGCTTGCTAATCCTTTCGGCTATGTCGGTCACCTTCGTTCTTCGCCGGATCTCTTCATTACGAATCATATCCTTCAAAGATACGCCGAGCATAGCCCTCTCCATCCATCCTCTGACACCATTAAAATAAGAAAATAATTCGAGCTGGACAGAAAAACTATGACAATTTACGCAAGTATTTAGGATTTGTTTAGAACATAGCTAAGTGTTGCTGAGTTATATGTGCAATGCTTCTATGTGTATACTTCCTCTTGTCCGCTCCGCCGATACCTCCTCTACCCTTCCCTGGCCCTTACACTAGTCATCAGATAGCACTCGGTCTGTGGATGCTATCCGCAGCAGCCATGTTGATTTTTTTTAGATGCTGTGCCGTGGTGATTTCTGAACTTTATAGACTGTGTGCTACTGAGTCGTGTCCTTTCTAAACCTATCCAGAGGATTGGAACAACCAGGCCCGCAGCAGGAGCATCCAACCCACCCGGGAGGATCAGGCCAGAGGTTGTGCATTGGCTATGCTGTATGATTTTACCCAAGAGCAAGAAAATTTCCTTCATATTACAAAATTTCGAGGAGTGTTATCTTAAGAGATTATCTTAGAGACTTGTCTCTAAGTTTATTTATGCTGGTGGATTCCCTAGACAGTCCACAATTTATTGTTGGTATTCTGAGTTCCGACGTGGACGTGCCACTTTCAGCACTGCGCTGTCGACAGATCGACCAACTGTTACCGAAGAAAATGTTGTTGCTATACGCCTATTGATTTTACGGAGATCGGCATGTGACACATGAACAGATTCGGGACTTCCTGGGCGTTGGTTTGACCGCAATTCAAACACTCCAGAATAAGGAGTTGGGCAACATTTGTCGAAAGAACGAAAAGCGGCTCGTTTCAATTGGTGCCGTAGAAATCTGAAGACATTCAACCCAGGCAGGTCGAAGGCTGTTTTAGCATCGTATCAGGGGAAGAGAAAACGCCAGACCGCTGTTTTGATCCGCCAAAACGAAACGAAACCTAGAAAAATTACTCGCTCTGGCAGCGTTTCAAAGAAAATGGTGGCATCCTTCGTCTTGAAATCAGGGCATTTCGCCACCATCCCTCTACAGGAAGAACAGAGAACGGTTACCGGTACACAACGATGTGTTTGCAAGGAATGATCTCTGAACTCCGTAGAGGCAACTCGAGACTCAATGATGAGGAGTCTCGAGTAGCCTCTACGAAGTTTAGACATCACATTACTACATTAATGATACTCGGAAGACAAAGGCATTCTTGGAAGGGGAAAACACCAGACTGTTCGAATAGTGGTCCATCCATCATCGTACAGTCCGGATCTGAGTCCTAACGGTCTTCTTAGATTTCCACAAACCAAGTTGCGTGGTCAGAGGTTTGGAGACCCTGAAGAAGTTTACCAATCCGATCTTTAGATTGGAATTAATGTTTTAATAGTTGGTTTTTGCGAATGCAAAAGTGCATTTATTTTTATTGTGAATACTTTGAAAACCAATATACCTAATTTCTGCTTGTAGTTTTCTCTATTCTTTTTTTTGTATCGTTTATGAGTTTGGCTTGACCTCAATCTCACCTGATCGTAAGTGATGATGAGGCCTAAAGTGGAGCGCGCTTACACAGAAGATGCCTATTCACTCTTCCTTTAAAAAGATCCAAGTTGTACTTGTCCGGAAATACCCAAGCTGGCAGGGAGTTCCATTCCTTAGCAGTTCGCATTATGAACGAGGAAGCAAAACGCTTCGTGCGAGAGCGTGGTATGTCTACTACATAAGGATGAAGTCCCTCACCACGCCTGGTAGTTCGCAACCATTTCGGTGTAAACTGAGGTCACTTTGATTAGAGACGACAAATCCCCACCAAGTCATAACGAGACGTACATACTACGAAATAAATTCTAGTTTTGCACTTACAGTAGCCGAAGCATCAACATTTAGGAATATAGACTGGACACGAATCAGCAAGCAACAGACAGCTACACGCATTTTTGATGCTACCCTAAGCTCCCTTTAATTAGAGACGAAAAGGCCCCACCAAAGCATAAAGAAATTTACCGACCACGAAATAAATTCTAGTTCAGCACGGCCGGTCCTAACAGGCAGCTAGGCAGCTTTGTCGCCGGTTCGCAATTAGTGCGATAATTGGCGTTTCCGTTTGTACGGCGGCCGGTGATTGGCTCCTGTCCAGTGAACTCATCGACATCACAGTTCGAGTCTAACAAGGCCGTGATTAAATTGATTAAACGCGTCAGGTTTAGTAGGACGGCGTAAATTACGGAAATAAATAGGTAAATGGCTAAGCTAGAGCTGCCGTGAAATGTGGTTATGGCGAATAATCGGTTAGCGATTATGTGGCAAAGTCAAAATCAGTTATAAATAATAAATAAATAAATAAATATCTCAGACATTCACACCAATTATCCAGTCCCAAACTAGGCAGAGCCTGTGGTATGGTTACTAGATAACGGATACACATACTTAAATAAATATACAAACATCCAAGACTTGGGTACAAACATTCATATTCATCATACGAACATTTGCCCCTAGCGGGATTCGAACCCGCAACCTTCGGCGTGGCAGTCCGAGAGTTACATATCATCATCAGTCTAGCCAGGGGGCGACCCATACTACGCTTGCTGAGTCGCGGTCTCCACTCGAGAACTCGTTTACCCCAACGGTTATCGGTTCTCAGACAGATGTGACCAGCCCACTGCCACTTCAACGTAATAACTTTTTGAGCTATGTCGAAGACTTTAGTTCTCTGGCGGATCACCTCATTTCAGAACCTGTCCTTTAGAGAAACTCCGAGCATAGCTCTCTCCATAGCCCGCTGAGTGACCTTGTGTTTCCGGACTAGTCCCACTGTCAGTGTCCACGTTTCGGCGCCGTAGGTCATTACGGGCAGGACGCACTGGTTGAAGACTTTTGTCTTCAGGCAGTGTGGTATACGCGACGAGAAGATATGACGTAACTTCCCAAATGCTGCCCAGCCTAGCCTAATCCTCTTCTCGGCTTCCTTCTCGAAGTTGTTTTTGCCTAATTGCAGAGTTTGCCCGAGGTAGACATACTCGTGAACAACTTCGAGTGTCTTACCATCGACTATGGTCGGTCCCGGAGCAATGTGATCATTGAACATGACCTTAGCCTTGTCCAAGTCATTCCGAGACCGACACGTCGAGAGACGGCGTTGAGGCTGTCCAGCATTTTTGGAGGTCCTGCAGCGATTCTGCCATGATGACGATATCATCGGCAAAGCGTAAATGGGAGATGTTCTCGCCGTTTATATTTATGCCCCGTCCGTTCAGACCAGTGTCTTGAACTCATCTTTTAACTAAAGCATTTGTGAACGATTTTGGGGATATGAGCGACCAGTTTCTACATTATACAATTAAGCTGCGGTAAAGTGTGAAATCCTCCGTCTGTCTCCGGCAGATGAGAGAGGGTTGTGCTCCTGCAGTGGAGACCAAAATTACCTGATGATGATGAAAGTGTGATTGTTAAATAACACAACAATATAATAATTATAACTATGTCAGGTTGTATGTATGTATGTAAACGCTTTATTGTACCTATGTCAGGGAAAACTTGGACGATTATGAGGGGCTTGGTGACTGTCACGCATACTCCACCCGGCACGCGAAAAAGGCTTCGCCCCATCACGATGCGAGTAATGGGTCCCATGGTGTACAACCGGCTTCCCACTGAGGTCACCAGCTCTCCGAGCCTACCTATTTTTAAAAAGAGACTGTGCGCCTGGCTGGTCGAGCAGGCATTTTATTGTTATGAAGAGTTCTTGCAGAACTCATTAACTTAGTTTATTTAGTTTTAAGAATTTTATTTGACATTTTTATATTTATGTTAGTTATTGATGTTTTTATATTTGTGTTTAATTTGCTTTATAATTTGATTTCATTTAACTTGTTTATAATTTTTATTTGACCTGTAACGGAAGTTATCAATAAGGTATGTCTATGTCTACCAAAAATAACAACAACAACAATAATAAAATAGGAATTTAACTGTGTACAAAGGCGGACTTATCCCACTTAGGGATCTCTTCCAGTCAACCTTAGAGTAACCGAAAGGACAAGTATAATGCGTTTAGGTTGTAAGCTGCTGTAAGCGGTATTTCATCCGACACTGAGTCAGAGAGGTAAAAAGGTCGACAACCTCTGCTGTTTGTTGTGATTTTTTAATTATGAAGTGGTTAATTCAGGTCAAACGAGTTAGTGAAGTGAGAAATTGAAAGAATACCGCGCTCCACAGCGCAGAGCTAAAACTGATGACACATTATTTAACCGTAGCATCAATATTTAGTAATAATTAAATGTTCTGCGTAGTAACTGCACAAGTTTCATTGTGAATGTGAAAGAGTTGTGGCTACTTGCGTGGAACAGAGCGATTGTTTGGAACGCTCCATCTAGTAGTACTTAAAGATCGTTGGTTTTAGCAGACTACAGCAAAGCTATATTTTGTTTCTGGAACGAAATAGTAAATTGTTTCTCTAGGGGTGAAAATAGATGATAGATGAACAGCCGCGATTCGCGGGCGAGTGTACAGCCCGCATAAGGTTCAAATTAAAAAACAACTTTGTAAGAAAGCCTACTATAAAATAAACGAGATGCCTTATAATGTTGATTCAGCTTCGCACACTCTTTATATAATTGTATGCGAACTTGATTTTTAAAAGATGTGTTGCGTGAAGTTTGTTGCGCCGTTTCTTCTTCACAGCGCTAACACCTAGGAAGCGGTAGTCGATAAAAAAATGACGTGTATGAATGTACCAAGTGTACTCATATGCAATAAATGGTTTTGACTCTGAATTTGAGGTACTTGCGTTGAAAATATGGCGAGGTAGATGAATATAAACATTCCTTTTCACGGGATTTCAATGTTATAATGAAAATTCCGACACTCTTACATCAGTAGTAATAATTGTTGTAAATAAGCATACAAATACAAACATATTTATTCATAAACACAGGTGATGTAAAGGATGTACAGGATATAGAGAGCTCTGTGTTTTCGCCCATTGGGCATATGAAAGCATTGATATGTTAGTAAACTTGATCGAAGCAGACAAACGGAAAACTTGTGTATTATAGGTACATAATTATAAAATTAAATAATTTAAAATTCTAAGGTAATGTCATATTTTGTAATGTCACTTTAAACTATCTACTTAAAACTATATAAAATTGTCATTTAGGAAATCATTAATTGAATAATATGTTTTATCAATAAGAAATGTCTTTAAATGTTGTTTAAAACTATTTATGTCCTCCCAATCGCGTATCGATTTAGGTATTTTATTAAATATTTTTGGGGCTATACCAAACGTGCTTTTTTGGTACAGTGTCGTTTTGTATTTTACCATACAAAGCTGGTCACATCGCCGTGAGCTTGCAACATGTACAAATAATTGTGGATTTTGTCGAACGAATATAGCTGTCTCATAAATATACATTGAGGGTACTGTCAATAGACTAAGTTCCTTGAAGTATGGTTTACATGAATCTGTTCTTCTGAGGTTGCAAATTGCTCTGATGCATCTTTTTTGTGCTTTCAATACCGATTCTATGGCAGTGGCATTTCCCCAAAAGATGATGCCGTATCTTAGTGTCGATGCAACGTAGCCGTGGTAAGCCGTAAGTACAGTCAAAGTCAAAGTCAAAATCATTTATTGCATATGAGTACACTTGGTACATTTATACGTCATTTTTATCGACTACCGCTTCCTAGGTGTTAGCGCTGTGAAGAAGAAACGGCGCAACAAACTTCACGCAACACATCTTTTAAAAATCAAGTTTGCATACAATTAATAAAGATTTTGCAGCTTTACGATTTACCCTTTTGCTGAGCACACGGAGAGCGTAGGAGAAACTATTTAGCTTATTACATATTGAGTCTGTTTGTGTATACCACCGCATATGATTATCGATATGTAAGCCTAAGAATTTAGTTGTTGTCGTTTCTCCAATTTTGTTGTCTTTATAGTAAACATTTGTAATTAGATTCAAGTAATTTCTTTGTTTAAATGCCATAATCTTTGTTTTTTCTAGATTAATGTTTAAATTGTTTGATTCCAACCAGTTGATTATGGACGTAAGACTACTAGTGACATCATTTTCATTATTGTAAATAACAGTACTGTCATCAGCGAACAGAACCATCGGGTAGTTAGTTGATTTTGTCAAATCATTTATGTATATAAGAAAAAGGAGAGGGCCCAAAACACTGCCTTGAGGTATTATAACATTATAATATTCTTAAATTCTAGTATTTCAATTATAATAAGAAATTAACAAACCATTTAAAAATTAAATTCAAATTGTATTGCATGCATTATATTACACACATACATATATATAATGCTCACGCCTTGGTCCCAGAGGGGTAGGCAGAGACGATGTATCGCTACTTTGCGCCTAACTCGCAGTCAATTTTATTTTACTGATAAACAGTACAGATTCACAGGAACATCTAGCGTTCGTTGCGTTGTTTAGCGACACAAGCCTTAAACAGAGCCGCTGTGTCGTACATTCTAGTGACGCGCGCGGGCCGCGCTTCTATTTCCGTCTGTATATTATATAAAATATTAGCTAATTATCTATTTAAAGCAGACTACAGTTGTAGGACTTACGTTTGGCGAGAATATGTTGAGATAGAGGCAGTCTTCGTCCATGTCGCGGATGCCTTTCGTGGCGCCCGTGAAGCGCACGGGCTGCGGGCACGCGGGGCCCCAGTCCACGGCCTGCATCAGCTGCCAGCCGGGGTGCTGGCGGGGAGGCTGGCAACACCACCCATATATGGTTTAGGCACAAAGTACAGGATGCAGTTCGCGCGTATTTGGAAAACAGTTTTGTACCTACTTGTTTTTCCAAAGTAATATCATCATCATCATCAGGTTATTTTTGTCTCCACTGCAGGAGCACAACCGTCTCTCATCTGCCGGAGACAGACGGAGGATTTGGCCTACACTCCCCGCGCTGGCGAGACGGGTTGGGGAGGCCTGATTGATGTTTTATAATGTATTCCCTTAGTCGCCTTGTACGACATCCACGGGAAGAGTTGGAGTGGTCCTATTCTACTCTACCGGGCAAAGTAATGTAATAAAGTATAATTCGGGCTTTGGTTTTTAGTAGTGATAGTATATTATGCAACAAATGTCTGTGCATATCTACACGTCACTGAGCTGATCTTATAGCAGTGAACTTCCTAACCTTACCAAAGCTTACTAGTTAGTAAGGGAATGTAGGATCTAAAGAACAGTGGAAGTTACAGACAGGCAACAAAGGGCTCGTTCCCATAGCCGTAAAACCTATTATGAAAAAAAAACTCCCCAATAGAATGCTAAGTGTGGTGAGTTGTCCATTGGGGGACTGCCTGGAACCACAAACATTAACAATAGATGGACTTGACAATCTTTTAGTTATCCAGTTCAAACCCAGCATGTAACAAAGACATTTTCCAAACTTAAGTACGGTTTTATAAATATACCATAGGGTTTAAGCATATGCCAAAGAAAAAATTCTAAAGCGTATGTGAAGTCCACCAAATCGGGGACCGTTGGTGGGCAGGGGTTTGGCACAAAAGACCCTGAAGCGTCGAAGTGTCGCCATATGATTCCATGTCTAGAAGATAAGATGATCTTACCTTGAACCTGCCTTCTATAACTGGAGGCCTAGCATATGGTATGCCAAGGAACACCGAAGCTTCACCCTGGATTCTCTCCACCGGTGTCAACCATGGTCGGTAGCCGGAGTCAGGGTCTGGATTGTCATATATGTATACCTGTTGGCAATAATAAGACATAAGTAGATCTAAAGCTCTCATGCTGAATTTTGGTGGAACTTTGATAGTAAACTTTTTTGTTTCGAAAGTTTGGATATTTGGATGTATGGATGTTTGTTACTCAATCACGCTTCAACAATTGGACGGATCGTGATGAAATTTGGCACACATATAGGTTAGATCCTGGAATAGGACATAGGATAATTTTTATCTCGAAAAAACATCTCATTCCTACGGGAATTCATAATAATTTGTGATAGTAAGTTGTCCACGCGGACGAAGTCGCGGACAACAGCTAATAAACAATATTACAAGACCCTATGCTACACTATTCAACCATTAAAATACCTTAAATCCTTGCACTTGTCCAAAGTTGGTGTTGACAAAGATGTCCCTCTTCAGCTGTCTGGAGTCCCTTCTCTCCCGACCTTGAAGATCCTCTCGCCATCCCCCAAGAACACCAGGGAAGAGGGCATCAGGATTATTTGGGTCCCGATTCTGTTGGCAAAGAGCAAACATAATTAATATTACAAGTATCATTATATTCAGTTTATTATTAGTAAGTATACAGTGTTACAAATGACAATTCAAAAACTTTTTGTTTTTATATATTATGTGGCCAACATGCGATCAGTCCTCAGACCATAAGCAGTTATTTTGATATTGATCAGATGGCATGTTAGGCGCGCCTTCCCATTGTTAGACTGCCTTCTTATCTTATCTTCTTAGGGGGTCAGGGTGCCCCAAGCTGATTTAGTGGACTTCACATAAGCTTCAAAATTTCTTCTTTGGCATATGCAGGTTTCCTTATGATGTATTCCTTCACCGAAAAGCCTGTATAAATAAACCGTACTTAAGTTTCGTAAAACTCATTGGTACGGGCGGGGTTTGTACCAGGACCTCATGAAAGTGAGGTGAGTGCACAACCAACCGGCTACCACGGCTCTTAGACTGCCTTTATTTGTATAACTTCTTTTTTTTATGTTTATAGGTTGTCCCATGTATGAAACCGCTTTAGGTGTCTTGTTTGTAGTGGATTGCTGAGACACTGAGTTTTGGTGGTGCCTGATTTTGTTTTTGTACATTTTGTTGTATTATTTATTTCTTCTTTGACGGTCGGGATTTTTAAATATTCGTGGATTTCATCTATTCTTGTGAACCATGGAGCATCCATGGAGATATCAAAAGTGCTTAAGTTAGTAGTAACTTAAGCACTTTTGATATCTCTGTAATATTTCAGTGTGTGACGTTTTAGCTGTTCCCCAGAGTTGGATGCCATAGGTCCATACGGGTTTTGGGATGCTCTTGTAAATAAGAACCTTGTTCTCTAAAGATAATCTAGATTTTCGTCTTAAGAGCCACTCCAAAGATCTGAACTTGTGGTTAAGTTCATCACGTTTTTTTTGGATGTGTTTTCCATGTCTGCTTGCGATCCAAATGGAAATCAAGGTATTTTACGACAGTATTGTGGGGTAGTGTATCTTGGACTAGCTTTACAGCTGGGCAATCTTTTCTCCTTAGGGTGAATGTGATGTGGTTTGATTTGGGAGCGCTAGCTTTGATTCTCCAGGATTTCATCCATTCATGAACTTTGTCTAGGTGTGTTTGTAAAGTACGCTTAGCCCAATTTCCGTTTTCGCTCTTAAGTAGGTGTTTAGCTAGCGGTATTCAAAAACTCAACTACACTAGTTCAGATAGCATACCAGCAATTGCTGTTCACCTATTATAATAATAATATGGTTTCGCACAAAGATTTTCTCACTACAACAAATACCAGAACAAGTAAATTGGTTTAGAAAAAGGCAGAACTGCAGATAAAGCCAGTAAGATATAAATCGAGTGACATCCATACTCCAAAAAGCAAGTTTATTTGCATAATGCGCCATCAATTGCTGTTTTATATGTAGCAATTAATACATATAATCAAATGATTCACTATATCAACCTACTCAACTACATGTAATGGAGAGTATGGGAGGGAGGGAGCTTCAATCATAATTCAACATAATTCAAAACACACCCCCTCCCCACCTCCCTCTCCCAGAAGATCCTGATCTTCCCGCTCCATCATCAGACCCTGGACACCACTTCTCATTATAAAATTTACCTATTGCTAAAAGCTATAAAAAACAGTAAATAAATATAGCTATAGTGTGTAGTTAAATTCCATTTTGCCAAACATTAGGTAGGACGGAATATAAAAAACTTCCAATTGCAGTGCGAGAGAGAGAGTTTAATACGAGAAGGCATCTTCTACATCTAGTTTTAACAAAATATTGAAACAAAAAATACTCACAGTATTATACTTGTACTGGTCATCCAGTGGGCTTGGATTTAGTGGGTTATATGGGATCGGGTGGTACGGAAACCCACCCGGCTGGTTTATATTCGGGTTATATGGGTTGTACCGTGTAGGATCTGCCCCGTACCTCCTGCTATTATACACATATGTCCTGTAGTCAGTATCTCCTGGGCTTGGGAGCCGTTGATCCCTAACAGGATCATTTGGATTGTTGTTGTAAAATTCATTCATGTACTGGCCATTATACAGGTCCTTATTCGACTGGGATTCAACACTGGCACATATAACTAATGCGAGGAGTGCGTTGAACATTTTTCACATAACACTGCGTGCTACGGTTCGTTTGCTGTGAAGATTTGTACGTGATTCATCATACTTTCGTAATCGATGTTATTGTTCTTATTTTATCATTCTTTCGTTATTGGATGAATTAGAATATGTTTATCACTGCACAAAACACTAAAAACATACTGCTTTAATTTAAATAATGCTATAAATTGCGAGAAATACGCAGAAAACTGGAGAGACACAATGAATCACACACAACGCCAGTAGGTGCGAGTTAAGGGCCTCGGCTTATCAGTAAGTCCTGGTTATTATCTAGTACAATGTCGCGAAAGGCACAGAGGCTGTTATCTATATTTAATCAATGAATTATCAGCCATATTACGTACGGCAACGCCCAGTATGAGCAGTTTTGTTTATCAATTTTCACAATTCCGATCTGTCAAATGACGCAGCTTTGTTGCGTTCTGAATATTCGACCAAAATCTAAATGTCCCAATTGTTTGTCCTTTGTCTCAACCTCCCGAAATAAACATTAAATCAATTAACATCTGACTATAACCTTAATCAAATATAGTTGAAAGGAAACTTAGTTTTGAGATTTTCTAATACTATTTATTATATAAAAATATGTGAACACACAAAGTTTAAGTGCCGTATGTTCCTGACGCATTTGAGAGGATGATATGCTGCGTTTAGGTGTTTCCATTTTGAAATTTTCGACGTTACCTACGTACGTTTTGTTACTTCGCAAAGTTTTCTCGGTCTAATCTAATAGATGATATTAGGAGGGCGATATAAAATTGGTAAATTATTAGAAATTACGCACAACAAAGTCAAAATCATTTATTGCATATGAGTACACTTGGTACATTTACACACGACTTTTTTTTTTATCGACTCCCGCTTCCTAGGTGTTAGCGCTGTGAAGAAGAAACGGCGCAACAAACTTCACGCAACACATCTTTTAAAAATCAAGTTTGCATACAATTAATAAATATTTAGCGAAGCTGAATTAAGTTTAGTACCAGGCATCTTTGTCATTCAAATAATCGTTTATTTTATAATAGGCTTTCTTACAAAGTTGTTTTTTATTGTGAATCTTAAACTTTCTGTCCGTCATATTTAAGATTTCCTCTGGTAGTTTGTTGTAGAAGCGTATACATTACCCCGTGAACGATTTACTGACCTTACTTAGTCTTAACCCTGGTAAAATAAGTTTATTTTTATTTCTTGTATTATAACTATTATTGTCACAGTGCCTCAAAAAGACATAAACATAAATATTATCTAAAATGAATTGACCAGCTACTGTTAATATGCTTATTTCTTTAAACTTACCTCTTAATGACTCTCTACAACGCAGATTATAGATTGCCCTAACTGTTCTTTTTTGCAAGATAACGTGTGAACATTAGTAACAGAAACAATTACCCATTGCAATAATAATGATATTTATACGCCATGCTTAGCAATACTAAATCTATTTTTACCTCTAAGTAGGTACGAGTAAGTACAAATTTATTTTTTAATTTTTAGGAATTTTTATTAGTTACGAAATAATCGGCTGGTACAAGAAGTTTAGTATCTAACTTCGTGGGCTGGTATCACAAATCTGGCTACCTGCTAAATCTGTATGTTCATGCTATTTAATAGGCACCTACTAAGATAAATAGGACCAACCAGATTTGGTCCGATTTAAAAAAAACGACAAATGTATTGCGACGTGTGCAGAAAGTTGCAATCTCATACTTCTCGTAGTATTTTTAAGTATTCTATGCTTCTGTGCTACCAGTGAAAAATGATCTAAACTAGTAGGTATATATTATCTTTTTCTAAACTTATAAAATACTTACTAGTTTTCAGGAGACCATGAAAACTAGTATTACCTACCATAAATGATTTTTTAAGAGTTTTTTTTTCGGGTCAATGTTCCTTCATATTCATGTCAAATTCCATAAAAATCCATTGAACCCTCAGACCAATATTGATCCGTTTTCAATAAAAAAAAACAGAACATTATTTAGTAGTTAGGTACTTACCTACGTAGCTATACAATTAAAATTACAAAAAAGATATAAGTAAGTAGGTACTCATCTGTTGGGTATTTTTCCTCTAAAATTCCAGCCCAATTCGCTATTTTCAGCAACGTGTTTCTAAGGAGGCAAAGATACACCTGTGTGCACTGCCTGACGCCGTTCAATCTCATAATTGCTCCCCCGCGACCAACATTATGGATGGATAGCCTCTTGCTAAATGTATGTAGAAATTTTAAGATAGCAATATTGCGGGCTGCTGAGAGCTTGGGGAATAATAATATGAATCACTTATTTTCAGGCAACATGACCCATACATTCATTATCATGTCCATCTTTAGACGTCCACTGCTGGACACAGGCCTTTCCAACCACACCTGGTCTTCTGCCCTCCGCATCCAGCCTCTTCCGGCCACCTTCCTAAGGCCAATCTGTCGGCGGGGCGTCCCATCCGATGCGTTCCACCCCGCGGTCTCCACTACAGAACTCGTCTGCCCCAACGGCCGTCAGCGCTCCCTGCCACTTCAGATTGCTAGGCATTTCGGCTATGTGACCGCCTTTGTTCTTCGTTGGGTCTCTTCCTTACGAAGCATATCATTCAAACCAACCCCTAGCATAGCCCTCTCCATAGCTCGCTGAGCGACTTGAAACTTGTGGATGTGTAGAACTATAAAAACTTAATACCTATAACTTATTTGCTATTTATTTTATTTATTATAGTCATATAAGTACCTATTTATCATTTAATTTCCTAATCAGCGCAACCTACCATTTCTCTGGCATAATATTTTTCTACCCAAAGGTTGTCTGGAAGAAATCGCTTAAAGCGATAAGACCGCCTAAATTGTACTATTTGTAACTTCTATAACGTGTAACTGTATTTGTTTGTGCAATAAAGTGTATTGTATTGTATTAGGTCCACCGTCAGTGTCCACGTTTCTGTGTCATGGCCTTGGACCTAGGTTTATAGGTCCAAGGTCATGACAGACAGGAACATGAAGGGAATAAATAATAAGAAATTGCCTTATAGCACAGGAGAAAATTGTAGTTTGCGATTAGACAAGTATATGTAAATGTAATATTTATTTATTTCATTTCACCAACTTCCATCTCCCACTAATACAGTATCATAAAAAAACAATGCGCACGCCAGAAGTTGCTTCTTCATCGCGAGGAAAATATTCAAAACGAGAGAAATGTTTTTCATCACAAATTATCTACGCGACTCGCATCCCTGAATTAACATAAGACCACGCTCACACGGAGACAGTACACTGTCATATTCTGTACTGTCTTCTTGTATCTTATCAAAAAAAAAGGTACCTATCATACTAGTAAAAAAAAGTAAAATCGCTGAAGCTTTACACAAATGAAGTTTAAAGCTTCTGTTTAAAGAAAAAAATATATAATTCATTTTGTTTGAGGAGTATTTTCATGGAATTTAAAAAAAAACACGTTAGAATATGTTTCTGAGTAATATTTTATCTTTGGTTTCTGTTAATGTTTTGTTATTTGTCAATTATTATACAATATTCTGCATAGACTGTACGTTTCCAGTAAATAAATAAATTAAATTAAAAAAATAATTTTTCACCAAATCGTATATTTATTTTATTTTTTATATTATTTATTAGGTTACCAACAGGATGTACATCAATTGTAGCTTAGGAGAATCTTACAATTGTACATTGGCCAGATACCACCCCAATTATATGCAACGACAGCATGCCTAGTTTGTGTTAGGTTAATTATAATTATACATACTAGTCTAATATTATACTTACCTATATATAAGTTAAATAAAATTAAGATTTTTAAAATGTATGTATGTAAAATGATATATCACCAGTCATATTACAATTATATACATAAATACCTATAAGTTGCATTGGAAATCGTAGGCCAAAGTAGCTTCACTTTTTAAGTTATCATAAATTCTCTTTGAGACTAATCGATCACCCCCAATGAACTAGCACTTAATCTTATGGCTGAAAAGAAGAATCCTCGCCGGCTATAAAGAAAGATACCACAAGACAACGCTACTAGAGATTCCACATAGAACTCTAGTTAGCTAGTGGGATGCGTCAATGGACGTATGCCGAGCAAGACTCATACTCATTACCAAAAATTTTACTGAAGGTCCTAAAAGGGGAATGTTCTTTTTTCCATGGGGAAATACCTAACGTCTCGGGGGGACGGGTGGGTTATGTCGGGTTTGCACCGACTAAAACCCCATGGTGGCCATCCTCGGCGCACTTGAGAGGGACCCTGGGATCGGTAGTGCTGCCGCCTATTCAGCCCCCGCTTCAGCCGCCCCCCGATCCCGGTGCCCCGTTTTAGTCGCCTCGTACGACAGGCAGGGGACACCGTGTCTGTATTCGCCGCCCCAGAACACAGGGCTCACCATCACTAGCCTCAACCAACCAACTGTCCCCGTGTGTATTCCCCATAACAAAGCAGACTGCCGAGCTAAAGCAACTGGCACAAAGACGCGTAAAGTGTAATTTTATCCGTGCATTATGCGAGGTCCGTTTAGAAACACGTTTGGAGAATCATTGCGACTCCTCGCCTCGCCCGCCGGCGTAATTGTTTTGGTGCAATAAAAAAAATTGGGTATGTTCCAAGACTTGAGGAATACGAACTGTTGCGCGTAGACATCTAATAGATAGCTATCCTATCCTATCTATCAGTAGTGATCGACGCTTTCAGTTCTTTAGTCGCATGCGTCGATTTGGAAAGTCGATGGTCGCATGCTTATAGGTAAGCATGCTTAGTTGTAGCTAGCAATTATTGCTTAACTTACTCCACCACTCAATCAACCAACTCGAACGCTATAAGGAAACATACCTACCCCTTTTTTACCCCCCTACCCCCTCGGTGACCACCCGTAGTATATGCCAAGTCCCCCCCTCCCCCTTCCCCGTCTAGTATTCACGTAGTAATGCATAAATATGATTTTGAACCAATTTTTACAAAGAGAAAGTTAAAAGGAAAAAATTGCTCATATTTGTCTTTATTAATACGGCGCTTGCCGCATGACGCTAAGAGTGCGTGCATTCCTATAATTACATATGAAAAAAATATTATCAAGAAGAAAAAAAACCGTCGGTTTTCAATCAATTGACGCTATTAAAAAGCGCTAAAAACTGCGCGCCATATTTGAATACAGCTCGAAAAAGCGCGAGATATCCCTAGAGGATATTGACTACGTGACGAAAACCTAACCCCCCCCCCCTCCCAACGTGATCAAGCGTGCTATTTTGAAGACCCCGAAGACCCCCCTGAACGGGTCATGTCTTAGATTTTATTCATTTATCCTGTTTTACCAATAAGGTAAAGGAATTAAGAATTTACATTGGATACAGCCTCCTGGTAATTTCTGTCACGCGTTCCCCCTACCGCTGGAGGCTGGAGGGTGCAACATTAAGAGAAATTCGATCTCCGATCTCTCCATTTTGTGACGATCTTGGAATCGATATTGTCCTCCAAAAGATCGATTTTAAAGTCGAAGATCGAACTGCCAAAAAATTTGATCGATAATATCGGATCGAGATTCGATAATTCTTAGGGGCCTCTAGCGGTGACGAAAGCAGAGAGAGTTAACGGGAATATACCAGATCATGTGGTTGATCTTGCCGTGTGGTTTCCGGTAGAGTAGAATAGGACCACTCTAACTCTTCCCGTGGATGTCGTACAAGGCGACTAAGGGAATACATTATAAACCATCAATCAGGCCTCCCCAACCCGTCTGGCCAGCGCGGGGAGTGTAGGCCAAATCCTCCGTCTGTCTCCAGCAGATGAGAGAGGGTTGTGCTCCTGCAGTGGAGACAAATAACCTGATGATGATAGTAACGTGAATAATTGGAGATATTTTATTGCTATACTTATATTTTTGTTGAAATTTAAAATAGTGATGGCAGATGACCTACCTACGTTTGTATGCGCTGCCAGGGGCGACAAGCGTTGCACTGTATTTTCCACGCAGTTCCACTCTCTTCCTTGCCGACGTATACCTACCTATGTAGCGTTCCGAAACCTATAAAATTCGCTCGATTGAATGTGAAATTCGCCACCTGTCAAGTGATTGTCACATTCAAGTTGATTGTGACATTCTATGGAGAAAATTTTATAGGTTTCGGAACGCTACATTACAAAGTAATGTCCAATCAGAGCGCCACTGCAGGATCGTAGCTAGTTGGTTCATGTTAGATTCACGTAAGATTCACGTATATAAGGTGTGTTTTTCTTTAAATGTCTAATTTGATAAACAAACATGGCGCCAAGGTGACCATAGATATAAAAGTGTTGTCAAATAATAGAATTAATTGATTCAATTGAATTTAATTGAAATTGTGATTAATTCTATATTATTCTCAGTGATTATAAGTTTAGGAATATTTATTTATTTATTGGTTACTCCCATGGATATTCTGTATCGAAATACAAAATTTCATCCACATCGGATCATTACTTTGGACCTAGCATACGACTGCAGACAAACGGACACGCAAGCACATTGTTTAGTTTTTGGTTTTTTGGACTCTTACATGTCTAAGGGAACATATATCCATCAAAGTTTCAAAAATAAATACAACATATTGCAGAAACATTTTTATTCTTTAAGGTACAAAATACAAATCATTGTAATAACAATAATATTAAGTATGTATAAAAATTTGTGTTAACGTTCTGCTTCACTAAAAAGGTGTAAGTTGTACTTAAGAATTTAATGGCTAACATGTAATGATTATGAGATATTCCGTGCAGTAGGTAATTTATGTACGTAATGTAATTGTTTTAGCGTAACGACATGCCCTTTTTGTAAGGAGGAGAAAGATCTCTAGCAGAAACCTTTCACGTTGTATCTTATAGTAAACAACACATCAAGAGACCCTAAGCTGCTAGCCGGTGGCATTTACGGTTTTGGCAGAGTTCCGCTCAACTCAAAAACTCTCCTGGCGTCCAATACCTAGTTTAAGCTATATTATCCTTAGTTTATGTCTTTACCATTAGTTTTATACTCTAGTATATATTATCTTTGGTTTTATAATAAATATCTTTCGAATATCACTGTATATACATTTGAATACCAAGACAACCCATAACAACAATGCACCGGCATCAAACTTAATATTTTAGAAAAGTGCAAACGATAATGAGCAACAAACATCGATTTTACCGATGCGATGCCGATTACGATTATCTGTGCCAATATTCCGTTAAAATTAATAGAATATCAATTGTCTATCTTTTTTGGTTCAGTCCAACTTATTTGTCTAATCCTTTTTTCTCCTCGCCTACTTATTTCTAAAGATTCAATTACTTACAAGTATTCCGAATGAATAATTGAATTGCGTAATTGAATGCGTGACATACCCCATCTCTAAAATCCAAAGACAATATAGAGATAACCCGTCTCAATATGATTTAAGTTTAAAGCGATTTGTTGATAATTTTGCTAAAAACTAAAGTTTACGATGATTAATTCTATTAGTTTTGTGAGTGGATATCGTGCAAGTGCTTGTTTGAGGTATATGAGGATTTTGGGTCAGTTTTATTGTGTGATTGGCTCGCAAATTTGAGATTTTGTAGAGGTGAGTGGTTTGTTTACTACTTAGGACATTTAAAGAAACATTAACTTTAGACAATGTTCGACGTCAGTCCGTCGCAGGCGAGCGAGCCTTCTACAAACAGGAGCCCGACCCAGATATCTCGCATACCCAATTGAATGGCACTGCCTCTGCTTCGGTTATTAGATATAGCTGTTGTTATCGGAGCCCAGAATGATTATAGATCTCGAATTGGAAGCGGCTTATTGTATACTAGTTGTGCCCGCGGCTCGGCTCGCGTGGATTACACAATTATTTTTAGCCTCACTCTCAATCCGACTCAGACTTCTACCCCGACGCCCACGCCCACGCCCACTCCCATTCCTACCCCCACGCCCACTGCAGCTCCTAACTCATCACCGAATATAATTATAATTTTTTGTTATATTGCATACCTTGACGACCTCCGTGGCGGAACGGGTAGTTCTCGGACTGCCACGCCGGAGGTTGCAGGTTCGAATCCCGCTAGGGGCAAATGTTCGTATGATGAATATGAATGTTTGTACCCAAGTCTTGGATGTTTATATATATTTATTTAAGTATGTTTATCCGTTATCTAGCAACCATAACACAGGCTCCGAATAATTTGCGACTGGATAATTGGTGTCATATTATTATTATTATAATGAATGAATGAATGAATATATTTATTTCAGACTAAAAGTCCATATTTTGGTTAGTAGTTATAATATAGCTACTAATATATTTGAAAACTCAGAATTTTGATAACTTTTGATTGAGTAAGCCGTTTGCGATGAAATAAATACAAAATATTACTCCGAGTTGAGTCCTATGTTTCTGTGAAAAGTTCATGAAAATCGATTCCGTAGTTTTTACGTGATATGTGCAGAAACTAACAGGCAGAAATTACAAAAAAATTATCTTTACGTGTGTTCTATCCTCCAATTTTTTTTTGTAATTATTTTCAATGCACTGACACGCGAAGTTTACGATTTTATTTATTAGACTAGGTTATACCCGCAGCTTCGCACGCTTGGAAATATAAACACCTTATAACTAATTGGTATATAGATAGATAGATAAACTCTTTATTGCACACAAATTAAAGATAACAATAAAATAGGTACAGATTTTTGGAAAGTGTACAAAGGCGGCTTAAAGCGATCTCTTCCAATTCCAATTGGTATTATAAGATTCTACATAATTGCCACATTGATTTCGCAAACGAAAATAGACCTTACTAGATCACCACAGAACTCCTTAATGTTTGTGTGTAGAACTAATTTATCGATAATTCAAATAACTCCGTGAAATTGCACTTATCTGCAGCTGTAGGGCTTTTCTGCGGGAATCCACGTGGGCAGATCAAGATTATGGTGATATCTTGTGATCTCCCTCGGTGCTCTAGAGGGTGCTGTCCATGTCTGTTTTCGCCCTATATAGACATATACATCACTAAGTTAGGATTGGAATCCATATCTTATATGTATTTTATGAATGTTTGTATATTATTATTTAATAATGTATATTATATTTATATATTATTGGTATATACTTATTTATATATATATATTTTACCGTGTAGTTTATAATCTATGTAAGTGGGTATATAGTTTATATTAGTGTATGTATGTATGTATATGTTTTTTTTATTTACGTACACACTATGTCTGCCTTTATTATTTCAATTATCTCTCTCGCGCGGGTCTGCTGGAAGAAATCTCTCTCAGAGATAAGTTCGCTCTTTGTACTTGTGTTTCTTTTAATGTATTATTTTTTATTTTATTATAAATAAAATAAAATATTTTATCTGTGTGTGTGCAATAAAGAGTTAAATAAATAAAATACATTTATAATTGGTAATCGGCAATTACAGGTCATACAATTTTAAAATCTATAACATAACATAGTAATAAATATTATATAAAATGATTATGTCTCATAAAACAATATAAAAGAATGAACAAACATTAAACACTATTAATTACATTTACAATTTTCAATGCATTCATCAAAGCTGTAGAAAGTTTGCTCGATGAGCCACTTCTTCAGCCTCAGTTTAAATGATGGAGTAGAAGGCGCGTCCGTTATGTCCTCGGGTATCCGGTTGTAGACGGACGGGCCCATGGTGCGTATCAACCTCGACGACTTCGCCAGGGAGTGAACTTGCTCGCGTTTCTCAAGTTGTACTTATGGCCATTTCCTTTTCTACCTACTTGACATTGGCAAAATCGTAAGGAAGGCCATTTTAGGAAGAATCTTATCTTAGGGGCCAGGAAGTCCTGGCGACACTCCACCAACGGTGCCCCAAGCCGATTTGGGGAACTTCACAAGCCTTAGAATTTCTGTTTTGGCATAATGCAGGTTTCCTTACGATGTTTTCCTTCACCGAAAAGCCTGTGGTATTCTATTCTACTAATATTATAAATGAGAAAGTTTGGATACTTGGATGTTTGTTACTCAATCACGCTTCAACCACTGGACGGATCGTGATGAAACTTGGCACACATATAGATAAATTAGGTCCTGGAATAGGACATAGGATAGTTTTTATTCCGAAAAACATCCCATTCCTTAGGGAAATGCATAATAATTGGTGATGTTAAGTTGTCCACGCGGACGAAGTCGCGGGCAACAGCTAGTAATAAATAAACCGTACTTAAGTTTTCGAAAAACTCATTGGTACGGGCGGGGTTTGAATCCACGACCTCATGAACGTGAGGCGAGTGTACTCGTACAAGTGCGAGATGGTATCTTCTCGTACAAACGTTAAAACAATTATTTCGTAACATTTCTATTCACGCATTGTCAAACTTAAAATGATCCACGGAGCTCTGTAGAAACTTTACCGAGGACCCTCTGTTAATCCGAGCCATTGTCTAACACTCGTCACTTTGAGAGCCGCTGTTCGGGAATAAAAGGCTTTTGACATTCTCAAAGTTTGGAAGTGACGTCGAAGTAGCATTGATAATGAGAAAGTTGGTTCGAAATTAATTTGTCTGTTGGCATATGTATGTTTATACTTCAAGTTAAAATACATGTTCATGTTTAAAGGCAAGTTCAGTAGACTAAGAGGCAACGATCTCTATGTACTACAATATGGAGCGTTCCAAACAATCGCTCTGTTCCAGACAAGTAGCCACAACTCTTTCGCATTCACAATGAAACTTGTGCAGTTACTACGCAGAACATTTAATTATTACTAAATATATTACCGCTACAGTTAAATAATGACAATGCGGTCAATGCGGTCTCCACTCCAGAAGAAGAGACATTGTTAGAACAAAAAAATTAACAATTTCGATAGCTGACTGAAGAATCGAGAATGGCTGGGCAGCATTCGGAAAACTGCGCCAAGTCTTCACGTCGCTTATTCCACAATGTTTAAAGACTAGTCTTTACGCAGTGCGTCCTGTCATGACCTACGGCGCGGAGACGTGGACACTGACGGTGGGCCTGATACACAAGTTTGAAGTCGCTCAGCGTGCTATGGAGAGGGATATGTGCAGGAGTTTGTTTGAGGGATATGATTCGTAATGAGGAGATCCGACGACGAACGAAGGTCACCGACGTAGCCGAAAGAATTAGCAAGCTGAAGTGGCAGCCACATCTGTCGCAGAATCTATGGTCGCTGGGGCAGACGAGTTCTGGAGTCTAGAACTCGTCAGACCCAGCCATAGAATCTGGAGTGCAAGGTGAGATGTCACTCTGCCGGTTAGACTGACGACCTGAAGAAAGAGACTGGAAGCGGCTGGATCGTGGCGTCCATTTGGGAAGGTATATGTCCAGCAGTGGATGTCTAAGGACTGATATTATAATGATGATGAACGATTTTATCATCATCAGGTTATTTTGTCTCCACTGCAGGAGCACAACCCTCTCTCATTTGCAGGAGACATTTCCCGCCTCCTCACCATTCTCCCCCCGCAACTCCTCTAAGCGAGGATCAACGGAGGTAACTGCAAAGACACCTACCAGTAAAGGTAGGGCAAGTCCCAGGTCATGAATTTACGCTACCTTGGGCCCCAGACAAATTTAATTAAAGAAGTAAAGAGTCAAAGTAGGAAGAGAGTTCCCACTTCCCCTCTAGCAAATGGGAGTGTAGCATTGAAACGGTGACCAGAGTGGTCAAGGTTGGGGGGGTTGGGGGGTTTGGTGTGGCCAAGATAAGCCTGGCCAACTAGTTGAACACCACGGACGTATTTAGCGCCTTTGTGACGCAGTGAGCTGTGACGGAGTAGCTTAAGGCTTCTTCGTATAGTAGTGCCAATAATAGGCATGGCAAAAACGCTTAAACGCTCGGAAATTGTGACGTTGTTCGTAACCAGATCTCCATAGTATACCGGACGGTTCACGCAATTTAGATCCGATAGCATGAGCTCACGTTCCCGATCCCACCGTGTGCACTCCCACAGAATGTGATGAGCGGTTTGATCCGACTCACCACACTCGCAGTCGGGAGATGCGACCAGCTTCATGGAGTGAAGCTTCGCCTGGAAGTTGCCGTGACCGGTGAGGAACTGCGCGACGCAGTGGTCCACCTCTAGCCACCGTTTCTCCAATCTCTCCTCAACGCTTGGGAAGAATTTGAAAAGGTGCCTGCCCTTTTCAGATTCCTCCCATCTGCGCTGCCAATCGGACATCAAAAGGTCGTCCACAACCGAAGCTGTCTCCCCGAACAGTCGACATGTGCGGGCCCTGTCTCCAACCCCAAAATCGGTCCAAGTGAGTTGTCGAGCTCTGAAGTGAAGACTGGCGCGCCGCTGAAGCTCCAAGTCTATCGGCCAGACACCGGCCATGACTGGCAAGGCGTCAGTGCTGGTCATTCTGTATGCCTTGCACATAAAGAGCAAGGCCATACGCTGACTCTGGAGCAATCTTCGGCGCACCGCAGCCATGGTGGCTCTGTCCACCCAGGTTGGAGCCGCGTAGCACATACTGGCTACATATGTCGCCAGATATATTGTGCGTAGGACGGGGAACCGGAGTCCCCACGTGGCCCTTGAGATCCTGGAGAAGGCGTTAAAATTCGACCGGGCGCGTTCGCCAACGGCACGAGTGTGCTCTGTGAATGCAAAATTCCTTTCCAGGATTACTCCCAAGTAGGTCACGTAGGTCTTACTAGTAACAGGTACACCCCTGAAGCGAATGCGCGGTGGTTCCTTGAGGATACCCTTCAGCAATAGCTGTTGGGTCTTGTGCGGCGCAAAGTCCAGCTTGTTCCTCAGGCCCCACTCACTCACCCGCTCCAGGCATGCCCCCGGCATGCCGCTCTAATTCCGCCCTCGAGTTTCCCTCAACGATCAGGAGACCATCATCTGCGTACGCCAGCAATTGACAACCCCTGGGGGTTGGGATCTCCAGGAAGTCATCAAAGCACACATTCCACAGATGAGGTCCCAGGACTGATCCCTGAGGACATCCCCGCGTGAGCTTTTTTGGCAATTCACATTGTCCCAATCGAAGCACAATAGAGCCGTTGTTAAAGTACTGCAGTAAAATCCGATAGATGTTGCTGAAGCAACCCCTAACTTTCAGCTTGAGCATAATCATTGGCCACCATGCATTGTCAAAAGCGCCCGATATATCCAGGAATATGCCAATAACATACTTACACGTCGACTGTTCAGCGATTTTCCTGACCAGGCCTATGGCGTCCACCGTCGATCGTCCCCTGGCAAATCCAAACTGCCTGTCATGGCCTGAAGGGCCCCCCGGAAGTAGTCTCGGCACTATCAGCCTCTCCAACAGCTTACCCAAAGCTGGGAGAAGCGTGATTGGCCGAAAGGATTTTGGGTCATCGAGAGGTTTATCCCCACCTTTGGGGATAATCCTCACGACTCCCTGCCGCCATACTGAGGGAAACACACCGGATTTGAGGCAGCGATTCATCACGTATAATACGGATTCGGGGGCTGCCTTGATGATTTCCTTCAGCATACGGTGGTTAATCCTGTCTACTCCCGGGGCTTTGTTCGTGGCTAACGAGCGGGCTATAATAGCCAGCTCGTCAACCGACGCTAGGGTCGAAGTTGGTGCCTCAGGGACGCTCGGCAGTACACGCCGTATCTCCTGGTGGTGCAATGAGTCCTCTTCCGGCACGTTGTCCGGCATGAGGACTCTCAGGAGTTCCTGGCCAGTTTCCTCAACGGTTGTGGTGTGACCCTCCAAGGTTTGCAGGTTATTGAAATACAGGAGATTCGGCTTGGACGAGGTTTTAAACTCGTGGTAGAGATGTGACCAAGGGTCGGCATTACCAAGAGCATCTGCAACTTCGCGCAGCTTGCTGCTCTTGGTATTGGCGACCGACGCCCGGTACCTTGACCGAGCTACCCGTAGTTCGGTCAAGGCACCCAGCATCAGCTCCTCACCGGCCTGCTGCCGTTTCAGCCTATTATACTTTCGGCGTGCTTTGCGGAAGCTCTTCCTGAGCTCGGTCAACCCCCCATGCCACCAGTCGCATCCTCCGCGCCGCACCAAGGCTTCCTCCCGATGATGACGTCTGCGCAGAATGAGGATTTGGCCTATTTGCCAATTTGCCGGAGACAGACGGAGGATTTGGCCTATACTCCCCGCGCTGGCCAGAAGGGTTGGGGAGGCCTGATTGACGATTTATAATGTATTCCCTTAGGCCTTGTACGACATCCACGGGAAGAGTTGGAGTGGTCCTATTCTACTCTACCGGAAACCATACGGCAAACGATTTTATATTAACTAAGAATTTATTGTATCTAGAGAGTAAAATGGCGTACAAAGCATCGAAAGGGGCATACAGATCAAAGCAAGATATTGTCCAAAATATAGGCAAAGCTTTGGGTCCTTCAATTTGAGAAAATCCTGCACGCAAAAGCCTTTCTCGTCTTTTATGCGTCTGTCAACCTTAGGGATTTGTTCCAATCTCCCCGATATGATTTCATAACAGAACCTTTATAATTCTCGCAAACGATGAATGGCAAAGTGTTCCCGATTTATATTCACTTGAGTTTAGATGTGGGTGCATACGGGTCGGAGTTTGGCGCGTGACAGTTGCTATTTGAGAAAGAGACAGAGAGTTATCTTTGGATACGTTTTCAAAAGGCACACTGAGTACACTTTTTAAGTAATTTTTTTATCGCCTCCATAATGTTTTTCTCATAAACTGTACTATCATGTGGAATAGGATTTTGAATTTGACGTCTATGTAATTTTTATGTCGCAAATATGAGTGCCTCAGTGGATACCTCATCTTTGAGGTGTTTGGGGTCGAGACCCAGGGCGCGTGGGGTTCCGGTGCCCACCACCTTTTCAGGGACATCTCGAAAAGACTGGTGGAGAATACCCGGGACCCCAGAGCGGGCGGCTACTTTGCCCAGCGCGTAAGCCTCGCAATCCAGCGAGGCAATGCCGCCAGCCTCCTGGGTACTCTGCCAATAGGGGACGAACTGGGGTCAGTTTTTTATTTGTAGTGTATAATTAGGTTTCGTTTTATATTTTTATTTATTTATAAATAGTAATGTTAAATTTATATTATGTTGTTTCACAAATGAAGCGTTAATAATTTTTATGTAGGTACCTAAATGTAATAGAGATGATACTTATTTATTTATAAAAAAAAACTGCCGTACAAGTACTGAAAAAAAAATATGTCTCGAAGTGTAGAATTATCATTACTTAGTTATTAATCGTATAAACATTAAATTACTGAGACTGATTTTAATTTAATAATTAATAAAATAGGTATCGCTCACTCAGTTATTTATTTTATTAATTCCAATTACACGAGATAGACTACGACAACAAACATTTTGGACATTTTTGTTTTTATCAAAATCGAGTCATCATATACAAGTTATTATGCTCCCTGAATTTTAAGAAAAAAACAAAAAAAATTTTTTTTTTAGTTTTGTTTTTTTTTAGATTTTTGCGAATGATGACTCGATTTTGATAAAAACAAAATTGACCAAAGTTTAATTAGCATAGTGTACCTACCTTGGAAGATGAAGGATTATTTGGATGGTTTTTACGTATTTTAGAGTTAGATTATTGTAGAATTTCCTTACCTCCTTACAGCTCATACTATGAAGGAAAATAATTTTCGCACCTCATAAGTAAGTATGTATTGTTTCTTGTTTTTTTTTTATTTACTAACATTACGAATTAAGCTACTGTAACTAAAATTTTATGGATTTTATCCGAATTAAATATTTCAATTTCAATAAGTCACCTCAACGATTTTATCTTCATGACTGACACTATTGGTTATTAAATTAGGTAACAGATACCTCATCTGTTATCTAATTTAATAACCAATTAGTGTCATTCATAAAGATAAATACTTTTCCGCCCTTATGAAGTGCGAAAATTATTTTCCTTACCTGTACAACCCAGTTTTTACTGTTATATATAGTTTAATAAACTGTTGAATAGTTAAATAAAATAAAATTGTATTTCGGACCTAGTCCATAATGTTGTCAGTCTGTTATTAACAATAGTGATTAGGTATGTAAATAATGTTTCGGATCTACATCGCCACAAAATGAGCTGTATGGCGCTCGTGACCAGTGTCCTCGTCGAGAGTGACACGTCATTTTGTCTACGACATTTGATCTATATTTCATTCCAGATTAATAGTCCTATGAAAACAAACGCATTTGCGTCTCGAAAACAAAATACACAATAGATGGTGTTCCTAAGTGGACTGCAAAGTTTACATGGTAATACAAACCTGTTTTTGCTGCTGGTGACCCTTTCATGTATATGTTACCGAGACGTAAATAGCGTTGGTTTTCATAGGACTATTCATCTGGAATGAAATATATATGTATACTTTCTTACTTCCAATATTCTTGTCATTCTATCTAATATACATACACTACAATTTCTTAAAAACTTCAATTTTATACTAAATTCCGAAGAGTTGAGGTTTTTATTTCGACTCCTTAGTGTCCACAAGAGACAAATATTATATTCAGACCTATGACTGTCTCCACCCAGTGTCTATGGAAGGGACAGTCCTGTTAACACCTCTGCCTATGGTTATAACATTACGGATATAATCCTCTCAGCCAGGGCAGGGGCAGTAAATGATACGACGAACACACATTTAAGTTCACATCTGTATTTTAAACTCCAAATATATATTTTCACAACAACACCACCTCGAATCACTCTCTCCAATCCCCATAATGACGTTTATCCTTTTCGCGCCTCTCTCGTGCCGTTTTCTTCGCAAGTTATGCGCGCCAATAGACCGTTTCTCTAGAAACTATACATTTATATTATGGTATTGTACATCTATATATATAAAAGAAGAAACTGACTGACTGACTGACTGACATATCAATGCACAGCCCAAATCGCTGAGTCTAGAGGCTTGAAATTTTGCACAACGGTTCCTTATATAGCATAGGCAAGCACTAAGGAACGGATTTTCAAAATTCATCCCCTAAGGGGGTCAAATGGGAGTTCAAAGTTTGTATGGAGAACGTCTATTAGATAAACCTATCAATTTAAAACTTTGTAGGAATACTCTAAAACCTTAATGATTCAACACGTGTTTTACAGTTTTTGAAAAACCATCCCCTAAGGGACTGAAATGGAGTTCGAAAGTAGTAGTCTCCAAACCGATTGCTCTAGATACTTCAAATTTAGCACAAAGGTTCCTTATCTATCTCCGGTATGCACTATCGAACGCTTTTTCAAAATTCAACCTCTAAGGTGGTAAAATAGGGGTTCAAAGTTTGTATGGAGAAAAACTATTACATGTTCCTATCAATTCGAAACTTTGTAGGAGTACTCGAAAAACATAATGATTCAACAAGTATTTTACAGTTTTTGAAAAACCAACCCTTAAGGGACTGAAATGGAGTTCAAAAGAAGGAGTCTCTAAACCGATTGCTCTAGAAACTTCAAATTTAGCACAAAGGTTCATTATATATCTCCGGTATGCACTATCGAAGGCTTTTTCAAAATTCAACCCCTAAGGTGGTAAAATAGGGGTTCAAAGTTTGTATGGAGAAAAACTATTAGATGTTCCTATCAATTCCAAACTTTGTAGAAGTACTCGAAAAACATAATGATTCAACAAGTATATTACAGTTTTTGAAAAACCATCCCCTAAGGGGCTGAAATGGTGTTCGAAAGTAGTATTCTCCAAACGTATAGATACATTTAAACTAAAAAGGATTATAAAGCTGAGGTGGCAGTGGGCGGGCCACATCTGCCGCAGAACCGACGGCTGCTGAGGTAGACGACTTCTGGAATAGAGACCTCGGATAGGCAGGCGCGCAAGGGTGGCGCCCCGCCACTAGATGGACTGACGCGCTGAGCAAGGCGGCCGGAAGCAGCAGGATTCGGAGGCGGTGGACTGGGTGTGGTGACGTTTATTGGGGAAGGCCTATGTCCAGCAGTATATGTCGCAGGGCTAATATGATGATGAACTGTATTGTATGTATAAAACGATGAAAACATTAATAAGTAAAGACGTCGATTAAATAATTTATGATGATGATAACATCAACAGCTTCTTCTCCAAAACCACTAAATAAATTCGAATGTGGTTTTCACTGTTGGATAGCTTGGTTTACCGTGGGTTTTTTCAGCTGGAAACAAACACCTTTTTTAAGCAGGCGAATCTGCGGGCAACAGTTTTAATATAATTAAGTCGAAAGAGTGTTTGTGTGTTTATTTATCTGTTTCTTTCACAGCTTGGCTGTTAAACTAATTGCCATAATTTTTTGATTAGTACACATAACACCATTTATTTGAACATAGGCTCATGTTTAACAATGGCTCCCTCGGGAAACAAAAACTTGCTCCACGCGGGCGCAGCCGCGGGCGTTTGCTAGTTAAATATAAAAGTGACAACTATAGGTTGGATAAATGCGTCCGGTATGGTGGCGATCATTTTTTAAACACAATCGTTTCCGTACAGAGAAGCGGCCCGAATTTTTTCAGGCAAAGATAATAATAGTAGACCAACCCTTTGAAGGATTACAGAGGGGCCTTCATAGGGAGTAAGCGACTTAGCGGACTTGTTCGTCTAGAGAGTCTTTGTGTTCTAAATTGCGAGTAGGCAGACCGTAGTATCGCGTATTGTTGACATTTTAATTACTATCATTTCCCGTGGTCAAACGGTATACTGACAATAAGGGATGTTCATGTACATTTTACTAGCTGTTGCCCGCGACTTCGTCCGCGTGGACAACTTAACATCACAAACTATTATGTATTTCCCGTAGGAATGTGATGTTTTTTTCGGCATGGATCATTTTAAGTATGACAATGCGTGAATAGAAATGTTACGAAATAATTGTTTTAACGTTGGTACGAGAAGATACCATCTCGCACTTGTACACTCGCCTCACGTTCATGAGGTCGTGGGTTCAAACCCCGCCCGTACCAATGAGTTTTTCAAAAACTTAAGTACGGTTTATTTATAACTAGCTGTTGCCCGCGACTTCGTCCGCGTGGACAACTTAACATCACAAATTATTATGTATTCCCCGTAGGAATGGGATGTTTTTTCGGCATAAAAACTATCCTATATCCTATTCCACGACCTAACCTATATGTGTGGCAAGTTTCATCGCGATCTTCCACTGGTTGAAGCGTGATTGAGTAACAGACATCCAAACTTCATCATCAGGTTATTTTAGTCTCCACTGCAGGAGCACAACCCTCTCTCATCTGCCGGAGCAGAACGAGGATTTGGCCTACACTCCCCCGCGCTGGCCAGACGGGTTGGGGAGGCCTGATTGATGTTTTATTCGACACCCACGGGAAGAGTTGGAGTGGTCCTATTCTACGCTACCTCTATATTATTTATACTTTATTGTCTTACCTTAAAGTCACGCAACTCATTTAAAAGTAGGTCCTGGAATCGGATATAGGATAGTTTTTATCCCGAAAAAACCTCTCATTCCCAAGTAACACACCAAAGCAGTATAACGGCCGCATCACAGCATTTCTGTGTCGTTTTCGCATTTTGAGTGAGTACTACAGTTGCATTACAAACGTTTATACGGTTACTGTAATGCTTAATTGGGCACAAATTAAACGGCTTTAGATCCTAAATAGGTTCACATTCGTTGTTTAATTGCATTACAGGCGCATTATATTAGCATTATTGTGGTCAAAAAAGGTGTCAATCGTATTAAAGAAGCATTATTACGGTCATTGAAGTTCCCAGTCGCATTAGAGAAACATTATACTAGCAATATTATTGATAAAGAAGATATTAATTGCATTACAAAAGCATTAGAATGTAGTAAAAGAATGATTGGAGCTTTTTAAGTGTTCACAGTTAGACCTGAAATAAATCCTGCATCATTAAAAAAACATCTCTAAAACCACGGTACAAATGTTAGAATTCAATTAACTACTTTGTCTCGCAATATATTATGGACGAAAACAATCAAAACTAAGTGAGTGACACGTTGCCACCATATTGTTCGCATCAAAACAAGTTTTATTACTAGCTAAGTTTTTGACTCTTTTGTTATTTAATGTCTTCAAATATTACTGCGCTTTGTAGTTTACTGTTAATGTCTATATAAGTTTCATTGAAAATTTTCACGCGCCTTCAATATTTTGTGGTTTTGATATAAAATGTTATATAAAGATATGTGTGAAATAATTAAAACAATCGTGTATTCCTAGTATAGAACGAATTTCGCATAATTAACATAACAGTATTGTTGGGGCAGTATTAAATTAAGGTATATATAGGTCTGGCTTTTGTAAATAGGTCCGAATGATCATATTTTTTGGTTATAAAATATTGACAAAATGGTGTCGGCCTATAGCAGCCCGGCGAGCCTTTAAAAAACCTAAATTATGCCGCCAGCAGCATAAATATTCATACGTGAACAATTATTAAGCCAGAAGCTAGAGAAAAGACTTTTGATGAACCACTGTAGTGTTATTATCTATAAAGTAGATATATATGGGTTCACCGGTATACCGGTATACGCAATTTTAGGGATCCTTGATCATAACAATAAAACCCATTTCAGAATTTTTGTACCACTTATAAGTTTGCCAAGTGTGGATAAAAAAGTTTTCTGGCGTGGCTTAAATGATTATAGTACTGTCAACAACAACAAAAAAGAAAGTAGATAGTTTCATTCGAGTACTTAATATCACTTAATTAACGGGGCCTATTATTGTGATTCTATACTTCTTCTTACTTTTATCTATCTTACTTCAAAATAGTACAGACGCGAGAGAGAAGGGAAACAAAATCAGCTGTCGTACCTACTTCGTGGGAAAAAATGGTTTACGCATTACAATAACTCACGAGTATTTGATTAAAGAGCTGTTAGCTGTACATCAGAACTCAGTTGACCTTTAAAAATGCAAGCATTACATTGATTCACGTATATGACGTTCAACAGTACTAGGCTTTTATTTACCACTTAAAAGTGCTATTACACAACAAAGGGCAATAAAAACAGCTCAAAGCTATATAACAGATTTACTGTGCATTATAATGGCACAAGTTTATGCTATTAAGCAGCATTAGGCATTATCTTACTACTTAAAAATGCTATTGTAAATCCAAATGCACTAAAAACAGCTGAAAGCTGTACAGCTGCATTGTGGTTTGCTGCACTAAAACTAATGGTTTTACAAAAGTATTTTGATATGCGATTATCCAACCGTTCTACAGTTCAAAGCATCATAATGTTTTTAAAATGTCAATATAAATCGTCAAGATGCTCGGTGAACTTTTATAAGACTTTATACGGACCTTAAGTTCTATATAAGTTTACAATTCATTTGTTAAAATGCTTCCTGTGTTACTTGGGTTTCTACGGGAAACCAAATTAATCGTTAAAAGCAGTGAAGTTGTGTACATATCAAAACCTTCGCGGACGAAGTCGCCGGCAAAAGCTAGTGTTTACTAAATTTTTCTCTGTAAAACGTAGTTGTATATGGAACGAAAAATATACTGCTATATGCAGGCTATATTTACAGAAACTGATTAAGTAAAAAAAAATGTAGGTAAATTAGACAAGATGAGACACCTCGCCGTCAGGTGGACCGACGACCTGAAGAAGGTGGCTGGAAGCGGCTGGATGCGGTGGACCGGGTGTGGTGGCGTTCATTGAGGAAGGCTTACGTCCAGCAGTGGACGTCTAAGGACTGACATGACCATGATGACAAAATCAATCAATCAATCATATATTTATTTCGTAGGTAAAAATATGGTGTTAACAAAAGGTAGTTTGGTAATCTATGATCCGCCATACGGCATACAAAATACATTACTTAATAATAAGCACATGGGCATGCGTAAAATGAATCTATTACAGTATGTCAATTGATTATAATAAAGTGACAAGTTTTAAAAAAAAAACAGTTAATGTGAGTTATATAAATATTAAGAATAATGACAAGAATTATCTGAATGGAAAGTAAGTATCAGGTATATGTAAAAGAGCCGTGGTAGCCGGTTGGTTGTGCACTCGCCTCACGTTCATGAGGTCTGGTACAAACCCCGCCCGTACCATTGAGTTTTACGAAACTTAAGTGCGGTTTATTTATAATACCACAGGCTTTTCGGTGAAGGAAAACATCGTAAGAAAACCTGCATATGCCGAAGAAGAAATTCTGAGGCGTATGTGAAGTCCACCAAATCGGCTTGGGGCACCGTTGGTGGTCAGGGGTTTGGCACAAAAGATCCTGAAGGGTCGAAGTGTCGCCAGGTCTTCCTGGCCCCCTAAGAAAATAAGATAAGTATCAGGTATACATCGGATACATCAGTGTACATTGCAAAACATGGTGTAAGTACATCAAAAACTGTGGTGTACATCAGAAACAAAAGAGGCGAAGTCCCGATACCACTCAAGCGAACCCGCGGGAAACGGCAATACACCTTATTATATAGAGATTTAGATTAGCGCACAAAGCATCTGCTATTTCAATCGATTGCAATTCCAACATCGCCCAGAATTCCGTTCAGACTCCGTAATGCGCGATTCCGCGAGATTTCACGGCGGAATGCCGCAGCTTCGTGACGGTTGGGACGCGGAGATAAGTCCATCGAACTGACGGACGGTCTAACGGAATTATTCACGGCGAAATGCATAGTCTAGTTCCTTCCCCTTGAATTTCGGGCGCTGAAAGCGTAATGGCAGGACTGGTCTTATTTCGCTGTAGGTACCTACTATTTAAGCTATTTTTCGAAATGCGTGCTTTTCTCAGGAAAGGGAATCTCCATAAAATTCAGCAACATACAATCTCTAAGTACTACTAGATGGAGCGTTCCAAACAATCGCTCTGTTCCACGCAAGTATCCACAACTCTTTCACATTCACAATGAAACTTGTGCAGTCACTACTCAGAACATTTAATTATTTACTAAATATTGACATTATTTAAACGTAGCGTCAATATTTAGTAATAATTAAATGTTCTGCGTCTAGCCTAAAAAACTAGTTCTATGTTCACATTTCTATTGAACCATGTTCCAACTTTCTATACAGCCACTCAATTACAGCGCGATGTAAAATTGAAATAACATAAAGTTAAGTATTAATTAAAGAATATATTTATTTAAATGACTTTATTATAATTTACTTTCAACTATTTCTTTAAAATCACATAGATTTGGGCAAAATATTTACCATTTTTTTCAATGATGGAAATGAAAAATAATGGCTGAATAGCTGGCCGGCCACAGAAAAAAAAAACAAAATGGGCGGGAAAGCGGCCAACTGATCTTCATTTATTAGACTAATTTTTTCTTTAGTTAATTCATGTTTTTATTTTTACTTTCCTTCCCTTTCCCTAGAACTAAATAAGTTACTTTCACCCCTAGGATATCAATGTAATATTTATCCTACTAATATTATAAACGCGAAAATTTGTAAGTATAGATGGATGTTTATTACCTACTCTTTCACGTAAAAACTACTGAATGGATTTTAATGAAACTTTACAATAATATAGCTTATACATCAGAATAACACATAGGCTACAATTTATAAAGATATTGTGTAAATTGTCCAAAATATCAAGTAAGTAGGAAAAAATCTACCATCTGCGAGCTATTCTGGCGTGCGCTGCCAAAACCGCTAGAGTTACACATATGTAATGTATGATGGAAATGTTTATATTAAATAGTCCTACAAAAAAGCCCGCCACAGTATATATCTATATCTTATGTGTAAGCCATTATAGCCAAAATAGTGAACCATAACTACAATAAAAATTTATAATTTATTTCAAATGCACATTTGGTAGTAATAAATTGATTCCTAAATGAAAATAGATACTTTTATCGCTTCTGGTATTTAAAGTAGATAAAATATTCTTTCACGCTACATTAGGTCCTGGAATAGGTCATAGGATAGTGTTTATCCCGAAAAAACATCCCATTCCTACGGGAAATACATGATAATTTGTGATGTTAAGTTTTCCACGCGGAGGAAGTCGCGGGCAAAAGCTAGTGTCAAATAACAGAAGACCCGATTCATACTGACAACTTAGCGGTTATACTTAACGCAGGTTGATCTTTCCTTATAAAGTTTCCCTTCCAAATTCCAAAGATATAATTGAAGTTTTTGCCGCAAAAGTCTTTTTTACGTGGACACTGGCGCGCCGGATTGTAAAATTTATAACTTTTTAATGTTAATTTTCGAGTTTTATTACATTTTGTACTTTTAATTTTGTTTCTTGTTACAAACGGCGTTGAATATTAAATATGGAGACTTGGAGAGCTAAAAATGACATGGTTTATAATTCCAGTTTAATGAATAATATGAATAACCGAAAGGTACCTCTCTCAGATACTTATTAAATTTTTAAACATAGTCATTTATAGCACATGAGTACACTTGGTACATTTATACCTATACGTAATTTTTTATCGACTACCGCTTCCAAGGTGTTAGCGCTGTGAAGAAGAAACGGCGCAACAAACTTCACGCAACACATCTTTTAAAATCAAGTTTGCATACAATTATATAAAGAGTGTGCGAAGCTGAGTTAACATTAGTACCAGGCATCTTTGTCATTCAAATAATCGTTTATTTTATAACAGGCTTTCTTACAAAGTTGTTTTTAATGTGAATGTTAAACTTTCTGTTTGTCATATTTAAGATTTCCTCTGGTAGTTTGTTGTAGAAGCGTATACATTGCCCCGTGAACGATTTACTGACCTTTCTAAGTCTTAATCGCGGTAAAACAAGTTTATTTTTATATCTTGTATCATAACCGTTTTTATCACAGTGCCTCAAAAATATAGATATATTTTTTTGTACATAATAAAATACTAGCTGTTGCCCGCGACTTCCTCCGCGTGGACAACATAACATCACAAATTATTATATATTTCCTGTAGGAATGGGATGTTTTTCAGGATAAAAACTATCCTATGTCCTATTCCAGGACGTAACCTATAGGTATGTGTGCAAAGTTTAATCACGATCCGTCCAATTGAAGCGTGATTTAGTAACAAACATCTAAACATCCAAATATACAAACTTTCGCATTTATAACATTAGTAGGTCATTTTGAAAAATACTTAGACATTTTCAAAATGGCGTCGCATGCCCGGCAGTAGTCTCCCGATTGATGTTGAAAATAATGACATAGACATTTTCAAAATGGCGTGGCATGCCCGGCATGGTCTCCCGATTGATGTTGAAAATAATGACATAGACATTTTCAAAATGGCGTGGCATGCCCGACATGGTCTCCCGTTTGATGTTGAAAATAATGACATAGACATTTTCAAAATGGCGTGGCATGCAGTGGTCTCTCGATTGATGTTCTATTTTAGTCTATTCTATTTTGTAAAATCAATGCTGCAACGATTACTCCCGTCTTTGTCCACCGATTCTAATTGGAACCACAGGGCAATTAAATTCATTAAATAATTGAACATTGCATGTTACAGAGATCAATTGAGTTGTCGAATAATTAAAGCGAAAGCTGACGAGTCATTGCAGTCCATTAGCGTAAATACCAAGCTGCTACGAACCGCTGGAAGTGACGTCATCGTAGGTAGAAAAAGCGACCACATCATCATCATCAGATTGAACGAGTCCACTGTTTGACATATGCCTTGAAATCATTACCGGTTTTGTGATTATAGGCAAGTCAAAAAATTATATATAAAGAAAAGATTTAATAGTGAATCTAGTAAATAAAAATGTAAACTTCGCGTGTCTGTACATTAAAGATATTTACAAAAAAAGGGGAGCGGATTCTGTAGTCCACGCGAGCGGAGTCGCGGGCACGCTAGTCCCAATCCTACTAATATTATAAATGAGAAAGTTTGGATATTTGGATGTTTGTTACTCAACCACGCTTCAACCACAGGACGGATCATGATGAAACTTGGCACACATTTAGGTTGGATCCTGGTATAGGACATAGGATAGTTTTTATCTTACTTACTTATTTTGATTTAATTTTCAGTTTTATACATACATACATAATGCTCTCTCTCTCTCCTCTCTCATTTGCCGTGTAGTTTCCGGTAGAGTAGAACAGGACCACTCCAACTTTTCCCGTGGATGTCGTACAAGGCGACTAAGGGAGTACATTATAAAACATCAATCAGGCCTCCCCAACCCGCCTGGCCAGCGCGGGGAGTGTAGGCCAAATCCTCCGTCTGCTCCGGCAGATGAGAGAGGGTTGTGCTCCTGCAGTGGAGACAAAAATAACCTGATGATGAACATAATGCTCACGTCCTGTCCCAGAGGGGTAGGCAGAGACGATGTATCGCCACTTTGCGCATTCTAATGTCGCAAAGTGGCTTTTCTTCGTCCGCTTTTCGCACCGTGATACCTCCTGACGTGGTGTGTTGCGAACAACATCGCCGCCTTGTTGAGGTACCACGATTAATTATTTCAGTTTTACCTTAGATTATTAACTACAGTTTTACAGCAGTTTATTTTAATTAAACCGAGTTTCTGCCAGTGGCTTGACACTCCATTAGGCCAATAACGAGGTGACGTTACTTCCGAACGCCGCCCGCACCAATTAGCCAGAGCCTCAACTCGATAAAATAACCGAATTATATCGACATTTTAGCGGTTACCGAATTTTCGGTGCCTAAATGTAATTGAATATTTCACAAGTAGACAATTTTGCAGAGGGGGGAGTGAACGATTTTGAAAGTGAAGTCAGCAAAGTACCACACGCTGTACGCGTGTGGGTTCCAACATTTTTTATGTGAAACGCGCCTGACGATCATCATCATCAGGTTGGAGCACAACCCTCTCTCATCTGCCGGAGACAGACGGAGGATTTGGCCTACACTCCCCGCGCTGGCCAGACGGGTTGGGGAGGCCTGATTGATGTTTTATAATGTACGCCTGACGATAAACAGCCATAATAACCTGCAGTAATGTGCGTTACCAGAGTGATTATTTAGTTTTACCTATTCATTATTTTTTCTTGCTTATTTATTGAAATACGTGGCTCCCTCAACTCCTCTCCACATTTCCGCCAACTCCTTTTCCTTGCATCCCATGAACCCCTTCTAAAACCCTGTCCATTGCCCTCTCCACAGAAACGGATATAGGATACCTTGTCCCAGATTGCCTGGCGAAAAACAATAACAAACATGGCGGCTTGACAGCTGTAGGGATGTAAAATCGTACGAATGAATGAAAAACGAATGATTAAATTAATCTTATCATTTTGTAACAGGATTTCGCACGGTATATTGGTAATCATACGAGTGAATTGTAAATATGAATGGTTTAATTTTGTTTAGATTTTTCTTAGAGATTTTCGTGTGGAGATGATTTTCAAGGTGACAGCGGTTTGTTTACCTCTTTCGCCTGACCATTTGGAATCTAGTTTAGAAGGGGTACCCCAAGTAGCAAACAAATGTCTTAAAAGGGTATTATAATTATCTTGAAGGCAAGTAGAAGTATTCCAGCTGTTGTCTTGGCTTAGACTATTACGTCCTTCAAGATATCCCTGAAGATATCCCTCAAGATACAGTTAAGTACAAGTGGGCACAGCATTTAGGACAAATTTAAGACAGAGTTAATACTACTGTTTAGACAAACTTTAACCCTACTTAAGAGAGTGGTTTTTGCAGAGCTCTAAACACGGATTTCAAGATGTCTTGTAGGTCTACTTCAGACCAAGAAATAGACTTGAAGATATCTACAAAACCTAGTTAAAACTATCAATACTGAATTTCACAGATTCTATCATAATTTACTGAAGTAAAATTTAAAACTTTTTTTACTTTATGTCATAGTATTTTAGAAAATATGGTGAACATTTTATACTTAATACAAAAACAAGATAAAGGCGGTTAAACAACTAATTTTTATGTCTAGAAAATGATGTATTATGTCGTTGTATGCATTGGAAATTTAAAACGCATGATTGTTTCTCGTGTAAAATCGATAGAAAGTGCTATAAAACAGACGGGCCTTTAAAATAGCATAAAAATAACAATAAAATTTAGGATATTTGTATTGCAATTGAAAAATTTGATGGCATAAAGTGCAGAATATTAAATTTTCTATAAATAAATGAGTTTTTATAAAGTTAGAATTACTCCAAAATAAAATATAACTTCAATCTTCTCTAGTTTTTCATGAGGTGGTGTCGGAAAATGTATTATTATTTTTTCACTTAAAGTGCAAAATGGCGTTAAATCTTATTTTTCCTAACGAAGTAAGACGTTAGACAATATTGATTTTGTAAGGCTAGTTTAGCCAAAGTAAAGACAAGTTAGACTTAAAGTAGTGCTAGTTAAGAGATATTACATTTAACTTATACTAAACAACGTATTGGTGTATTACTATTTAATACTACTTAGTATTAAATGATTCTTTAGTTTGATTTAGTTAATACCAGATTACTTGATATTTTCTTAGCTTGTCATTTCATTATTCTAGTGTATTTTGTGCTGGAAAGAAGTTTATGCAAAAAAAACCATTCATTTATAAATTATTCACTCGATGACGTATAAGTAGTGCAAAATTCACAGTGTTCATCTCATGAATGTTACATAGAATTGGCCAAAACTCTACTTTTGAGTTTTTGTATGTAGGTAACCCATCGATATTTACATTTATATGTAAATTGATATGTTTATCCAAATTTCCAAAATACTGTAAAATATATTTTTTAAATCCATTATGCGGGTATTCTCCACTGCCACAAGATTTGATATCTACAGATTTTACTGTACTTATTCAGAAGTGTTCTTGCGTCTTTTGGCACAACACCTGGATCATGCTTATTTATAATCTGCAATAAGCCATTGATTGCAGTATGTGGTATATTGTGACCAATAGACCAGTTTCTTAATTGGTCTCTAAAATTAAAATTATCAGCTTTCGATTCATTAGAATCGGAATCACTGTCCACTATTTTGATTTCCCAATTTTCCGCGGTATCTTCTTCCTCGTGATCTGTAGTTCCTGATAACGACACTGAGGTCTGAGTCGAAGATGATGCATTGTTGAAATTTGCAGCACGCACTCTGTTTAAAGTGATTTTTTTATATTTCACAACACGCCGACGAAAACTACCAAACTACTTTTTAATTTTTCAACGTCATCCATCTTTCTACTTGGTTCCATTTGATAAAAACGTCCCGTTAAATGTATTTTTACTCTAAACTGATTAATTTGAGTACTAAAGGAATAAAATGTTCTTCAGAAAAACGGTTCCCAGAATTTGGGGTTACTATTATCTTAAGTTTATCTACAAAATTATTTTTTACTATGGAAGACTAAACAGATGCTTGAATTATTTGAATGAGTTTTAAGTGAGTCTTCAAATAATCTGAGTACAGTTAAAAAGATTTTTAGTTTTAACTGTAGGCATACTTGATACAAAACAGTTTTGAGAATACTTAACTTGGTTTTGGGTATTCTGAACTTGCTAAAGTAGCGGTAGTATAAAACTAATTAGTCTTAAAGAAAAAAATGACTTAACGAAAACTTTTTTGATTTAGCCAAATCCAACTTTAGATAAAGTATAGATATGTTGGATTTAGTCACTATTCTTGATTGCTACTTGGGACATCTACTTCAGTCTCACGCTTGTCGATTTTCGGCCACAGTGCGCCCCTCCCACGCACTTTTTTTGCCTCGTGGTCACGTTTCTAGTAACGAGATACAGTTATGCAGTTTGAAAACGGGCAATTCGGCGCGTAACGAGTAAGCGTTTGACAGTTAAACGCGCTAACTTCACCATTCTATATCTTTCCTTTTACCCACACCTTCCCCCTGCCCTCACCCTACTTTGGTTTAACATTATAGCTCACGCAAGTTTAAGTATGCCCACATGATTTTGATGCACTTTACCCCCTCCGATATTGCCGCCCGCTTGGAAAACCCCTACTACAAAGAAGAAAAAATAGATTTTTATAAATAGAATCTTTTTCCAGAAATCCCCTTAGCGTTTTCTTGAGCACCGGCAGGGGATTTCTGGACAACATACATACGTACATAATGCTCACGTCTTGGTCCCAGAGGGGTAGGCAGAGATGATGTATCGCCACTTTGCGCAATCTAATGTCTAAGGATAAATAACACACATTTCGATCATTTTTGAAATTTTTGTCTGTTTATTTGTTTGTTTGTGCGCGCATCGCTTAAAAACGACTGAACAGATTTTGATGGAATTTTCACAGAAACACAAGGCACTAAGAGTTTGGGGGCAAAAAGTGCATAATAACTAGATATACATACATATATACATAATGCTCACGACTTGTTCTCTGAGGGGTAGGTAGAGACGATGTATCGCCACTTTGCGCAATCTAATGACGTAAAGTAGCTTTCCTTCGCCCACTTTTCGCCCCGTGATACCCCTTGACGAGATGTGTTGCGAACAACTTCGCCGCCTTGTAGAGGTACCACGACTATCTAGGACAAAAATTCCAGAAATCCCCTTAAGGGGATTTTTGGCAGGGGATTATTGGAATAAGCCCCAATAAATACAATTTAGGTACCTAGTTTCTCCATAGACGAAAACTTCCTTCGCTTTAAGAAGCTGAAAATCGCGTTCTGTTCGGAACTTTACCGACTTTATCAGCTGAAATAAATCTGGCTGAAACACCTTCCAGGGCAAATGTGGCTGTAAATAAGGCTAGCAAACACTTAGAGCGATGCTATCGCAGCTAGCTGGGTTAACGTGGAACGATCTTTATGTACTACTAGATGGAGCGTTCCAAACAATCGCTCTGTTCCACGCAAGTAGCCACAACTCTTTCACATTCACAATGAAACTTGTGCAGTTACTACGCAGAACATTTAATTATTACTAAATATTGACGCTACGGTTAAATAATGTCAATATTTAGTAATAATTAAATGTTCTGAGTAGTAACTGCACAAGTTTCATTGTGAATGTGAAAGAGTTGTGGCTACTTGCGTGGAACAGAGCGATTGTTTGGAACGCTCCATCTAGTAGTACATAGAGATCGTTGGTTAACGTGCTATGAAATGTTTAGCAGGTAAACTATGCCGCTCGTCTGTGGAATAAACTCCCGGAAAGCATTAAACAATGTCCAAACCGATTGGCTTTCAAAGAGTAAGTTTCTACCTATACTCTCTCTCCTTCTGTAAATCGCTTACATTTCATTGTATGCGTTATATTGTTACTGTGTTAGTTCTATCGTTACGCACTAATCATCAACACGAACATACTGACGTTCGGATAGGTTCAGACGATACCGGGTGGTTCGAACCTATCCGAACGTCAGTAGACCTCCTGCGTGGGTAGGGTTGCCAGGTCTTATTACGGCGAAGCCGGACTAGGCAGGCAGTTTACCCGGACTTTTCGATATCAAGGCCGGACACTCTAAAAGCCAACGATTTTAGAACTCCATCCGACTCGATTGACTCGTGCATGAGCCGTGAGATGGCGACTCGACTAACTCGAGCTCGTGCACGAGCCGCGAGATGGCCCAACATGTAAAAACCGGACGGCCGGTCCGTCCGGTTTTTACATGTTTGGCCTTGGCATGTCACTGGCGAATTTGGCCGGACAAACATGCAAAAAACCTGACCCTGTCCGGCTTTATCCGGACGTCTGGCAACCCTATGCGTGGGGCATGCCTTCATAAGTTGTACGATCTATACCTAGTACATTGTCTGTACATTGAAGATATTTGGCAAAAAAATATTGGGGGGTCTAAGCATAAGTAATAGAACACATTTCGATCATTTTTGTCTGTTTCTCTGTTTGTTTGTGCGCGCATCACTTAAAAACGGCTGAACAGATGTTGATGGACTTTTCACAAAAACACAGTGCTTAATTCGGTGTAACATATATGTATTATTTCATTGCAATCGGTGTAGTCAATCAAAAGTTATGCGAATTTATAGTTTTCGAAAACTCGCATACACTGCATTCGTATACAACGACGGATAAGTAACGGGTCTAAGGATAACTAATAGAACATATTTCAATCATTTTTGGGAAGGGGAGCGGATTCTGTAGTCCACGCGAGTAGATAATAAAATAGCCGATTATTTGTATGACAAGATGCCTGATACTAATATTGCTTCAGTTTCGAACAATCTTTATAATATTTCTACACAAACTTGGTTTTAAAAGATGTGTTGCGTGAAGTTTGTTGTTCCGTTTCTTCTTCACAGCGCTAACACCTAGGAAGCGGTAGTCAGTAAACATTTTAATCGTATAAATGTACCTAGGTAACTTATTTAAAGTAGACAGTGAAATCTGAATACAATATCCCATAGAAATTGTTCAAAGTATACTGCATGTGTACGCATTTTAATAACTAGCTGTTGCCCACGACTTCGTCCGCGTGGACAACTTAACATGACAAATTATTATGTATTTCCCATAGGAATGAGATGTTTTTTCGGAATAAAAACTATCTTATGTCCTATTCCAGGACCTAACCTATATGTGTGCCAAGTTTCATTCCGATCCATCCAGTGGTAGAAGAGTGATTAACAAACAACCAAACATCCAAATTAGTCGCCTTGTACTTCCCGTGGATGTCGTACAAGGCGACTAAGGGAATACATTATAGAACATCAATCAGACCTCCCCAATCCGTCTGGCCAGCGCGGGGAGTGTAGGCCGAATCCTCCGTCTGTCTCCGGCAGATGAGAGAGGGTTGTGCTCCAGCAGTGGAGACAAAAATAACCTGATGATGATGATGATGAAACATCCAAATATCCAAACTTTCGCATTTTTAATGCCTATAGTAGGATGTCTTTGGATGAAGAATACTTAGACATTTTCAAAATGGCGTCGCATGCCCGGCAGTGGTTTCCCGATTGATAGCAAATGAACTCGCCTCTAGTATTGTTGCGAGCTCAATTGCGTTGCCGCAGTTCAGTGACTTACCGAAATGTTTTAAACATATATACAATTGTTAATTGTTAATAGTAGATTAGTAGCCAAGGGCTGTAAGGTATCAATTGCAGCCCGAGATATTAGCCTATAGTTCGAGGGTGCAATTGATGCTTACACCCGAGCTAACTACTCTGCTATACATCTCGATTGTGAGGTAAGTAGAAAAAAAACCGGCATTACAAGAATAAAACATTTTATTAGTTATTTAAAGTAAAAGATTTCTATTCCCGCCTTTTTTCAAATTTTTTTTTTAATTTTTTTTTTTCAAGAACGAAATTGAGCTTCGCCGTTCGATATTTAAAATTGATGACTATTATACTCATACGAAGACAAGGCTGAATAGCGAAGCGACCTCTTTTGTCATTGGGCTGAATGCATGATGTCTATTGCCAGTATGATGGTTAGATGTACGCGAACTTTTTGAAAGAGTGAAGAGTTTTTTTTTGTAAATTACTTACCGCCCTAGGGCTTTTCTAGCTACATTATTACCCTATAGCGCTAATTGGTCACCTACAAGCCCCGTTTGGGGGTAATAAGGACCTACTTACCGAATATAAGAGATGTAAAATTTGTTTTTAAACTGTGTTTTTGTTTACAGCGTTTCACATTTGTTCTTTAAAAAAAAAACTGTTGCTCATTGCCATCCATGGCTATCCTTATTTTATACCTACGCGCGGAGTGCAATAGCCCTGTCTTTACATACAAAAGACAAGTTACCTTCCACTCTACCAACCTAGTACACTAATTAGTTACATCAAAGGAACGTAGGAAATACCTGTAACAAAGTGATTACCATAATATCACCTTTCTTTTTTGTATATATAATTAAAGTAGGTCTCTCTACAATCTGACTGATCTGAGCCTGTCAACTGACACCGTTCTCGGAGGCGTCTTTATAAACCTTGAGCGGTTTTCGAGCAAGTCATGATCTGGAAAGGACCGGGTTTTGTCAGCGTAAAATAATTTGAACGCTAAACATTTCAAATGTAATAAGTATAATATATTTAAATTACCCACTCATTAATACCAAATACCTACTTTCCGAGAAGGAAATACTGATAAAACCTGTAAGAAATTAATAATGTCCGCAAACATACACTGGGCCATCGGATGAATTTCCTCCGAGAGTGGGTCTAAGTATGAAAATAACTATCTGCTCAACAATGGAACGCGATAAGCTCTATTGTTATTTACGTAGGTAAGTATATTTTTAAAATTATCATATGATGACAAATCGCGTTTTCATAAAAATATGTGGAATGTCTCAGAAAAGAAAATTTCTCCTGGAACTTCCATAATTTTCCCATCATTGCATTTTTACATCTATGTTTCAAGTTTTAGCTTAATAGGTCTAGTAATATTATTAGACGCCAACGTAGACCCCCGTCGAGTCTCCCGTGGACCCCTGGGGGTCCACCTGGACCACTTTGGGAACTACTGGTAAAGGATCCCTAGATTAGATTTCTTTATTTCACATTAGAAATTTTAATACATAGATTAACTTACGTAAAAGGTCAGAGTTAATGTGATCGTCAAAAAATAATAAACAATAGTATACAAAATGTCAGTTCTACACAACTCGTGTATGAGATTTATAACAATGTCAAAACAATGTCATAAAAAAAAGAAAGGTGAATATTATGTTGAAAAACAAGTATTTCTCACACTGCAGTGAGACTAGATTTCATAACTTTGTTATAGTATACAAAATGTACCCCATTTCAACCCAAGCAACCACACGATAGAATTAACAGTTGCAAAGTTGCGTCCCAGCAGGTAATAAATATTTGTCCGTTCCCGGTTTGTTTGTAAGTCATCAGTGACTTGCAAACCGCCACTAACCAATTCTGCTATTTGCGTTTCGATCTATGTATAAGCCCTCTGATTGATTGAGTAACAAATACCGACGGGACCGATTAGGGTTTTCATTTCTACTGTAAGAGTTTTTACTGATAGATTTTTCAACGATCTCTATGTACTACTAGATGGAGCGTTCCAAACAATCGCTCTGTTCCACGCAAGTAGCCACAACTCTTTCATATTCACTTTGAAACTTGTGCAGTTACTACTGAGAACATAATTTCCCTAGCTAATCGTGGTACCTCAACACGGAGGCGGCGATGTTGTTCGCAACACATCACGTCAGGGGGTATAACGGAGCGAAAAGCGGACGAAGGATTCGCTTTGCGATATATTAGATTGCGCAGTGGCGATACATCGTCTCTGCCTACCCCTCTGGAACCAAGGCGTGAGCAATATGTATGTAGGCATTTACAATTAATACTTATCTTTTATTTTTATTTATACTTTATTTTACACAAATACAAAGGCGCACTTAACTCGGTAAAAGTTTTCTTCCAGTAAACCTTTGGTAAATCTTTAAACGTGTTCTATAAACTTCAAATCCGGGAGCGCGAGCATACATTTTACTCATAAATATAATTTTGAATCTTTAAAAAAAATATATTTACTAAATATTGACATTATTTAACCGTAGCGTCAATATTTAGTAATAATTAAATGTTCTGCGTAGTAACTGCACAAGTTTCATTGTGAATGTGAAAGAGTTGTGGTTACTTGCGTGGAACAGAGCGATTGTTTGGAACGCTTCATCTAGTAGTAAATCTTATCTTATCTTCTTAGGGGGCCAGGAAGACCTGGCGACACTTCGACCCTTCAGGATCTTTTGTGCCAAACCCCTGACCACCAATGGTGCCCCGAGCCGATTTGGTGGACTTCACATACGACTTAGAATTTCTTCTTCGGCGTATGCAGGTTTCCTTACGATATTTTCCTTCACAGAAAAGCCTGTGGTATTATAAATAAACCATACAAAACTCATTGGTACGGGCGGGGTTTGAACGCACGACCTCATGAACGTGAGGCGAGTGCACAACCAACCGGCTACCACGGCTAGTAGTACATAGAGATCGTTGGATTTTTTTAGTATTTTTAGGTATAGAGTTGGCTGGGTGCGGAAGGTGTGGTGGCACGCTTTGGAAACCCTGATGATGACAGTTTGATGGAATCAACGTAGGGGTAGCGTGTTTCAGGTAGTGCGGTTTTATATATTTCCCCATTAAAAAAACAGAGAGGGTCAGACTCGAGATTATTGGATTCGTTCAGGTGCCATACACTTGGTACATTTATACAAGTCATTTTTTACCAATTACTGCGTCCTAGGTGTTAGCGATGTGAAGAAGAAACGGTGCAACAAACTTCACGCAACACAAATACAAAAAATATATATTTACTAGCTGGTGCCCGCGACTTCGTCTGCGCAGGATTAGTATTTCGAGTAGCTTATATTAGCGTGGCGTAGAAAAGAATATATATAGCGCGGCGTTTAGAGCGATAAAAGTATTACTACCAAATGTGCATTTGAAATAAATTATCAATTTTTATTGTAGTTATGGTTCACTATTTCGGCTATAATGGCTTACACATAAGATATAGATATATACTGTGGCGGGCTTTTTTGTAGGACTATTTAATATAAACATTTCCATGATACATTACATATGTGTAACTCTAGCGGTTTTGGCAGCGTACGCCAGAATAGCTCGCAGATGGTAGATTTTTCCTACTTACTTGATATTTTGGATAATTCACACAATATCTTTATAAATTGTAGCCTATGTGTTATTCTGATGTATAAGCTATATTATTGTAGTTTCATTAAAATCCATTCAGTAGTTTTTACGTGAAAGAGTAACAAACATCCATCCATACTTACAAACTTTCGCGTCTAAAATATTAGTAATTATCAGGTCCCGACTGAGCTACCATACAGCTCTTATACAAATATATAGAGATGTTTCCGTCAGTAAATAAGAGAAAGCTCCAAGAAACAGTCTGCCAATATAATCCACCTTTTACTTGCAACACTATAACTCAATATCAGCTCCGCGCAGCGCAGGGCCGGGCTTAGTGCGGCGAGGGTCGCCATCAATAAAATTATTGGCTCAGGAAAACTTACATTTATTTAGGGTCAAACATTTTTTATGGGGAAGGCGATATAAATTCAGTTTGTTGACTTTGGTAGGCTACAATCGTGTAATAGCACGGGCTACTGCGTTGCATAGTTTTTACCATGGTTGGACAAAATCTTAAATTTTTTCAAAAACCAATAAATCTGTATTTAAAAAAAAATTAATTAACCACAGTTTTTTTGGACTTTTTCATTTTATGATTCAGTTTTTTTTCCTTTCAGTAAGGCATCTACTCGGGGCCTCATCCTCTTCAGCTTTATTTGAAGTAGTTTTCTTCTATATTTGGCATCGTTCACACTACGAGTAATTTACGGAATAGATTGGAAACAGAAAAAGCTGGCAAATTAGTTTTTTTCGTTTAAATGATATTGATTTAGCAGATGCAGATTTAGAGGGTTGTGTAGGTACATGTAATTAATTTATTCTAAGACCCTTAATTTTTAAGTTTAATTCTGAGACGTAAATTAAAGACATTTAATTAAATCATTGATTTTTATTAAAAAAAAACATTTGATTTAAATCATGATTTAATCATGCCAACCCTGGTTTTTACTAATTAATAAGATCATAATTAGGTTAAAAGAACAAAGAAATTATAGAAGTACCATGCGACAAAGTAGCGGCAAAATTGAGGGGCAATGAGCGATTTACCAGTAAGAGAAATATATCTAAATACCAATAGATGGGACTGTATCGTCAAAGTATGCAAGAATGCTTGCAAAAGTCCTTGAAGCAAGGCCATAAAATCTTCTTTTTTTTATAATGGTTTTCTTTAGGATTTTGACAATGTCAAGTGTGTAAGTACGAATACAAAGATGGAGAAGCTGTGGGTTGTGCCACCACCACCACTTTTGATCTGCCCACGTGGACTCCCGTAGAGAAGCCCTCCAGAAGTGCAAAATATATTGAAATTGAACGAAATTATTACAATTATCTGTAAATTTGTTTAATTCACAAACATTAATGAGTATTGTGATAATCATTACATCCATTACACACTAAATATCGCTAATTCGGAATAAACCCAAAAAACAATAACCCAGCACTGCTTTTGTGATGACTGTCATATTTTCCAAATAGTTCTACTGGTAGATCAATCAGTAGAACTGCTTGGAATTGGAACAGAGAGGCAGTACGTTTTCCAGAGTAGTATAACAGTTCGGATCATATTTTCCGAATACTGCTTGGAACAGAGGGCCACCCTGGGCTGGGAATCGACTGTAAAATTGTTTAGATATAAAATCTTTCAACTGACTAGATGTTGTCCTTGAAGCTTTCAGAGTCGATTGACAATGACAGTTGCGATCAATGCAACGCCCTCTATTGCCATCATTAGCAACTAACATTCGATTTACATGTGAGCCTCAACTACGTCCATGTTCATTACGTAAGCACAATAATGACATTTGTTCTGACATTTTTAAAAAGGTTTAAGAATATTCTTTTATCTATAGCTGGCAGGCATGTCATCATTTGATAGAACGCTATAATGATGAGGTCAATGATAAAGCACATCTCAACCAATATCTCTTCTAATCTTGAAGAGACCTCCACTAAACCCTTTCGAACATCCCCGGACTCTAAAACGAAGACAAATCCGCGGAATCCCGAACGGATGGCGGTCCTTAGTGTGGTCCATCCATCTCTATTATTAGGGCCCTGGTAAGCCTGCCCTGGTTTATGGACTCGGGCGGCAATGAATCTCACGCCTACACCGAAATGTTAAGCTGTTTGACAAGCAATAAATTATGGGGCATTGAAAAATTTGCGCGGCAAATTGGTAAGAAAGACAGATGTCTGTTATTCGTATTATTTTTGTGTATTTCCAATTCACCGAATCCCTTTGATTTGTTCGAATCTATAAAGCTATAAATAATTGTTTATTCCGTGTGGTCACAAGCAGAAAGTACCTACCTTTTATCACTTTTAAAATAGTTTATTATAAACTAGCTGTGCCCGCGGCTCCGCTCGCGTGGACTATAGAATCCGCTCCCACTCCCACTACATCTCCAAATGTGGTCCAAACTCTGAATAGTACCGAACATTAATATTATACTTCCTTGTTATATTGCATACTAACCTTACCTACTAATGTATTTGAAAACTAAACATGTCCATAACTTTTGATTGAGTAAACCGATTGCAATGAAATAAAGCCTATATGTTACTCCGAGGTAAGCCCCAAACTACAAAAGATATCAAAATTCTGTAACAGTACAAAATATGTACTTGAATGCGCTCCATGTTTTTTCAAAACCGAGACTGTGGCTCTGCCAAAATTACGCAAATCCCATTATCTAATTTATGTGTATACTAGCTGTTGCCCGCGACTTCGTCCGCGTGGACAACTTAACATCACAAACTATTATGTATTTCCCGTAGGAATGCGACGTTTTTTCTGGATAAAAACTATCCTATGTCCTATTCCAGGATCTAACCTATATGTGTGCCAAGTTTCATCACGATCCGTCCAGTGGTTGAAGCGTGATTGAGTAACAAACATCCAAATAAACGCGTTTATAATATTAGTAGGAAGTAAATAAATAAATAATAAATATCTCGCGACATTCACACCAATTATCCAGTCCCAAACTAGGCAGAGCCTGTGCTATGGTTACTAGATAACGGATACACATACTTAAATTAATATACAAACATCCAAGACTTGGGTACAAACATTCATATTCATAATAGGAACATTTGCCCCTAGCGGGATTCGAGCCCGCAACCTCCGGCGTGGCAGTCCGAGAGCTACCCGTTCCGCCATGGAAGTAGGATAGGTAAATTTAGGATTCAGTGTTTATGAAAGAAAAATAATGTATTGGAGTTTTGATGAACAAAAATATAACGTCATCTTCAAGTTATGAATTCATAAAACGCTCCGTGCGCGGCTGTTTTATTTGCCTCAAGCTTATTTTCTTTGAAGTGTAAACATACGGCACGCTGTTGCAGACGTGTCTGTTAGAACCAACGATCTCTATGTACTACTAGATGGAGCGTTCCAAACAATCGCTCTGTTCCACGCAAGTACCCACAACTCTTTCGCATTCACAATGTAACTTGTGCAGTTACTACGCAGAACATTTAATTATTACTAAATATTGACGCTACGGTTAAATAATGTCAATATTTAGTAAATAATTAAATGTTCTGAGTAGTAACTGCACAAGTTTCATTGTGAATGTGAAGGAGTTGTGGCCACTTGCGTGGAACAGAGCGATTGTTTGGAACGCTCCATTTAGTAGTACATAGAGATCGTTGGTTAGAACGTTTTTATTTATTTAGCGGGTGCGGGAGCGATAAAGAGAGGGGGAACGGAATTAAGACTAAGTAAGTTTCAACTTTATTTTAAAAAAAATACATACATCATGTTCGCGCCCCGGTCTCAGATGGGCAGGCAGAGACGACGCCTCGCCATGAGTAAACCAATTGAGATAAAATAAAGCCTATATGTTACTCGGAGGTAAGCCCTATGTTTCTGTGAAAAGTCCATCAAAATCGGTCCCGTAGTTTTTAAGTGATGCGTGCACAAACAAACAGATAAACACACAAACAGACAAAAATTCCAAAAATGATCGAAATGTGTTCTATTACTTATCCGTAGACTCCTCCATTTTTTTTGCAAATATTTTCAATATACAGACACGCGAAGTTTACGATTTTATTTATTAGACTAGCTGTGCCCGCGGCTCCGCTCGCGTGGACTACAGGATCCGCTTCCATTCCCACTTCCGCTCCCTATCCCACTTCCACTCAGACTTTAAATCCAGGTCCAAGTCCAGGTCCAGTGCAGGTCCAGGTTCAGGTCCAGGTCCAGGTCCAGGTCCAGGTCCAGGTCCAGGTCGGGTCCAGGTCCAGGTCCAGGTCCAGGTCCAGGTCCAGGTCCAGGTCCAGGTCCAGGTCCAGGTCCAGGTCCAGGTCCAGGTCCAGGTCCAGGTCCAGGTCCAGGTCCAGGTCCAGGTCCAGGTCCAGGTCCAGGTCCAGGTCCAGGTCCAGGTCCAGGTCCAGGTCCGGGTCCGGGTCCGGGTCCGGGTCCGGGTCCGGGTCCGGGTCCGGGTCCGGGTCCGGGTCCGGGGGTCGGGTCCGGGTCCGGGTCCGGGGGTCGGGTCCGGGTCCGGGTCCGGGTCCGGGTCCGGGTCCGGGTCCAGGTCCAGGTCGAGGTCGAGGTTGAGGTCGAGGTCGAGGTCGAGGTCGAGGTCGAGGTCGAGGTCCAGGTCCAGTTCCAGACCTAGGCCAGGTCCAGTTCCAGACCTAGGCCAGGTCCAGATCCTCAACCCTCCCCTCAACACTCCTCTCAACCCTTCCCTCAACCCTCCCCTCAACACTCCTCTCAACCCTTCCCTCAACCCTCCCCTCAAAACCTCTTTCCCTCGTCTCTCCAAATGTAGTCCTCGTAACTAATCCATCGCAATCCAAATTCCGATCAACATTACTTTGTTGCATACGTATACCACAAATTCATCGTCATCTAGTAACTCAAACAAAAGTTATGCGAATTTTCAAACACTCGCATTACATTGGTACCATACCCGCTCCCGCTACCGCTCACGAATTCAGTCGAACATTTACACCCTACAAACTTCGCAGTGTATGCGAGTTTTCGGAAACTATTATTTCTCATAACTTTTGATTGACTGCACCGATTGCAATGAAATAAAGCCTATATGTTACACCAAATTAAGCCCCATGTTTCTGTGAAAAGTCCATTAAAATCCGATAAGTAGTTTTTAAGTGATGCGTGCACAAACTCACAGACAAACAGACAAACAGACAAACAGATAAACAGACAAACAGACAAAAATTTCAAAAATGATCGAAATGTGTTCTGTTGCTTATCCTTAGACCCCCCAAATTTTTTTTTGCAAATATCTTCAATGTACAGACACGCGAAGTTTACGATTTTATTTATAAGATGTCGCGGTACCGTTAACAGTTCTTAGCAGTGAGTTTACAAAAGTATTTTATCTCGCGCGACAACGTTTTACATCTGTCAAAACTTGAGACGTATTTACCGAGTTTTTAATAAGTAGGGCACCGTGGTGCCAAGTAGGTACCTGGCTTCTCGCCATTGAATGTTCTTCCGGAGTCAGAAAACTTGTTAAGTGACTTGCAGAATTACTTCATTTACCTACCAGTTTGATGTGATGCCGTGTGGTTTCCGGTAGAGTAGAATAGGACCACTCCAACTCTTCCCGTGGATGTCGTACAAGGCGACTAAGGGAACACATTATAAAACATCAATCAGGCCTCGCCGCCCGTCTGGCCAGCGCGGGGAGTGTAGGCCAAATCCTCAGTCTGTTTCCGGCAGATGAGAGAGGGTTGTGCTCCTGCAGTGGAGACAAATATAACCTGATGATGATGATGTGTTTGTGAACAACTGAATTTACATATAGATCATATACAGTTCACGACGACGGCTAGCCTTACTCCTGACAAGCGGGGTAAGGGTTTATGCGTCGCAGCTTTGTGAAATATTTTTATCTAGAACCATCAAAAGCCGTGAGGTAAGATTTTACTCATCCTAAAATAAGTCGTCTAATAAATTAAAACGTAAACTTAGCGTAAAATCGCTTAAATTTCATTCACCATCATCATCAGCCTAAATACATCCACTGCTGGACATAGGCCTCCCAAATAGAATACCACTTTTGGTAAGTTGTCCATTGGGGGATTTTCCATAATCACCACGCTTGGCAGGCGGACTGGTGATCGCAGTAATGATCTTAACATACACACAGGAGAACGCTGCTGCCAGTCTCTCGTGCAATCCCTTAGTCGCCTTGACGACACCCACGGGAAAGATAGGGGTGGTCCTAATTCTAAGCCGGGAACAACACAGCAAATTTCACATTTCATTGTATGCGTTATATTGTTACTGTGTTAGTTCTGTCGTTACGCACTAATCAACAAGACTAACATAGAGACGTTCGGATAGCTGCTCGCGTCCTGCGCTCACTACGGTCTATAGACGATATCTATGTAATACTAGATGGAGCGTTCTAAACAATCGCTCTGTTCCACGCAAGTAGCCACAACTCTTTCACATTCACAATGAAACTTGTGCAGTTACTACGCAGAACATTTAATTATTACTAAATATTGACGCTATGGTTAAATAATGTCAATATTTAGTTTCTGCGTAATAAAATAACTGCACAAGTTTCAAAGTGAATGTGAAAGAGTTGTGGCTACTTGCGTGGAACAGAGCGATTGTTTCTAACGTTCCATCTAGTAGTACATAGTGATCGTTGGCCCAGATAGTTTCTTATTATAGTTCACTTTACAATACTTTACTGTTCCGGCTGTTACGCCCTTTCTGTACAAGTTGTACAAGACGGCAATAAGAAGCCAAAAACAGCTTTACAAAATTAGCCACTATTCGCGAAAGTTATGGAAGTACACCAGGAGCGGCGTTATTCTTTTTTCGCTCAACCAGTCCTCCATCACTCGATCGAACCTACACTTTCCCGCCCCGGCAAGCCTAGACACTCCATACAAGGCTTGCGACCTTTTGTCTATAAGTGTATAATCTAATAAATAAAATCGTAAACTTCGCGTGTCTGTACATTGAAGATATTTGCAAAAAAAAAATTGGGGGGTCTAAGGATAAGCAACAGAACACATTTCTATCATTTTTGAAATTTTTGTCTGTTTGTCTGTTTATCTGTTTGTCTGTTTGTCTGTTTGTCTGTGAGTTTGTGCACGCATCACTTAAAAACTACTGATCGGACTTTGATGGACTTTTCACAGAAATATAGGGCTTGATTTGGTGTAACATATAGGCTTTATTTCATTGCAATCGGTGCAGTCAATCAAAAGTTATGGGAATTTAATAGTTTCCGAAAACTCACATACGCTGCGAGAAGTGTAGGGTGCAAAGTCTCGATTGAATTCGTGAGCGGTAGCGGAAGCGGGTATCGTACCAATGTAATGTGAGATTTTGAAAACTATAAATTCGCATAACTTTTGATTAGGTTAGTCGATTACGATGAAAAATCTGGAGCTGGATCTGGAGCTGGAGCTGGATCTAGAGCTAGATCTGGAGCTGGAGCTGGATCTGGAGCCGGACCTTTAGCTATACCTGGACCTGGACCTGGACAGGACCTGGACCTGGACCTGGACCTGGACCTGGACCTGGACCTGGACCTGGACCTGGAGTGGGATTGAGAGTGTGATTGAGAGTCTGAGTGGAAGTGGGATAGTGAGCGGAAGTGGGAATGGGAGCGGATCCTGTAGTCCACGCGAGCGGAGCCGCGGGCACAGCTAGTAATATATAAGTGTATATAAGCTAAGTCGTGTAGAAGAGGACTAAGTACATAATTTTGGATATTACCTACTGCTGGTATTGTATATGAACCAACATACCTGCTTGTGTTGTGTTGTCTTTAGGTTGTTTTTGTACTACTACAGAGTTAAACTTAATTTTTTTACAACATTTGTTCACTTTTTCAATGAAAGACTGGCTACCCATAGAACAGGGAATCCTAGTTTGGGAGCCAGGCTACTGCTTGTAATAATATATCTACATAGATATGTCTAGTATAAGGACCCTACTGTTCTTGAACCAATAAAGTTATTTGTATTTGTCGGAGCCACAGTCTCTGATTTGAAGCCCCGCTCTAACTGCCACACCCACTCCCTTTTGCCATGCCCACGCCCACACTTATTATAAACTAGCTGTGCCCGCGGCTCTGCTCGCGTGGACTATAGAATCCGCCCACTCCCACTCCCAGCTCCAAATTTTGTCCAAAGACATCGCAATCTGAAGAGTACGGAAATACTATTATGTGCAATATATTGCATACTAACCTTACCTACTAATGTATTTAAAAACTAAAAATGTCCATAACTTTTGATTGAGTAAACCGATTGCGATGAAATAAAAACTAAATGTTAAGTTAAGCCTCATATTTCTGTGAAAAGTCCATCAAAATCCGTTCAATAGCTTTTAAGTGATGCGTGCACAAACTCACAGACAAACAGATAGACAAAAAAATTCAAAACTGATCGAAATGTGTTCTGTTGCTTATCCTTAGACGGCCCATTTTTTTTTTGCAAATATCTTCAATATACAGACACGCGAAGTTTACGATTTTATTTATTAGATTCTCTGCCTCAAGTGCGGAGTGAACTGGCCTCGTGCCTCGAGTGCGACAAGTAGTTCGGCTCTCGGTCTATAGCTCGCAACGCGAAACTTCTATTCTCGCCAATCTAGCAGCAGCTGGTGTACGATATTGCTCGCACAACTCGGTCGGTGCTCCGAAGTCTTCATTATCGCCTTTCATATCTGTCACAACCTCTGAGAGCCACAGCCGCCCTTAGCATAACCAAAGCACTTGCGTCGCGAGCAGTTTCGAGAAAACGGCGCCTAAAGTTTTTTTTCATTTTTATGTTGTCTTAACGAAACTAACAGAGATATTTTAATTATTTTAATATTACACTGGGCCTGATTCTGAAGGCACACATTTAAAATTTGACAGCGCTAAAATTGGTTTCTTCTTTATCTTCATAAAACTGTGTGACAAGGATAGCAACATTTTTAGTGCTGTCAAATTTTAATGTTGTGATTCAGATTCAACCCCATTGACCGTGGCTTTTGTATGAATTATCTTTTTTTGTATATTTAATTATTCTTTGATGGATATGATTAGTAAAGAGGTTGGGCATTTTGTGTGTGACGCCCCCTGGCTAGATGGAGCGACGATCTGCGTAAGGCGGCTGGCAGAGACTGGATGAGAAGAACCGAGGATCGGGTTCAGTCGCACCCGGGCGCACCTTGGGAGAGGCCTATGTCCAACAGTGGACTCTTTCGGGCTGAAGATGATGATAAGCAGCATAAGTCAACTGTTTTTTTCTAAATATTATGGCCTGCATATTTAGAAAAAAAAAACAGACTAGAATTGTCACCGTTTGAATCGAACTCACGTCCTCTGGGCTTCCGAAGCAAACGCTCAAACGGACTAGCCAGGCTTGGTCGAGATACTTAAAAGAGGATACATGGTGGAAGACAGGTTCATAATGTCGTTGTCCTCTATCCTTTGTAACGAAGTAAAAGCTTTGTAATTAGACGAGTCGAAGTACTTTCTTTAAGGTTCTGTTTAACTTCCTTAATTTCGAGGCGTTGAGGGTTTTTCCTTACAATCAGCCAAAAAAGTAGCTGCAGTCTGCAAGCAAGGGCTGTACTTGGGACAGCTCTATAGGGGCGCCAAAAAGAACTGTCAAACTGTCAGACCTCTTCCTTGACATTGACAAGGGATTCCCGTAGTGAAATTTGCGGAAGCAATGGGCTCGACTCTGAAGGCACAATGTTAAAATTTGACAGCACTAAAACTGTTGCTATCCTTGTCACACAGTATTATGAAGATAAAGACGAAACCAATTTTAGGGCTGTCAAATTTTAAATGTGTGCCTTCAGAATCGGGCCCAGTATTAAACTATTTTTTACGATATTTAGTGTGTAAGTAACGATCGCCACAGTACACATTACCGTTTGTGAACAGAGCGAATAAATGGATAATTCAAATCATCATCATCAGGTTATTTTTGTCTCCACTGCAGGAGCACAACCCTCTCTCATCTGCCGGAGACAGACGGAGGATTCGGCCTACACTCCCCGCGCTGGCCAGACGGGTTGGGGAGGCCTGATTGATGTTTTATAATGTATTCCCTCAGTCGCCTTGTACGACATCCACGGAAAGAGTTGGAGTGGTCCTATTCTACTCTACCGGAAACCACACGGCAATTATGCGATCTTGATATTATTATGCTCCGGAGGGGCATTATCGACTAGTTTTTGTTAAAGTTTAGTAAGCTTTCCCATTGGAACGAAGAACTTAGGAAATTATTATTAATTGTCGGCCCCGTAGCCTAGTCGGTAGTACACCTGCCTGCGAAGCTCGGGGTCGCGGGTTCGAATCCCGCCCAGGGCAAACATTATTCGTGTGATGAACACTTGTGTTGGCCTTGTGACTGGATGCTATTTATATATTATATTATGTATTTATGTATGTATATCAGCTGTCTGATATCCATATTATAGGCTCTGCCTAGTTTGGGATCAGGTGGCCGTGTGTGAAATGTCCCCAAATAGTAAACTTCTTCGCGTGTCTGTACATTGAAGATATTTGCACCAAAAAAATTGGGGGTGTGGGGGGGTCTAAGGATAAGTAATAGAGCACCTTTAGATCTTTTGGAATTTTAGTCTGTTTGTGCACGCATCACGTAAAAACTACCGAAACGATGTTGATGGACTTTTCACAGAAAGATAGGGCTTGACTCGGAGTAACATTTAGTCTTCAATTCATCGCAATCAGCTTACTCAATCAAAAGTTATGCGAATTTATAGTTTTCAAAAACTCACATTAATACGATAGTATACACTTTACAACAAAGAAGTGCTCGGCGGAATTGAGACTGCGATGAGTTAGGACTGCGTTTGGAGCTAGGGTAAGAGCGTTCGGAGCGATGGTAAGGGGGAAAGAGCGGAGGGGGCGTGGAAGTGTATGGGTAGTTCACGTGAGCGGAGCCACGGGCATAACTAGTTAATAAAAAATCATATCATAAACCTCTTCGTATATTCGAGTAAGAAAAGAGCATTTAACAAATTACATTAAAATAGGTAAAAATAATCTAATTCTAGAATTATCCTAATTATTTATGTACAAAAACTACTTTATAAGGGCAGAGTTAAAAACTTGTCTAGCGCATGTCAATTTTATATCTGGGCCAACGATCTCTATGTACTACTAGATGGAGCGTTCCAAACAATCGCTTTGTTCCACGCAACTGCGGCTCCCTTACATTCTCAAATGAAACTTGTGCAGTTACTACGCAGAAAGTTAAATTATTACTAAATATTGACGCTATGGTTAAATAATGTCAATATTTAGTAAATAATGAAATGGCCGGGTGTGGTGGCGTTCATTGGGGAAGGCCTATGTCCAGCAGTGGACGTCTAAGGACTGACATGATGATGATGAATGAAATGTTCTGCGTAGTAACTGCACAAGTATCAAAGTTAACGTTGCGGCTCCGAGCCGCAGTTGCGTGGAACAGAGCGATTGTCCGGAACGCTCCATCTAGTACCCAGTACATACAGATCGTTGATCTGGGCTGGTAAGTTCTATTAAGGGGCACCCTTATCACCTCCAGTCGCATACTACAACTATGGGACTGCCAGTCTGCCCCCCCACGTGCGTGGCTCGCTAGCTATCGACCGACGCCGAGATATAGACGCTAAAGTTAGAAAGAGAAGCACTTATGTTGTTGAGATTCAAATTCAAAAAACTTTATTGCGATACACAGGTATTAGAGGTGGTAGTATAATAATAATATATCAGACATTCACACCAATTATCCAGTCCCAAACTAGGCAGAGCCTGTGGTATGGTTACTAGATAACGGATACACATACTTAAATTAATATACAAACATCCAAGACTTGGGTACAAACATTCATATTCATCATAAGAACATTTGCCCCTAGCGGGATTCGAACCCGCAACCTCCGGCGTGGCAGTCCGAGTACTACCCGTTCCGCCACGGAGGTCGTCAGTATATTTGTATTTGTAGTATATTTGTATAATGGGCTCTGTGATCTGCCTTGGAGCATACAATAATTATTACTATTTCTAGTGTACATAATTTTATGTGTAATGTTGACGTATACGCTTCTACAACAAACTACCAGAGGACATCTTAAATATGACGGACAGAAAGTTTAAGATTCACATTAAAAAACAACTTTGTAAGAAAGCCTATTATAAAGTAAACGATTATTTGAATGACAAAGATGCCTGGTACTAATGTTAATTCAGCTTCGCAAAATCTTTATTAATTGTATGCAAACTTGATTTTTAAAAGATGTGTTGCGTGAAGTTTGTTGCGACGTTTCTTCTTCACAGCGCTAACACCTAGGAAGTGGTAGTCGATAAAAAAAATGACGTGTATAAATGTACCAAGTGTACTCATATGCAATAAATGATTTTGACTTTGACGACGTTTAGCGTTATACCTCTCTCGATGGACTATGCTCGCTCGCTGGGTGTTGTAGCCCTACAATAATTTACGCACACACCCGCAGGTATGCGGAGAGGTTGGTGCGCCTTGTATAGTCCCGGGGGTGTGGTTTCAGTGAATTACGTTCCATTTGTCTTGGGGCCCGAGTAGAACTCCTGGACCCAGTAGTGTTTCTTCACACCGTCTAGTGACAGCCGCTCCTTGCTGGAATGTCGCAGAAGCTGAAACGGAACAGATAATAAATTATCAAAGACTTACTCGGACAGGCTCCAAAATGAGTGATCCGCAAGAGAACTAAAGTCCTCGATATGGTCAAAAAGTTAGTACGCTGAAGTGGCAATGGGCTGGTCACATCTGTCGGAGAACCGATTACCGCTGGGGTAAACGAGTTCTCGAGTGGAGACCGCGACTGGGCAAGCGTAGTGTGGGACGCCCCCTGGCTAGATGGAGCGACGATCTGCGTAAGGCGGCTGGCAGTGACTGGATGAGAAGAACCGAGGATCGGGTTCAGTGGCGCACCTTGGAAGAGGACTATGTCCAACAGTGGACTCTCGGGCTGAAGATGATGATAAGCGTAGTGTGGGACGGGCGTCCGGGCTGGTATATGTGGGGCCACGTAGGTAGCTGGATAAGAGCTGAGGATCGGCTTGGGAGAGGCCTATGTCCAGCAGTGGAGTTTCAGGCTGATGATGACAGACTGGTATTGACTGTTTCGAGCGCCTCGTTGGCTTAGTGGCTCGGTCATTGGACTCGAGGGCCAGAGGTCGTGAGTTCGACAATGTACAAGTTGGTTCCCGGTCTGGATGTCATATTTGTGAATCTGGATGTCCTATCCTTGTTTAATTCCCATAGCACATGAGAAAATCTTATTGTATTTATTTATTCTATAACAATTTCTTGTGTACGAATATCTTAACTTATTCTAATAATTCGATAAACCTAGGTGCTCACATTAGAGATTAACAAATTATAATAATAAAAATTCTAAATAAAAAAAAAAATTGTATGGTATTAGACAAGTGTATGTATATTATGTATGATTTTAAGCCACTTTTATTGCGAAGCTTATGTCCGTATGTTTGTCTGTCTGCTGGATAACTAAAAAAACTACTGATCTGATAGAACTTGGTAACCTATAAGGAAAAATGCCCAAAAAATATGAGAAATTAACAGGTAGAGTTATATTTCTATAGCGCTATATAGGTATGTAATGAACACAGAGGTTTCAAGGTCAGCTGACACCCTCCCGCGTCCGCCCCGCACACTGCACCTTGCTGCGACTGCAATGTTCCTTTGGTTTAATAGCGGAGGTGAGGTAGGTTGTGTTGTATTGGCATGCATGTTACCTATCTTATCTTATCTTAGAGGGCCAGGAAGACCTGGCGACACTTCGACTCTTCAGGATCTTTAGTGCCAAACCCCTGACCACCAACGGTGCCCCAAGCCGATTTGGTGGACTTCACATACTCCTCAGAATTTCTTCTTCGGCATAGGCAGGTTTCCTTACGATGTTTTCCTTCACCGAAAAGCCTGTGGTATTATAAATAAACCTCATTGGTACGGGCGGGTGTTGAACCCACGACCTCATGAAAGTGAGGCGAGTGCACAACCAACCAGCTACCACGGCTCTGTATGTTACCTAAGAATATGTAGGAACTCCTCTTGGCCCTCCCAACCTCGCGGTTATCCATTACAAGTATATTGGTCATTTGAACTTGACGTTTCTCCCTTGCGAGGCCATGTCACCACACCACATTTACTTGGTCAACCGTCCACGCATGTTACCTGCGAGATGAGGTCCCTGGCGCCTGGGGGCACGTGCGCGGGGAAGGCCATGTCGAGGGCCAGGATGCGCTCGTAGGTGCGGTCCTGGCCCTCGCTCTCGAAGGGCGGCTTGCCCACCAGGAACTCGTACAGCAGCACGCCGATGCACCAGTGGTCCACGAACACGTCGTACACCTCGCGCTTTATCATCTCCGGGGGGAGGTAGTCCAGCGTGCCGCACATGGTGCGCCGTCTGCGGGAGAGGGGGGGGGGGGGGATTAGTGGGGCTGGCAGAAGAATCGCCTATTCCACATTAGGCATTCATGATTAAAGACAAAAAGCGTCCTGCCTGTCACGACCTACGGCGCGGAAACGTGGACACTGACGGTGGGCCTGGTACACAAGTTTCTAACTAAATAATACACGTTAACTACAATATTCTATTAGTTTAACTACATCATCATCAGGTTATTTTTGTCTCCACTGCAGGAGCATAACCCTCTCTCATCTGCCGGAGTTAGATGAAGGATTTGGCCTACACTCCCCGCGCTGGCCAGACGGGTTGGGGAGGCCTGATTGACGTTTTATAATGTATTCCCTTAGTCGCCTTGTACGACATCCACGGGAAGAGTTGGAGTGGTCCTACTCTACTCTACCGGACACGGCGAGTGACTAACTAAACAATACACTACAATATTCTATTGTAGTTAAAGTGTATTATTTATTTTTGTGTATGAGGGTGTTGTGAATGTGTTTGTGTAGTGGATCTCGCCTAAGACCCGATAGTGGAGACTACGTCTGACGAGACGTTCAAAACGTGATTAAGCGAAATGACACTGAGCCTTTCGCGATCAGCCCATTCTATCAAACAATAATTTTAAAAGACATATTTATGTTGACACAGTCATGGAAAGAAATGGAGGAGGCCTTCACCCAAAGAGGGGTGAAGAACATGCTAACACCATTTGTATGATGTAATTAAAGAAAAATGTAATGAAAATAAAAAAAAAATGTCGACTGACTTCTGCGAGGGCGCGTGCACGGACCACCCGAAGTCGGCCAGCTTCAGGTTCCCGTGGAAGTCCACCAGGATGTTCTCCGGCTTGATGTCGCGGTGGATCACGTTATGCTGGTGGCAGTACTCCACTGCATCCGCCACCTGCGCGACGGTTGGTCTTTCATAAATATTTATAGATGTATGCATTATATTGTTGCGATAAGCAAATCTCTACCCAATAGTTATTTGTTATTGGTTCCAGTATGTATAACTGTAACAATAATTCAGTAATAATCATCATCAGGTTATTTTTGTCTCCACTGCAGGAGCACAACCCTCTCTCATCTGCCGGAGACAGACAGAGGATTTGGCCTACACTCCCAGCGCTGGCCAGATGGGCTGGGGAGGCCTGATTGATGTTTTATAACGTATTCCCTTAGTCGCCTTGTAGGACATCCACGGGAAGAGTTGGAGTGCTCCTATTCTACCGGAAACCACACGGCAAATAGTAATAGTGTATGGCCATAATAAATAAGATTCATTATTAAATCCTTCCCCTCAATCTTCCTGTGATCACCAAAAACGCCTGCCAAAATTATGGCAAATCAATCACTTAAACAGCCCACAAAGTGTCATTCTATTGGGGAGGCTCACGTCTAGCAGTGGACATATTTTAAGCAGATGATGATTAAAACAGCAATCCTCACCAGTTAACAGAAAAGCATCATATAAAGTGGCTGATGCTGAGCTGATATCTTGCATATGAAAGGTGTTTGCTGACACTTGGCGACTTAATGCCAAAGAAATGTTACTTCTTAAGAGGCTAGGAAGATCTGACCAGGATCTTTTCAACCAAACCTCTGTTATTATTATAGGGATAATAGGCGAGCAGCAATTTGCTGGTATGCCTATATCTGAACTGGTGTATTTAAGTCTTTGAATTGTCACTTGTAACACTGGTTTTTGAAGAACTTGTCTAGTTGTTTTTAAGTGTTCACTGAGGGGGCATCGATAACGTCCCGCGGTAACTTGTTCCCTGCGCTCGCGACCCTGTTGTTGAGCGTGTTGTGGCCGACAAGGGTGTTAGATTGAGTTGTCAACAACTTCATGTCATTTTTGTGTCTTGCTCAGTATAAAAAACATACTCAAGTTTCGAAAAAATCATTGGTACAGGTGGGGTTTAACCCATGACCCCATAAATGTGAGGAACTATCTTGGCTACTACGATTCATGGGCAGGAGATAATTATCATACCTGATAAATATACTTAGCAGCTTTGGCCTCTGGGAAGCGGCCGTGGGGCGAGTTGGTGAGGTGTTTGTAAAGCTCCCCATTAGCTGCAAACTCCACCACCAAGTAGATGCGTCTCTCGTCATGGAACCACGTCAACAGTCGCAGGATGTTTGGGTGTCTGCAGTGAACAGAATGATCATCAATCTAAGCAAAAGTAAAGCAAACCAAGAAAAAAATTATTATGGGCAGAGCTTAATACTTTGTTGCTGTTTTTTCTTGTTTTCCTTGGGACTGGTTGCCTGGAAAAGATCGCTTAAAGCAACAAGGCTGTTTTTGTACACTATTTACAAATCTGTACCTATTTTTATCGTTATTAATCTGTGTGGAATAAGTTTTTCTATCTAAATTAAACAGATTTTAACTTACTTTAAATGTGACTGGATCTCTATTTCTCTCAGCACTTGTCTTTCACACTTTGACTTCAATATCTGTGACTTGAATAGGGTCTTGATGGCCACCAGCAGGCCGGTTTTCTTCTCTCTTGCCACATGGACATGTCCAAACTTGCCTTGGCCAAGTGCTGATCCCAGCTCAAAGTCTCGAGGAGACCATTTGTATCTGAAGTAAGAATATTTACATAATCTTATTATGACATAGATTTATGTTTGGGCATACAAAATGAAAGACTTACATGCAGAGAAGAAATTGCTACTAGCTTTACTGTATTGGAAATTGGGCAACGGGCCAGCCATTATGGAAGCAGTGCTAGATTGTAAAGCTTTTTTTCCTGGTACACTTCAGTAGAGAAAGGTATGTTGCGTTGGTTTGGACATTAAGTAATATACAGTGCGAATGTGAAAGGAGCTACAGCTAGAGGTCGTCCTAGGAGGACATTCAAGGATCAAATTAGTAACGTCCTCAAAAAGGCTGGGGTCTGCAGTGAGAAGAATAAAAGGAGGTGCATGAAAAGGTTGATGAATGTGAGTGAGGCTAGTGAGGTGTGTCAGGATCGCGAAAAGTGGCGATCCATCGTCTCTGCCTACCCCTTTGGGACCAAGGCGTGAGCATTATGTGTGTATGTTATGTACACTTTGTGACTTGGCCGTGTAAGAGGGGGCGGTAAGAGTTTACAAATGACGGGGCAAGAGGGGCACTATAAAAGACAGAATTGGTACAATTTCACTCTGTTACTCGTAGACCAGACAGCGGCATGCTCGTACTCCTCGTGTGATGTTGTACAGTATTCTAACAAGCTGGCAACTTATCAGAGTTGTTGACTTGTTGAGGGCACCCTCTGCACTATACTTCCAACCAAGAGGGCATTAGGAAAGACTTTGTAAAATTTTGTACTGGGTTTGACACTAGTCGCGATCTACAGCAACCCATCTAACAAGCTCGTGGTTTAGTTCCTATATTGGTGAACTTTTACAAGTCTTTTAAATTAGTGCCTTTACTGCAACCATTTAGGTACTTACGAGGTTCCATATGCCTCATGATTTATAATTTTATTTTCAAGTTCTAGCACTTCTTTTTTCCTCGCCATCTCTGTTTCACGGATGTTGACAAATCAGTCGCACTTTTTCACTTAAAATAGGTGCGAGGAATTAAAATTCAAACAAAAACAATAGCTTTGTCGTTGATCGTTTGAATTTGAATTTTTGACATTAAGCTGAAACCATTCACAACTTGTACTATGTTTATAATATAAGACAGAGATAGCGCTATATTAAAAGGCGTAGGTAGTAATCACTCTTTTTTTTCACAGAGCGCTGATAGTTTGAGAATAAAACGCGCAATGTATTGTTGTCTTTAATTTTAGTATGAGTTAAAAGAGGACAGCACGTGGTAAGATCTCGTGAATGGAGATACCAAATCCGTGATCCTATATGAAAATGAAATGATTTTTCAGATCTATCTTTTGTCCCCAGACTTTTTAACGGATCGATCTCAACCGCCACGATTCGAATCGATTCGTAAGATCGATTTTTTCATCAAAGATTGGACACCGTAACACCGTACTGGAAACATAGTTTAAAAGAGATCGATAAATCGATTTTCGATAACATCGAATCAAGATCGGAAACCCTAGTTTCCAAATAGAATACAGCAAATCACAAATTAGACAGAGTATGTCCAATGACAGCAAATAATTTACCCATAATTTACCTTCATATTCGAAAAGAAACAAATTAATTATAAGAATAAAAATATAAAAATACCTTTTTTCACCCTATGTTCAATGGCGTATTCTCATTTTCCTCTACTCAATATTTTAATTTTAATACTTTATAAATATTTATCTACTTATGAAATAGAAATAGAAAAAAGTTTATTGACTTATTATAATTACATCATCATAATATATAAGTGATTTCTGGTCCCTGAACCAGGATTCCCCGTTTCTCAGGGACCAGCTTTCTACAATGTCACAAAATAAAAAAAAACATTACACTCGTCAGTACGTACCTAATAGTAAAAATGACAGAATAGTAAAAAAAAAAAGAAAAAAATTATGCTAAAATGTTTCAGGATTTTGAGTTTTGATAATGAGTTAGCATATTTTAAAATATTGTCTGTTGTTGATAAGTCGGAAATAAACAACTGCCTGCAAAGAAAGGACGTAATAATTAGAAAGAGATACATCAATTAGTCGTCCTGTGAAATAGACATTCATGTAACTTTTGGCGAACTTTTGAAACTCTCAAGATTATTTGTTGCTGAAATCTTTTCTACAACTATTGTTTAGATGGTTTTGCTATTACGCTTTGAGTAGGCGTTTGTTTTTATAAATGATTATTACTGATTTGATTAGTGTCAGAGTTGGGGCTTAGTTTCTGAGGGTTGGGGGAACTATAAGTGACTGCAAAAGAGTTTTGTTTTCACCAGAAGGCACGGGTACTTATGATTGGGTCACCATTAATCAAGCATTAATGCTTGATCATTATGGCTTGAAGTGTCAGAGTTGGGGCTTAGATTCTGAGGGTTGGGGGAACTCAGAGTCACTACAAAAGAGTTTTGTTTTCACCAGAAGGCACGGGTACTTATTATTGGGTTACCAAGGATCAAGCATTAATGCTTGATCATTAATGCTTGATCCTTGTTGGTCATCAATACTTAATTGCAAAAGTAGGTCTCAATCTCACTAGAAAGACTAAAGAGTTGTGTAGTCCCACTAAAATTCTTTTTATTCTATTCACACACAAAAAATGTAATAACAGTCTGTCTGTACCCACCTACGTCTAGACACATTATTTTCTACCTTTATTACATTTTGTAGTGAGAATTGATTATCATCATCATCATCAGGTTATTTTTGTCTCCACTTCAGGAGCACAACCCTCTCTCATCTGCCGGAGACAGACGGACGGGTAGCCAGACGGGTTGGGGAGGCCTGATTGATGTTTTATAATCTTTGTTTTTTTTCAAACTTAAAACTTCGCATGCAGGTTCATCAACTTTCCGAAACTCTTTTCTGGGAATATAAACAAATATGGCGGAATTTAAGGTAAAAGCTAAATATTTACCCAGCTGAAATGCGAGCAACCGCATTACCAATTCATTAATATTATATCTAGGTACGTAACTAGTGTAGTATAGTCGTAGTTGTGGTTATTATGTGGTCAGCCTGCCACTGCATTCACGAGGACTGCGGAATGCGTCACGCGTGGCTACCAGTTGGTCGTCGCGGAATGCGAACTGAGTAGGTATGTATCATAATAATGTATTATGGCAGTGGTCTGTCTGAATTGCTTGAGTTGTTGATTAAATAAATACAATACCTAAAACATAGAATAGCTGCCTGAAAGCGATAAGGCCGCCGTTGTACACTAAATTCATCCTTCTATGTAATTTTTGTTTTTATATAAAATTTATATGTTTTGGTGCACAATAAAGAATATTTGATTGATTGATTGATTGATTGATTGATTGAACATATCTTTGATTTTTATCCAAAATATTTTATGGACTTTAAATATTTGTAACAATCTTCTGCAATCAACAATCTCTATGTACTAGGTACTAGATGGAGCGAACCAAACAATCGCTCTGTTCCACGCAGCTGCAGCTCCGGGAGCCGCAACTCGTTCACATTAACTTTGACACTTGTGCAGTTACTACGCAGAACATTTAATTGTTTACTAAATATTGACGCTATTTACCGGTATCGTCAATGTTTAGTAATAATTAAATGTTCTGCGTAGATCTTTCTTATATATAAGCTCGCCTTTGTAGCCAAAATTTGTAACTGTATTTCGTTTTAAAATTGTGCAACAAAGAATATATCAAAACGTGCTTCAACGCTTATTATTTGGCAACATTTCAGCCCCTCTATGTCTAAGAGTCGTCGTTATGCAGATGTCGAGTCAATATTCCGTAGATGGCTCTCTACCAAAGCCTATCAGCACGGAGGTGGAACTGCCGCGTGATAGACCGGGAGCTGAAACATACAATTGTTCAGAGAACATAATTTGTGCTCTCATTTTACAAAATTAATTGTACTCAAATATAAATCCGTTTATAGTTAATTTAATTGAGTACTATTAGGTACTTTTTTCTATTAATAGCCTTACATAGTTATTTAATTTAATTTTCTTTTTTCCCTTTATTTATTATAATTGATGTCTCACAATGTTTTGCCGTGTGATTTCCGGTAGAGTAGAATAGGACCACTCCAACTCTTCCCGTGGATGTCGTACAAGGCGACTAAGGGAATACATTATAAAACATCAACCTGGCCTCCCCAACGCGTCTGGCCAGCGCGGAGAGTGTAGGCCAAGACCTCCGTCTGTCTCCGGCAGATGAAAGAGGGTTGTGCTCCTGCAGTGGAGACAAAAATAACCTGATGATGATGATGAATGTTAGGGAACGAACTTATATTACATGACCGATTTGGGGGGGAGTTCCCAAAATACCATTAGTCGGTCCTGGTTAGTCCGTTTTAAAACCTATGAAATATTTTAGTGATTTTCTAAATTATTAACCGTCTAGCTAGAGGAATCTAGCGCTGTGTTGAGGTAAAATTCTACGTGAAATGTTATACGTATGAATTGTCATATCCTTCATTAATTTCTATAGCACAGGAGAAAATTCCAATTTGGATTAGACAAGTGTGTGTATATTATAAAATATGTGCAGGAAACTAGTCAAATTGTTAGAGTCGAGCTCCTACACTACAATCGGAATAGAATAACTCAAGTCAACAGCGGGCCCATTATTCCGCCGCTGAATGAGGTTTGCCATTCGATTCCCGGCCGGGAATCCAATTCCGTACTCCTTTTAACAGCTTTGATTTGCATTGCAGGTGTTCACGAAACTGCAGTGCAGCCGATGGGAAAGGCAAATTGAAATGTTGCCAAGTCTTTAACGAAAGGAGTGTCCGACTATTACGAGTAAGTAGGTAAATACGCCTTTTATAGGATTCCGTCCAGTGGCGGATGTACCAGCAGGCTGAGTAGGCTTGAGTATAAGCGGCAGATTTTAGGGGCGGCAAATTTGGTGCGACAAATTTCTTAATGTTCCTTGTTCCGTGTGGTTCCCGGCTTAGAATAGGGCCATCCCTATCTTTCCTAATGGGTGTCGTCGAGGCGACTAAGGGATTTCACCAGGGACGGGCAGCAGCGTTCTCCTGTGTGTGTATGTCAAGATCATTACTGCGATCACCAATCCGCTCGCCAAGCGTGGTGATTATGGCAAATCCCCCCAATGGACAACTTACCAAAAGTGGTATTCTATTGGGGAGGCCTATGTCCAGCAGTGGACGTATTTAGGCTGATGTGGACGTATTTAGGCTGATGATGAAATTTCTTGTACTGTGCAATCTGTCGGCCCCGTAGCCTAGTCGGTAGTACACCTGCCTGCGAAGCTCGGGGTCGCGGGTTCGAATCCCGCCCAGGGCAATCATTCGTGTGATGAGCACTTGTGTTTGCCTTGTGACTGGATGTTATTTATATATTATATTATGTATTTATGTATGTATATCAGCTGTCTGATATCCATATTACGGGCTATGCCTAGTTTGGGATCAGGTGGCCCTGTGTGAATTGTCCCCACATATTTATTATTATTAATCTTAACTAGATTGCCATTGCCGTGTGGTTTCCGGTAGAGTAGAATCAACTCTTCCCGTGGATGTCGTACAAGGCGACTAAGGGAATACATTATAAAACGTCAATCAGGCCTCCCCAACCCGTCTGGCCAGCGCGGGGAGTGTAGGCCAAATCCTCCGTCTGTCTCCGGCAGATGAGAGAGGGTTGTGCTCCTGCAGTGGAGATAAAAATAACCTGATGATGAATCTTAACTAAATCGTTAGGTTCTAAATATAATCTAGAAACTGACACATCGATCCCCAAGCTCACAATCATACTAATTATTGGAGAAAGGTGGTGTAATTAGGACGATAGTGCACATATCATAAAGTTACAATTCCATTGACAATTCTTTTTAATATATATTAATGTGAACTAGGCTATCGAATTGTAGCGGTCGGTAGGGGCGGCAAAATTGGAATAGCCTACTGGCGGAAAATGTGTAAGTCTCTGACCTCAGGTCTCGACGAGATTAATGTATTTATTTGGCCAGTACATTAATCACAGTTCAAAAAATGGGTTAATACAATACAATACAGTACACTTTATTGCACAAACAAATACAGTTACACGTTATAGAAGTTACAAATAGTACAATTTAGGCGGTCTTTTCGCTTTAAGTGATTTCTTCCAGACAACCTTTAATATATCAGCGGGCCAATTCTACTATTATCAACATTTATCGTTCGTTTAAACAACAACGTTTAAGTTTCAGTCTTTAACAGACGCTATTTTGACAGCATTGCGTCTCGTTTTTACCTGAGACAACTGTCAAAATGTAGAAAAATGTTCGTTCCATCTACGACTGACGTTTGTTTACACGTCAGCTACGGCTGAAACGCAGCTGAAGCACGAACGTTGTGCGCAGCGGAGTACGAATAGTGTTAAAACCTGCGTTTCAGCTGCAGTTCAGTTGCGTTTTGTGCGAAAATGCTTTAGTAGAATTGCCCCCCTGGACGCTCTGCCATTTGGAAACGTTATATCATTTGTTTTCAATTTCAATGATTTTTTGGAATCATGTATAAATCCGCCCCTGGTTCCGTCGAAACGTATACCAAGCAAACGCTTTTTTATAAGTCTGCATGTCTGTCTTAGACGTGGCACCCCTAATCTTCCCGTGGGTGTCGTCAAGGCGCCTAAGGGATGGCACTAGAGATAGGCAACAGAATTCCCGTGTGTATGTTAAGATCATTAATGCGATCACCAATCAGCCTGCCCAGAGTGGTGGTCCTGGCAAATCCCTCAACGGACAGCCCACCAAAAGTGGTATTCTGTTGGGGAGAATTGTGTTTAGCAGTGGACGTGTTTCGCCTGATGATGATGTCTGTCAACAAGATCACGAGGTAAAGGTTGTCAGAAAGAAATCGCGTTTAGCGATAAGATCGCCTAGATGTACATGTGTAAGCTACTTTATTATTGTATCTTTTTTTTATCGTGCAATAAAAAGTAATTGAATCGTATTGAAGCAAATTTAAGTATCTACCTACTTAAATATACTTTGTAGAAAGTTGTGTGTAATATAATAGAAATTTAACCCACCCCAAGACCTATCACGCTCGTGAGCACCTATTGGATAACCTAAAATATGATTTATTTAGTGAACAAAGGAATATTTCAAATATTTCTGTTCATCAGACGTAAAGCAAAATGAACCGCTCAGACTCCTGTGCCGCCATCGCCTGAGCGCGAAGCGAAAATAAAACACAAAACGACATGGCACAATGTCTGTCAAAAAGCGAGAAAATACGTGGCAGCCCTGCGGTCGTGCTGAACGCCATTTATTTAGGGTTGTCCATGGTTAAGTAATTAAACACTCATAGTTAAGATAGTTATATTATAATATATTTATAATAATAATTTGATGATGTTCTATAAGATAATATTGTAAGCATAGAATATAATATTAATGTGTATATGCCTGTACAGGTAGAGTCTAGTTGTTTCAACAATTATAATGTAGGTATACATTTGTCGCCCATGTATTACTAAAAAAGCGTTAACTCCAACTATGTGTACAATAAATATAAATCAAAATGCTAACAAAATTATGTCGGCTTAGCCTAGAGTTCTCAATGTATTAAAAGTTTGAAATAATTGAATATGAGCATACAGAAATAAAAGTCAAGTCAGGCTGTGTTAAATTAAGCCGATTTTTTCGGTTTTGTGTAATTTACACCGAATTTTGATGCTTTTTAATTTTTTTTCATAGATGTTGTTGTAAGTACTTGTATCTGCTTTAGCTATTAGATTTTAAACTAATTATTAAATTAAGTTTGTTGTTGAAATTGTAGGTGTGAATTCTGTGCTGAAAGGCAGACAATGTCTTATACTAAAAACAAACATTAATTGTGTTTTTCATCTAGTTAAACCCATATTGTAAGCTTTATTATATTTTTTTATAATATTCCCATATATTTTATATTATTTCATATATAACTTTAAAAAACATAAATCGTTTCTAATCCCACTATGTAATTCCGTACATTTTGTAAGACGGTTGGCACCCCTGCGGTTCTCGACCGATAGGGTTGTCGACGAAATAAACAACAACGGGTCGAACGCGAGCGGTGATATGTTTACCCTCGCGTGTACGTTAGAGATGGGACAAATACACATGTAATATCTACCTATTACTGTAAGTAACGTATCGATATACGAGTGAGTATCTCTGGGTAGCAAATAAGCTGTAATGGTTTTCAAGCTGATAGTCTTTTATCGTCGCCTTGCTTTAATAAATTCGTTACTCCTCGGCTCTTTATTACCGTGGTTTGATAGTTCATATCCGAAAATCGGTACATAAAAACAGTCAGGTACAACATTTCTGTTCCAATTCGTCTGGTATTTTTTTTTTATTTTCACTCCGTGAGCTAGATGTCGCTACTAAATCATTAAATATATATGACGGTGATTTGAATACAAATATGTTATGCATAGATAATAATAATATTTGTATGTTTAATTCCATTATTCCATTGTTACTTAAAATACCAACTGCGTAAAATAACAATATGTCAGCTCTAGCGATACCAAAGAACGATTTTTTCTAGAAGGCCACAGTTACATTACACTTACCTGCTTTTTGCCTAGAATCACGAAATTTTGAAAGAAGCAATGTCTTATAGCACAAGTAAAGGGAAAAATCCGAAAACCTGACATTTGTAGTGAGACAAAAAAAAACCATTGTAAACTTATTTGCAGTTGGTAAACTGCCCGCGGCCTATGTCATTGTATGGAGACAACAGTTTTCTATCGGCAAAGTTAAATTTGTCCCTCAATCTACTGTATTTTCGTTAGAGCAATAATTATAATAAATAAATATGTCTAGTCAATTATCCAGTCCCAAACTAGGCAGAGCCTGTGGTATGGTTACTAGATAACGGATTTTTATTAAATAAATATATAAACAGCCAAGACTTGGGTACAAACATTCATATTCATCATACAAACCTTTGCCCCTGGCGGGATTCGAACCCGCAACCTTCGGCGTGGCAGTCCGAGAGCTACCCCGTTCCGCCACGGAGGATGTTCAATGCTTTAATAATTTATGAAAGAACTGCTACCTAATTAGTTCGAGACTTGAATCCCGTGATGAACGAACTATTCTCGCACTTGGCCGTATTTTTAATAACTAATACGAAGATATCTGTATAGTGTTACACACGTAACAGTTAGGAACATCTCTAACGCATCTATGCGATACATAGGTATACCATGAACTAGTTACGTGTATTGTAAGCATCCATCTACCCCGTAGCGAAAATACAGTCGATATGCTTTAGGTACCTCCTACTTTAGAATTTACGATCGGGTTTAAAACCTATCCGTAGCTGTCTGAATAAAATTTATTATAAACAAAAATACCTATACAGCCAGCGGCAAAAATATGTATATCCTTATGATTAACAAAATTAAAGTCAAAATCCTTTATTACATACTTGGTTTCCGCTTGATTTCAATCTCACCTGATAGTAATTGACGATGAGGCCTAAGGTGGAGCGCGCTTACCCAGAAGATGCCTATTCGCTCTTCCTTTAAAAAGATCCAAGTGGTACTTGTCCGGAAATACCGAAGCTGGCAGGGAGTTCCATTCCTTAGCAATTCGCATTATGAAAGAGGAAGCAAAACGCTTCGTGCGAGAGCGTGGTATGTTTACTACATAAGGATGAAGTGACTAAAGGAGAATGGAGAATCAAATCGTGCATTTCCTGAGCACACTTCACCCAAAACCGAAAGACAGGCCACACTGCGACGATGTTTGTGGCTCTGTAACTTGGTATTCACCAGAGCATCGTCGCCAATGAGCCTTCGGGCACGGCGCTCAACCGTGTCCAGAGCAGCCAGCTGATACTTGGCAGAGTCGGCCCAGAGACGACTGCAGTACTCCATTAAACGACCGCACTTGTGCTTATTAGAGGTGGAGAAGCTGTGCATCGTACCGCTTAACTTTGAAGAGGATGCCAATGCCGTATGAAGGTAATAGCAACGCATTTGAAAGCCTTTGTGCATTAGACCCGGTTGGCCTGACGTGAAATATTAGAAGTGCATTGCTATTGTCTGTAATTCAATTACACTGACTTTCTTCTAACCCTGAAACCATTTTCTCAGATCAGAAACTTTAAATGTCGCGAACGCATTTTGAATCATACCTGTTTTGTCCTAATCGCGTTTTGCCCCGAACCTATTTTGTCACATATGTAAGTAAATCTATTTTGCCTTATAGATTTAACTTTTTCCTTATTCACTTCTAGCTCTGTAGGCATAGCATAAACTAGACAATGAATTTCGAACAAAATCTTCCTTGGGAAAAGTCGAAAGTTCTGCATCATATAGGACTCTGATGGACATAGGCCTTCCCCAATGAGCGTCAAAACACCCGGTCCTTCGTCCTCCGCATCCATCAGCTTCTGGCCACCTTCTACAGTTCGTCGGTCCAGCTGGCATGTTCTACATGTACGGTAAATATTAAAGTAATCATTATCAAGCCCATTTACAATGTGTCCGAGCATCTCGGACTTTATAAAACAGTAATTCAAACGGCCCGCCAATTTGTGGCAACAATGGCAGCGAGCTGTCATTGGACACGCGCTCTGCGCCGATTGGTTCTCGGCGGCGCGCAATACGCATGCGCGCGGAAAGCATGATGGCCGGAGGATAGCGCGGTCTCGAGGCAGCTTTCGGTCGGTTCGGCGGTAATCATCAGTTCGGCTGTAATATCCTTGACTTTAATTAAGAACTGAACTTAGCAGTGCTGTTTGTGATCCTGGTGCACCAGGGAAAGTGAAGGACTCCAGCTGCTGTAGTGCCAGACTATCAATCAGCGGTGTCCACGGCGTACTCCACAAAGAGGCAGGTACGTGAATTGCTGGTTTGTGGGTTTTGGATGCTCGGCAGGCTTGGGGTTTAAAATCATATCGGACAGACAGACTGACCAGCAACGATTTAGAACATAAAATAAAATACTTATACAGTCCACTTTCAAAACTCCCACTGAGTTATTGAACACAATGTATTTGTTTAATTTGTAATTTCTGAGAAGACTGGTGGCAAATGAGCTCACCACAATTATTGCGAGCTCAGTTGTTTCACTGCATTTTAGAAACTTATAATGTTACGATGGTCTGTAGGTGATTTATCCTTAATTTTAAACTCCCTAACACACACAGACATCTTATCTTATCTTTTAATAGGGGGCCAGGCACGCCCGGCGACACGTCGACCCTGTGGGATCTTTTGTGTCAGCCCCTTTGTCTATGCTGTGCTTCCGTCCCCCACAGTTCGCTGCATAAAATCTATTATGCAGCTAAGGGGCAGAAGCCTGTAGTCCTTGGGTTCTGGATAAGCCACACCCACTACACTCATTCGCCTTGCAGCTAGTGCATTGCATTCACACAGCAGGTGTTTCACCGTTTCGCTGTCCTCTCCACAGGCTCTACAACAGACAGTCTCTGCCAGTCCCATCTTATGCAGGAGGTGCTTTACATCAAGGTGGCCGGCAAAAACTCCTACGATAAGACGGACTGCTGTCTTTCCGTATTTTAGGCTTTTGTTAGTAAAAACATACATACTTTACATAATATTACAATCAAGTATATGAGAAAATAGTATACTATTTACGTTTCAGGCAAAACATGATCAGGACATAAAACGGTAAAATGAATCAAACTGCTTTCGACACACCTATCTCTAATACTGAGAAAGATCCTGCAGTTGATTTATTAAATACCAGAATATCTCAGATACTTCTAAAGTTATTTTTGGGTTTGCTCTCAGTTCCTCTATAAAAAGTTTCATATTTTTTTGATCTTATTCCATTGTTTCTCAAATACAATTTCCTGAAGAGGATGTAGAAATAATATTGGTCTTGGCAAGTTTGTGTTGCTCTGGTCGCTCGGTTGGATGTGAAGCTGCGCTCTCGAATGGATTGCTATCCGACTGTTTATCTTGCCAACTGATCGAGAACAAGCGAACGGAGTTAGGGCTGGCGAACTTCCTCTAAAGCATATCCAGTACGTAGTAACTATTAAGTAATTTACGACTCAATTTCAGTACTTACTAAGGTTGTAGCAAAGTAGACAGCATTTGAAGCAGACGGATCGACTAAAACCTCATCTTTGATGATCTGTTTTTTCGGCAAATATCTGTTGAACTAAAAATCTATTTTGTACTACCTAACAGGTCTTGTGATATATTTCGAACGTGCTTAAGAGGTACCCAGAACCGTCTAAGTGTCACAACTCAATGTATCTTTTGGGCACGGGCATTATTAAAAATTAGACCGTAATCTAAACCAAAATTATTGAAATATTATCAAGAAAGGGCCAAAATAAATATATCATCATCATCACCATAAGGTTATTTTTGTCTCCTCGCGCTGGTTTGATGGGTTGAGGAGGCCTGATTGATGTTTTATCATGTATTCTCTTAGTCGCCTTGTACGACATCCACGGGAAGAGTTGGAGTGGTCCTATTATACTCTACCGGATCCCACACGGCAAAATAAATATATGTCGGCGAAATAATAAAAGAGGAGCTGATTTGGAGGCACAGTGCGTGTTCATCGCGCCGTTCGGCTCGGTCTGCCTCTTAAAATCGTTACTTGATGACGTAGTGTAATTTATTGTAGTGTAATTTAAGACTGTAAACTTTGTAACAATGTTAAACTCAATTTGGTAGCCTGCTCCGACTAGGCTATCCTAGTCGGAGCCTATGTACTAGGTTCTCGTATACCGCTGAGTCTGAGTCGCAAGAGTAAGCTTAATGTGTATTTTCCCCTTGTGGCAACTACGACATCAAAAGAAGAGATACGACAATATACTAATATAATCCATTGGATAAAATTGTACTTAAAGTCCACTTGAATCTATTAATAAATATTACTGGATCTGAGTGGACAAAATGTCCACAGCATCCATTAATGGACCCTGTTAACGGATCCTATTGGACATAATTTTTCTTTTATTTCATCATCATCAGGTTATTTTTGTCTCCACTGCAGAAGCACAACCCTCTCATCTGCCGGAGACAGACGGAGGATTTGGCCTACACTCCCCGCGCTGGCCAGACGGTTTGGGGAGGCCTGACTGATGTTTTATAATGTATTCCTTTAGTCGCCTTGTACGACATCCACGGGAAGAGTTGGAGTGGTCCTATTCTGCTCTACCTGAAACCACACGTCTTTCTTTTATTTACTAGACACAAAAAGCACTTCACACAGACACTGGTTCCCTCAGGGGACGATGATTCATGGGAAAGATCAAAGTAACATCCATAGCCCACGGCTTCGCTTTTGATCATTACCGAACTGCGAGATGGGATACTTTGGCATTCATTCCTTCCTCAAATATCCGTTTCCGACACATCAAACAACATATTGAATACTAGCCTGGTACTAATGTTAATCCAGCTTCACAAAATCTTTATTAATTGTATGCAAACTTGATTTTTAAAAGATGTGTTGCGTGAAGTTTGTTGCGCCGTTTCTTCTTCACAGCGCTAACACCTAGGAAGCGGTAATCGATAAAAAAAAATGACGTGTATAAATGTACCAAGTGTACTCATATGCAATAAATGATTTTGACTTTGACTTTGACTTAGCTGCCTTCGCTCGTGTAGACTTCAGAACTCTTCTTTTAATAAAATAAAAATTTAGATTAGATTCGATGTACCATTGGGCTATGTTGGTGACTTCGTTCTTCATAGGATCTTCTCAATACGAATCTTACCCTTCAAAGAGAATCCCGAGCATAGCCCTCTCCATAGCTCGCTGAGCGACTTGAAACTTGTGGATCAGGTCCACCGTCAGTGTCCACGTTTCTGTACCGTAGGTCATGACAGGCAGGACGCACTGATTAAAGACGTCTTTAAACATTGTGGAATGGGCGTCGTGAAGACTTGACGCAGTTTTCCAAATGCTGCCCACCCGACTGGTTCGTTTACTTATCCTTATACCCCTAAATAGTAATTTTTGTAAATATTTTCAATGTTTACATACAAAAAACGCGAAGTTTTCATTTTTATGTAGATACCTATTAGAATAGTATGTATGCCAAAATTAATCAACTTATCAAAGCTATATATGAACATCATCATCAGGTTATTTTGGTCTCCACTGCAGGAGCACAACCCTCTCTCATCTGCCGGAGACAGACGGAGGATTTGGCCTACACTCCCCGCGCTGGCCAGACGGGTTGGGGAGGCCTGATTGACGTTTTATAATGTATTCCCTTAGTCGCCTTGTACGACATCCACGGGAAGAGTTGGAGTGGTCCTATTCTACTCTACCGGAAACCACACGGCGTAGCATACCCTATACTGAATTTATTTTTACCTAATATTAAGTGGGTAGGTATTGATGAAAGCCACGAGGGGCCAAGTTGGAATTAATTATAATATGGAATCGATAAACCTTATTCGTATTAGTTTCCTCAAGATGTTTTCCTTCACCGTTTGAAGGCAGTCAGCAAATCTACACCAATTTTACAAAGAGGAATTTGTATGTTTGTAACGAATAAACTCATAAACTACTGAACATAGTTACATCAAAATCGGTGATTCCGATTTCCCTCGTAACTTACGTACTTACTTGAAGTCTCCGGGAAATAGATGTATCGTTGACTAGATACATTAGCCATTATTTTATTATCACGTGACATTGCGCAGGCCATGAATTACCCACACGTGGCGTCGCGTGCCTCGCAGTACCCGCCTGTTATCACGAGGAGACGTCTCTATTTGGCCAGGTTTTAGGGCACAAGCGATTGGCAGAAAACAGCATTATAATGCCCAGAGAGGCTGACCAGAGACATACTAACAATTGAATAAATGATAGACAGTCCAAATACTCGTAGTAGGCTTTTTCTGTAAATCTTTTTCTTTTAACTTTCTGTTTGTAAAAATTGGTTTAAAACCCATATTTATGCATTCCTACGTGAAAACTAGAGGGGGAAGGGGGGTATTTTTTTTTAAATATTTCACGTAATTTGAGTACGTTCCCTAAATTGTCGACTGAGTGCATCCAAAATTTTTGTAGTACAGACGATATTACAGCTCTTCAGAAGACATGGCTCCTATTACACGGAGCACAGATTTTTGGAGAATTGGATCCTATACTTCACGTAGACAACTGAGTTAGACAACGAACAATAAAAATAATTAGGGAAATGGGAAATTTAAATTCTGTATTGGTAAATAGGTATTTTTTTTGTCAATGCCGAATTTACAAAATGGGGAATCTAAACGCTCCCCTGTATGTATATGTTCTAGAGATGTGTAAATTTGTCAGGCAACATACGTATCTTTTTAATACTGCTAGAGAAGCCGCGTGGTTTCCAGTAGAGTAGAATAGGACCACTCCAACTCTTCCCGTGGATGTCGTACAAGGCGACTAAGGGAATACATTGTAAAACATCAATAAGGCCTCCCCAACCCGTCTGGCCAGCGCGGGGAGTGTAGGCCAAATCCTCCGTCTGTCTCCGGCAGGAGCAGTGGAGACACAACGATATCCTGATGATGAGAAGCTTACCCCACAAATACAAGAAAATCCGGCAGGCTTGCATTGAATTACGGCCGAAAAACAACACTTGTGCAAAAAAAAAATATTGTATCTATGGCCGAATCTAGATTTTTTTTGGCGACAAACGAATCTTCGGTCGGAAACTAATTGCAACTCATTTAATATTCATATCATTTATTGTTTTATGTAGTTAATAGGATGTTACATGAACTCTGTAAGGGTACTACAATAGTTTTTTTAGTAATAATATTTATAAAATTAAACTGTAAACATAGGAGTTAATTACAAACAAACAAAAAGAAATTTACAATGCCAAGATTACACAGGGTTATTAACTAAATTAAAGATGGACCGACGACCTAAAGAAGGTGGCCGGAAGCGGCTGGATGCGGAGGGCGGAGGACCTGGTGTGGTGGCGTTCATTGGGGAAGGCCTATGTCCAGCAGTGGACGTCTAAAGGCTGACATGATGATGATGATGATGATTAATTAAATTAAATGTAGATAGATAGATTCTCTTTATTGCACACAAATTAAGGATAACAATAAAATAGGTACAGATTTTTGGAAAGTGTACAAAGGCGGCCTTATCGCTTAAAGCGATATCTTCCAGACAACCATTCAGAAGGAAAATAAGAAAGACAGAGCGACAGTGTATTTGCAGGTGAAAGAAGAGAAATTTATAATTTTAGAACATTGTAAATACTTAGTAAAAATATTACACAATAAAATTTACATAATAAATATTAATACAAATGTCAAAAATACTTAAAAAAACAAAACTTATCTCTATTGTTGTTTATTATTTTTGTCTGTTTGTTCAGTCTAGTTAATGGTCACGTGTTACTTATTATACTTGTTATCTGTCACGTCTACTGGTTATAATTTGCAGTGCTTTCTTACGCATTTATATCTACAATCGTTTAGTAGCACTCTGTGAGTTTAGGGGTGCCACGGTGAATAAGGCAAAACAGGTAGTACTAGAATTCCTACTCTCAATGACATACTCACAAACAGAAAGCCTAATTAAGCAACTCATTTAATCATACACCACACACACACACGCACACACACACACACACATACATCACACATACATTATTCTCATAATCTCCACAGTACCACTCACAATCACACTCTCTCACCCTCCTAATAATATTATAACTTTCTTTTTCCTTCCAACAATATTTATTCTGTCCCACAGTTTTCAATGTAACCTGTAAACTGAGGCTCCCCGATACAGACTGCATGGTCTAGTGTGGGAGCTCTAATATGCATTGTCCTGTCAATTTTTAATTTTTAATCGTACTCAATTGATGTAATCATACAATTTTAAGAAAGACTGTAAAAATCTATGTGTCTGGTGATTTATAATAAACTATTTGAATTTGATTTGAATTTGAAGCAAAACATAGTCAATGTTCTCCTGCCTTCGACCATTTGCTATAAATTTGGGCAGGTAATGGAGTGTCAGGCGCGGAGGTAACGAGATTTCGCCGTCACAGCTCACGTGTTAGCTGCTGTCCTGCTCCATTTTACCGCCGGCGAACACTGCCTCTAAGTTCCAGCGACAATTTGACGTCTCAAGCACGCCAAGGGCAGTTAACAACAAACGTCTGGAACGTCGAGAATTTTTTAGATAGCCGTACTCTATCATATTATATTAGGCGTTAGACGTCCACTATTGGATATAGGCCTTCGCCAATCTAGACCGTCCGTAGACAGGAATAGCATGGCTACAGGAAACTGGGCGCTAACGATCTCTATGTACTACTATATGGAGCGTTCCAAATAATCACTCTGTTCCACGCAACTGCGGCTCCGGGAGCCGCGAATCGTTCACATAATTTCTGTAACTTGTGCAGTTGCTACGCAGAACATTTAATTATTTACTAAATGTTGACGCTATTTACCCATAGCGTCAATATTTCGTTTATATATTATTATATATTCTACGTACTGCACAAGTTGAGATATAACTGAGATTAGACACCATAGTACCTATTGTTCTATTTAATAAAACTTTTTTAATGTACTATCATTAATTGTTAATGGGCGTTATTAGTGAGTAGGTACCGGGTTTGATACAAAAACGTCTACAATTTTTTAGGATTATCTCAACGATATCTATGTACTACCAGATGGAGCGTTCCAAACAATCGCTCTGTTCCACGCAAGTTTAATGGTAGCGTCAATATTTAATGGTAGCGTCAATATTTAGTAATAATTAAATGTTCTGCGTAGTAACTGCACAAGTTTCATTGTGAATGCGAAAGAGTTGTGGCTACTTGCTCAGGATATCTTCTCACCCCTTGGGGGGGGGGGGGGCGGGGAACCTGTACCGAGGCAATGGCCTCTTACCAGGGGCTTCGTGCGCTGCCCGTTAATACGGGCAGGTCCTTAGAGCGCGGAGAGACTCCGCTGTGATAAACTTGAGACCTTTTCTTCTCGCCGGCTCGCGTGCTCAGCGCACCAGGTGGAACCCCCGAGGGGGAAGCCCAGCGAACGAGCAGCAGCAGAGCCGGCTAAGCGTAGGTCTCATGGGTCAGCGGAGTCGTCATCCACGAGATCTCTGGGTAATTTTTTGGCGTCTGGAGGCCGCGCGTGATAGGGCGCGGTCTCCTGGATATGTGGCAGCGGCTACTTGCGTGGAACAGAGCGATTGTTTGGAACGCTCCATCTAGAAGTACATAGAGATCGTTGGATTATCTGTATTTTTTTTTATAAAAGAAGCTTTTTAGCAATGCATCAGTGCCCGTGGTTGCTAATTACGCTAATTTATTTAACGGGAATGCACAGAATATGCAAAGTTCGGCCTTTGTCGTAAAAACCGCACATCCCGGCAATAAATAGCCGACTTACGTTGTGAACTATACTTTACATTGGAAATGCGACCTCCTCGGTTCATTTGTTACGCCGTGGGTTGTGGGTTGCCTACTTAAAATTTTAAATTTTCCTTATTTTTCAACGTCGGCGTTGTGTAAATGAGCGAACTAAGGAGCGTTGAATATTTAGCACTACGATAGAGAATTAGAGAACTATGTAATTAAATGGTGGAATATGCAGATATTTTCTGAGAAAATAATAAGTAGCGCTCCTACTTATAAAAGGATACAAATTTATTAAATAAAATCGTAAACATCGCGTGTCTGTACATTGAACATATTTGCAAAAAAAAATTGGGGGGTCTAAGGCTAAGTAATAGAACACATTTCGAACATTTTTGGAATTTTTGTCTGTTTGTCTGTGAATTTGTGCACGCATTACTTAAAAGCTACTGAACGGCTCTTGATGGACTTTTCACAGAAGCATGGGGCTTAACTTAACATTTAGTCTTTATTTCATCGCAATCGTTGTACTCAATCAAAAGTTATGGATATTATTAGTTTTCAAATACATTAGTAGTATGCAATATAATAATATTTCCTTACTATTCAGATTGCGATGAATTTGGACTACATTTGGAGCTGGGAGTGGGATTGGGAGTGGGCGTGGGAGCGGGGGGAGTCTCACTTATTTACGTAGTTATATTTAGTAATCTCTCTGAATCTCTCTCTTTGTAACAATCATCTCTGCGGTTGTTCTCGTAACAAAGACGTGTGTTAAAAGCAGCTAACCGCCAGTCGGTCAGTCACAATGAGGAGCGTAATAACGAACTTGCTCTTAGTTTCATACAATTCTCGTACTGAGTAACAAACAGGGATGTACTCAGTATGTTTTTGGATGTGGCCCTAATACACATCTTTATGTATTCAAATAATATAATGACCTGTCTTATAACTTTCTGCTGACTGCTACGTTACGGCCTCTGGGTTAGTGAAGTAGCTCAGTGCCTACTCTTTTGTTCAGTATCACGCCCTGCCTTTATACTTTTAAGTTACATAACACTCCCTCTCCTAGAGGGAGAGAGGTTTCATTTGTATTCCGGGTTTTAACGGTAGTCGATAAAAAAATTACGTGTCTTAATGTACCAAGTGTACTCATATGCAATAAATGATTTCGACTTTGACTCTAAAGTTTTCAATAAGAAGTTGATTTATAACAATTAAAACTTATTTTTTTATTTTACTGAGTAACTTAAAAAAAACTGTGATACTTACTCGTATGTCCGGGTTGTAAGCTCTGGACTTGAGCGCTCGAGGTCGTGGATAAAAAAAAATTCAGGGGTTCTTGGTAGAAACTCGTTTTCACTCAAATGTCCGGGGCGAAACAATCATAAGGGTATATTCGTCCTTTTACCAAAATACCGATAGTCTAAAAAGTTTCTACGACAATGAATCACGCAGCGTGATTGAAACTAACTTGCAGTAGAAACATTAATTTTCGAAAACAATGCAACTTTGCCGTGTGGTTTCCGGTAGAGTAGAATAGGACCACTCCAACTCTTCGTCGTCGTACAAGGCGACTAAGGGAATACGTTATAAAACATCCCCAACCCGTCTGGCCAGCGCGGGGAGTGTAGGCCAAATCCTCCGTCTGTCTCCGGCAGATGAGAGAGGGTTGTGCTCCTGCAGTGGAGACAAAAATAACCTGATGATGAATGTCTACTCCTAGGTCTGGCCCTGTGCACACCCGACGCGGGCGCTTTCATTCGCCGACTTATTCAAATAAGATACGGCTGGTTGCCTCAGCTTTTGTTTCCCTTTGCGCATTTTAAAAAATAATATTCGGAATGTGTATTTGTTTCAAGGCCCTTTGTGACTACAACCTACAAGATGGCGGACGTGATTGGAAGAAGAAAAAATAAATAAAAAGAAACCGTAAAGAACTTCAAACTGAAAAGGCATTATATACCTATCTACCTATAGGAATGTAAAGTTAACAGTATCTTTGAACTTTTTTAAACGAAAACAAAGGTCTTACCAATCGTAGTTCGTTGCTTTCGTTACAAACTTTCGTTACTTGGATGTGTTTCGTGACGGCCTCCATGGCGGGTAAGTTATGGATATTATTAGTTTTCAAATACATTAGTAGGTAAGGTTAGTATGCAATATAATAGTATTTCCTTACTATTCAGATTGCGATGAATTTGGACTACATTTGGAGCTGGGAGTGGGATTGGGAGTGGGCGTGGGAGTGGGGGGAGTCTCACTTATTTACGTAGTTATATTTAGTAATCTCTCTGAATCTCTCTCTTTGTAACAATCATCTCTGCGGTTGTTCTCGTAACAAAGACGTGTGTTAAAAGCAGCTAACCGCCAGTCGGTCAGTCACAATGAGGAGCGTAATAACGAACTTGCTCTTAGTTTCATACAATTCTCGTACTGAGTAACAAACAGGGATGTACTCAGTATGTTTTTGGATGTGGCCCTAATACACATCTTTATGTATTCAAATAATATAATGACCTGTCTTATAACTTTCTGCTGACTGCTACGTTACGGCCTCTGGGTTAGTGAAGTAGCTCAGTGCCTACTCTTTTGTTCAGTATCACGCCCTGCCTTTATACTTTTAAGTTACATAACACTCCCTCTCCTAGAGGGAGAGAGGTTTCATTTGTATTCCGGGTTTTAACGGTAGTCGATAAAAAAATTACGTGTCTTAATGTACCAAGTGTACTCATATGCAATAAATGATTTCGACTTTGACTCTAAAGTTTTCAATAAGAAGTTGATTTATAACAATTAAAACTTATTTTTTTATTTTACTGAGTAACTTAAAAATAACTGTGATACTTACTCGTATGTCCGGGTTGTAAGCTCTGGACTTGAGCGCTCGGGGTCGTGGATAAAAAAAAATTCAGGGGTTCTTGGTAGAAACTCGTTTTCACTCAAATGTCCGGGGCTAAACAATCATAAGGGTATATTCGTCCTTTTACCAAAATACCGATAGTCTAAAAAGTTTCTACGACAATGAATCACGCAGCGTGATTGAAACTAACTTGCAGTAGAAACATTAATTTTCGAAAACAATGCAACTTTGCCGTGTGGTTTCCGGTAGAGTAGAATAGGACCACTCCAACTCTTCGTCGTCGTACAAGGCGACTAAGGGAATACGTTATAAAACATCCCCAACCAGTCTGGCCAGCGTGGGGAGTGTAGGCCAAATCCTCCGTCTGTCTCCGGCAGATGAGAGAGGTTTGTGCTCCTGCAGTGGAGACAAAAATAACCTGATGATGAATGTCTACTCCTAGGTCTGGCCCTGTGCACACCCGACGCGGGCGCTTTCATTCGCCGACTTATTCAAATAAGATACGGCTGGTTGCCTCAGCTTTTGTTTCCCTTTGCGCATTTTAAAAAATAATATTCGGAATGTGTATTTGTTTCAAGGCCCTTTGTGACTACAACCTACAAGATGGCGGACGTGATTGGAAGAAGAAAAAATAAATAAAAAGAAACCGTAAAGAACTTCAAACTGAAAAGGCATTATATACCTATCTACCTATAGGAATGTAAAGTTAACAGTATCTTTGAACTTTTTTAAACGAAAACTAAGGTCTTACCAATCGTAGTTCGTTGCTTTCGTTACAAACTTTCGTTACTTGGATGTGTTTCGTGACGGCCTCCATGGCGGGTAGCTCTCGGACTGCCACGCCGGAGGTTGCGGGTTCGAATCCCGCTAGGGGCGAATGTTCGTATGATGAATATGAATGTTTGTACCCAAGTCTTGGATGTTTATATGTTTATTTAAGTATGTGATCCGTTATCTAGTAACAATACCACAGGCTCTGCCTACTTTGGGACTGGATAATTGGTGTGAATGTCTGAGATATTTATTTATTTACTTAACGTACTTAGCTTAACGACACACAAACACCCCCACACACACTACACACTTTCAATCATACCTCCACCTTCCAACTAGTACTTACCAAACAAAATGACAATTTCGGTTACTCTAAGGTTGACTGGAAGAGATCACTAAGTGGGATAAGTCCGCCTTTGTACACAGTCTAATTCCTATTTTATTATTGTTGTTGTTGTTATTTTTGGTACAATAAAGCGTTTACATACATACACACACACACACACACACACACACACACACACACACACACACACACACACACACACACATACACACACACACATACACATACATACATACATACATACATACATACATACATACATACATACATACATACATACATACATACATACATACATACATACATACATACATACATACATACATACATACATACATACATACATACATACATACATACATACATACATACATACATACATACATACATACATACATACATACATACATACCATAATACCTTGTTTGCATCTGCTCAAGTAGTTCCGTAGTGAATGGACAGCTGGCTGGCCCCAAAAATACACAGGTTTCCGCCTAGTTTTAGAGTCGGTGGTACTTCCTTATATATTCTTACTTTAGTACGTAATTAAAAATTTCTGTGTATTATTGTCTAGTTTATAAGGTTACCTATACTTATTTATAAGGATACCAATAAACAATTTATTTAAAAATTATTGTTATTAATTGGTATCAGTGGGAGGGTATCAGATTCCAGACAAAAACGCCCACCATAACACCCCCTCTATAATCCTGTGTATTCCCACGCTCGGGGAATCAATGTAAAAGAGCAAACACCGCGTAAAAATGCCTCTGACCCATGTCAGAGAATAATGACGTGCGGAACAAACAAATAACAGGCATTTCATCAGTAATCCGATGACATCATGGTAGTTTGGTTATGGAGGAAACGTGGTAGGCTCAGTCAGTTGATTGTGTACTCATCATCATCATCATCAGGTTATTTTTGTCTCCACTGCAGGAACACAACCCTCTCTCATCTGCCGGAGACAGACGGCGGATTTGGCCTACACTCCCCGCGCTGGCCAGACGGGCTGGCGAGGCCTGATTGATGTTTTATAATGTATTCCCTCAGTCGCCTTGTACGACATCCACGGGAAGAGTTGCAGTGGTCCTATTCTACTCTACCGGAAACCACACGGCGAGGGTAGTGTACTCGCCTCACGTTTATAAGGTCCTGGTACAATCGCCGCCCGTACCAATGATTTTTTCCAAACTTGAGTACGGTTACTTATAACTAGCTGTTGCCCGCGACTTCGATCGCGTGGACAACTTAACATCACAAATTATTATGTATTTCCCATAGGAATGGGACGTTTTTTCGGGATAAAAACTATCCTATGTCCTATTCTAGGACCTAACCTATATGTGTGTCAAGTTTCATCCAGATCTGTAAAGTGGTTGTAGCGTGATTGAGTAACAAACATCCAAACACCCAAATTTCCAAACTTTCGCATTTATAATATTAGTAAGAAAATACCACATGCTTTTCGGTGAAGAAAAATCTCATAAGGAAGCCTGCATATGATAAATAAGAAATTCTAAGGCGTATGTGAAGTTCATCGAATCGGATTGGGCACCGTCGGTGGACAGGCGTTTTGGATAAAAGATCCTGAAGGGTCGAAGTGTCGCCAGGTCTTCCTGGCCCCCTAGGAAGATAAAACTTATAAGGAAGAACCCGCTGAAGTTTGTCTTAGCCGAAATGTCAGAAATTTACCGGAAAGATGTCTAAAATCTATATTCGCACTTTCGTTCCTTATTGTTAATTCTGCATAAACGTTTTAGTCTAAAGTTTAGACTCTAAACCCGAAGTTTCTGGCTGATATAACTTGATCCTTTTATAAAATATGCTGAAAACAACGATCTCTATGTACTACTAGATGGAGCGTTCCAAACAATCGCTCTGTTCCACGCAAGTAGCCAGAACTCTTTCACATTTACTTTGAAACTTGTGCAGTTACTACTCAGAACATTTAATTATTTACTATTGACATTAATTAAATGTTCTGCGTAGTTACTGCACAAGTTTCACAGAGCGATTGCAGGGAACGCTCTATCTAGTAGTATATAGAGATAGTTGGCTGAAAATTGAAATTCTTGGAAATAAACAAAATACCAAATGTGGCTAGTAACCAATCTTGAAATATTAACTTTTTATAGAAAAAACGCACCGAAATCATTAACGAGTAGTCCGCGTGGTTCCCGGCTTAGAATAGGGCCACCCCCAATCTTCCAGTGGGTGACAAGGAGACTAAGGGATTGCACCAGGGGCGGGCAGCGTTCTCCAGTGAATATTATGATCATTACTGCCATCACCAATCCGCCTGCCAAGCGTGGTGGTTATGGCAAATCCCCCAATCGGGTGCGACTGAAAATCAGCGCCCAGCACCTTACTTGGTCTAGGCATATGCTGAGTCGTTTGTCCTTTTGCTGCCACGGCACACGCATACTATTTTAACTATGTTATAATTTTTTTTCCTTTTTTTTTGCTTTGTTGGTTTTTTCTTTGTGTGTGCCAATTATGGTAGTAAATAAATGTTTCTTTCTTTCATGAAAGCCCATCAGAAACGTTATTCTATTGGGGAGGCTTATGTTTAGCTGTGGATGGGTTTCGGCTGATGATAAAGCGGATTTTTCCTTACAAAGCTAATATTTCAGGGACTGTTCTTTGCGACGTTTTGACGACTTCAAAATCTATTATATATATAAAAGGAGAATGTGTGAGTTGTACTACGATTACGAATAATGTTTATAACACAACCGTGCATAGTAAATTTTACAACGTGGACGAAGTCGCGGGCAACAGCTTGTAACTATAAAATAAATACTCTATTATATATATAAAAGGAAAGTGTATATATATATGTCTAGCCTTTTCTCCATAACCACCCACTGCCACCCACTCATGGTTGCAGTGGTAGATAGCCCTTGGTCGGCACTTGCAAGTGAGGGAGTTTGGTCACGGTGGGTGGTAAAAATGTGTGATGGGATACTTCTATCCTTTTCTAACAAATTGTACAGCTCATATAAACCGAGATTGTGCCGAATGGCGTTTGTGAGTGCCTATATTGAGAACTTTCTAGAATATTCCAGTTTTTTTCAGAATGTTCTAGAATATTTTAAATTTTTTTAAATGAACTTTGAATATGTGAGACTGCAATTGGTCCAGAATGTTCTAGACTGTTCTCGACATTTCAAGAATGATCTGGGAAGTTCTGTTTATAACATCAGAAAAGCGACGATTTGTGAAAGCTGTCAATCGTCATGTCGGGTATCTGCGGGTCCTTAAAATTCGCACCATACCTAACTTATCCACGCGAACGAAGTCGCTGGCAACAGCTAGTTTACTATAAACTTGTAAGTTACATTATAACCAAAGTATAAATAAAAAAATTATCATCATCATCATCAGGTTTTTTTTGCGTCCACTGCAGGAGCACAACCCTCTCTCATCTGACGGAGGATTTGGCCTACACTCCCTGCGCTGGCCAGACGGGTTGGGGAGGTCTGACTGATGTTTTATAATGTATTCCCTTAGTCGCCTTGTACGACATCCACGGGAAGAGTTGGAGTGGTCCTATTCTACTCTACCGGAAACCACACGGCAAAAAAAAATATACCTCTGGTTAAAACCTCCTTTTTGCGTCGTCAAAACAGTCTCCATTGAAATACTACTTCTATGCGAACTTGCAATAATTTTCCTCCATCGATCGCTACGTAATTCTGCGCGCAGACAGTTCGGTATCGTCTGAGTAGATTGATGACATTTTATCTCTATTGAAATACGTATTTCTCTGTACAATGGCGCTTTGTTCTCGCGTCAAACAGCGACAAGGTAAAGTCTAATCAGCTGTCAAGATAAGTTCGCCCCGTGCATGTGTGACTTTGTAATTGTCTTGGCATGCTATCTGTGTGTACAATAAATATTTAAAATTCATTAGAGAATCGTCCGTTGTCGCCGTTATGGTATTTTATTGGTGCTGTTATGTTAACTTTAATTATTACTAACATTTTATGGACTGTTGTCTGAATGAAATGATTTGATTTACCATTGGTGAGACCCTTTTTCGAGGAAGGTTTTGATATTCAATACTTTAAAGTAAGTCTTATTACAGTGCAACTAAGTTCATTTTTTGACCGCATAACTAAGTTTGTTTGTAAAGGGTTTTTGATTATTTCTAAAAAAAAACTGTGCTAGGTAGAGATAGCGTTTTGTTTTTCCTGTAATATTTACATAAACCTCTATCAACTCGAAATATTTCAGATTTTTCGCTGTGCAAACTACGGATACAAAAGGGGGCAAGGTATATTTTCAGATATTTTCATTATAAGTCGAACACTAAGCGGCATATAAGGAAACGAAAACCTATTTTAGAATGTACCAATGATGCCTTTTCATACGATACCCCACTTGACCTACCACATTTAACATTTTGGACCTCCCGTTTCAGCGCCATTTTCAATGTCAATAAAAATATATTTTTAATTCCATCATTTGCAATAAAGTTGGGTGGGTATTATTTAAAACAATTCCAGATTTAAAGTCGATAGCATAGTCGTAGTTCCTGAGATAATAAGCTGTGACAGACTGACGGACAGACTCGCAGCAAGGGTTTTTTCCATTTCCTTTTTTACAGAACTCTAAAAATATAATTGTTTGAGAAAAGAAATTATACAAATGACTGTCAAAGGTGAGAACTCATGTGAGCGAGAGCCTCGTTTTGGCAATAATCATTCTTATTTATTTATTTAACTCTTTATTGCACACACACAGATAAAACAAAAATATTACATTAAAAAGAAACACAAGTACAAAGGGCGAACTTATCTCTGAGAGAGATTTCTTCCAGCAGACCCGCGAGAGAGATAATTGAATTAATTCTTATGTCAGGTCAATTGCGTTTCTATTTTGGTGTGAAAAACCCAACGATCTCTATGTATTTACTAGATGGAGCGAACCAAACAATCGCTCTGTTCCACGCAACTGATTGTTTGGTTCGTTCCATCAAGCAAGTACATAGAGATCGTTAGAAAAACCCTGTCGTTTTCCATAATCGAGTGTTTTCGATATAAATATACTTACAAGCTAGCGTGACGCCAGCGACGGCCCTGTGGGAAATCTGCAAAGATGCGGCCACCGGCCAACGCTCGCCTAACAAAATTACAAAACATTTTCTGCGTTATCAAATTACAATATTCTTGATAGAATTTGTACTGCGACATTGCTGTACAAGTTCTTATATATTTCTTATATAGTTCTTATATAAAATTAGTAGGATAAATGAACTGTGGAACTTAGCATTTTCGTCGAAACTGTTTATTTATATCACTAGCTCTGATGTTACTGTTATTTTTGTTTCCGTGATAATAAATAAATAAATATAAATAAATATCTCAGACATTCACATCAATTATCCAGTCCCAGTTGCCGTGTGGTTTCCGGTAGAGTAGAATAGGACCACTCCAACTCTTCCCGTGGATGTCGTACAAGGCGACTAAGGGAATACATTATAAAACATCAATCAGGCCTCCCCAACCCGTCTGGCCAGCGTGGGGAGTGTAGGCCAAATCCTCCATCTGTCTCCAGCAAATGAGAGAGGGTTGTGCTCCTGCAGTGGAGACAGAAATAACCTGATGATGAATCCAGTCCCAAACTAGGCAGAGCCTGTGCTATGGTTACTAGATAACGGATAGACATACTTAAATAAATATATAAACAGCCAAGACTTGGGTACAAACATTCATATTCATCATACGAACATTTGTCCCTAGCGGGATTTGAACCCGCAACCTCCGGCGTGGCAGTCCGAGAGTTACCCGTTCCGCCACGGAGGTCGTCAAATAACACTGAAAGTCTTACGAAATTATGATAAGACATTAATTATTACTGATGTCTCATAATTATAAAACAACTAGCTGGTGCCCGCGACTTCGTCTGCGCAGGATTAGTATTTCGAGTAGCTTATATTAGCGTGGCGTAGAAAAGAACTAACATTATGACATTAAAATTATAATTTTATGGCGCACGCCAGAATAGCTCGCAGATGGTAGATTTTTTCCTACCTACTTAATATTTTGCACAATTCACACAATATCTTTATAAATTGTGGCCTATGTGTTATTATGATGTATAAGCTATATTATTGTAAAGTTTCATTAAAATCCATTCAGTAGTTTTTACGTGAAAGAGTAACAAACATCCATCCATACTTACAAACTTTCGCGTTTATAATATTAGTAGGATTAAATAGAATTGTTTCTGTACTAGACTAAAAATATATTTGTGATAATATTTTTATTTTACTAAGTAACTAAAAATAAAACTCTGTTGGCATGTCCGGGTTGTGAGCCTCAAATTCCGGGGTCATCATGCTTCTATCCTGGTTGGCAGGTTGTAGAGATGACAACCCTAGTTACACTGAGAAAAAAATAAGTAGCCCTCCTACTTACGTAAGGATAAAAATATACCACTATTACATAAGTAGCCGCCCCCATTATAAATGGTGTGCCGGCCACTTTATTAAGTAGTTTGGTTACTTAGTAATGTGGCTGGCTACTGAATCAGTTGTAGGCAACACCATTTATAATGGGGGCGGCTACTTATGTAATAGTGGTATATTTTTATCCTTACGTAAGTAGGAGGGCTACTTATTTTTTTCTCAGTGTATAAGTAGATCTAGGTACGTATTAACGAGAATTATTTTAGCAGATAAAATGTAACTAAGTACTTACCGATTTTTATTTTGTCACTGGCTGTGCCCGCAGGGTATAACACACTCTAAGTACCGATAATCAATTTACCGCGTACGACCGCATTTCTCTTCATTAGCGGTAACGGCGACGCGGCTCGCGGTTTAATAACGCGTCACGTGCTATTTGGGTATTGGAAACAGATTTCAATAACTCATTTCGATATTGCACTCGCTGTCAAAACACGAACTTCTGTATCAAAGACAAAATCCTTTATTGTACACTAGCTTTACCCGCGACTTCGTCCTTATAGGTGTCGATATTTACACATCTTCACTGCTTTTAACGATATTACGGACTAGCTGTTGCCCGCGACTTCGTCCACGTGGACAACTTAACATCACAAATTATTATGTATTTCCTACTTACTTGATATTTTGGACTTACACAATATCTTTATAAATTGTAGCCTATGTGTTATTCTGATGTATAAGCTATATTATTGTAAAGTTTCATTAAAATCCATTCAGTAGTTTTTACGTCAAAGAGTAACGAACATCCATCCATATACTTACATATATAGTAGGATTTCCCGTAGAAATGAGATGTTTTTTCGGGATAAAAACTATCCTATGTCCTGTTCCAGGACCTAACCTATATGTGTCCAGGAATGTGTGCCAAGTTTCATCCCGCTCCGTCCAGTGGTTGATGTGTGATTGAGTAACAAACATCCAAACTTTCGCATTTATAATATTAGTGGAATGGGATGAGTACACTTGGTACATTTATACACGTATTTTCAACGACTATCGCTTCCTAGGCAGCGTTGTGAAGAAGAAACGGCGCAACAGACTTCCAGCGACACATCTTTTAAAATCAAGTTTGTAAACAGTTATATAAATTGTGCGAAGCTGAAACAACATTAGTACCAGGCAACGATCTCTATGTACTACTAGATGGAGCGTTCCAAAAAATCGCTCTGTTCCACGCAAGTAGCCACAACTCTTTCACATTCACTTTGATTAACCGTAGCGTCAATATTTAGTAATAATTAAATTTTCTGCGTAGTAACTGCACAAGTTTCAAAGTGAATGTGAAAGAGTTGCGGCTACTTGCGTCGAACAGAGCGATTGTTTGGAACGCTCCATCTGGTAGTACATAGAGATCGTTGGTACCAGGCATCTTTTTCAGTATATCGTGAGCACAATTTGACAAAAGTGCATTTATAATTTTACGATTGAATTTTATTGAAATCAGTTTCAGTCCTAGTGCCAGCTATATAATGGCAGCTTATAAAATGCCATCTATCGAGATATTTAGAACTTTATAAAATGCATACATACATAATGCTCACGCCTTGGCCCTAGAAGGGTAGGCCGAGACGATGTATCGCCACTTTCCTGACACACCTCACTAGCCTCACTCACATCCATCAATCTTTTCAGGCACCTCCTTTTATTCATCTCACTGGAAGACCGCAGCCTTTTTGAGGATGTCACCAATTTGATCCTTGAACGTCCTCCTAGGACGAGCTCTAGCTGTAGGTGCGCTGTAAAATTCTTTTAAAAGTGGTATTGGAAAATTATGATTCAATTCAATTCAATTCAAATATTCTTTATTGTGCACCAAAACATATACATTCTTAAATAAATACAAAACTTACATAGAAGGATGAATTTAGTGTACAACGGCGGCCTTATCGCTTTCAGCGATTTCTTACAGGCAACCTTTGGGTGGTGGCGAATTTTTTGAGGAGTAGAAATACTGGATGCAAAGAGTATACAATTTATATAACATAAACTTGCATGAATACTTAAATGATAAGAAAACTATTTCCTACTTGCTGCAAAAAACTTTAAAAGTATTAAAATTTCGAGAAATGTTGAGTTGTTTGCATGCGGAATTACCTATATATTATGTCAGTCCGGTGATTTCCCTTAGGAGTTCACTATTCAATCTGGCAGCAAATCTTTTATTGTCTGCATTTCCGCGGAAAGTAATAAACTAGGTGGAAGTTAAAACAGTGAAAAACTACGATCCAAAGTATGGAGGATTTAATTTTGTTTCCCTTTATCAATAAATAATATGCCGCGTGGTTTCCGGTAGATTAGAATAGGACCACTTCAGCTCTTCCCGTGGATGTCGTACAAGGCGACTGAGGGAATACATTATAAAACATCAATCAGGCCTCCCCAACCCGTCTGGCCAGCGCGGGGAGTGTAGGCCGAATCCTCCGTCTGTCTCCGGCAGATGAGAGAGGGTTGTGCTCCTGCATTGGAGACAAAAATAACCTGATGATGCATTTTTTATTTTAAATAAGTCATAACATCTTGAAAATAAGGTTCCTAGTCCCACATATTGTCACAAATTACCTTGTTTGATTTAGAAAAGAACAATTAGTTTATAAAACTCCTTTCAAAATCACTCTGTAATGTAATATTCAGACCGTAACAAAATTAGGGTAATACATTACCCTCAAAGGCAGTTAATGCACGAAGCGAACCCTCGATATAATTTGGCAATTCCGTAGATAATTCCTAAATAAACCTTAATTGCGTAGAGTGGGTGACTCTTTAGTCGGATCAGATAAATCAATACAGACTTATACAGACTCACATAGTCATTGAAAGGTTTTACTTTAATCGTAGTAGATGTTTTGTACAATCTAGACTGAACCTGATGGTATGCGGTTAGTGTGGCTTCTAAACACCTGAAATTTAGTCATGCGGACGACATGGTGCTGGTGAGTCCCACGGTCAAGGCTTTGGCCAGTGTAGGCCAAATCCTCCGTCTGTCTCCGACAGATGAGAGAGGGTTGTGCTCCTGCAGTGGAGACAAAAATAACCTGATGATGATGATCCGCCGGATATTGGGCTACTAACTTTTAAATTGTTTTCTCTAGTTCTTATAATTTTTATTTTATTTTTTTTTCCTTTTTCTTGCTTTGTTGGTTTTTTCTTTGTGTGTGCCAATTGTGGTAGTGAATAAATGTTTTCTTTCTTTCTTTCTTTTTTTTTAACCCGGATAGGCCGGATACCGGATAGTTACAGAATAGAATATCCGTTTCATTTCTAATAAAATCCACAAGAGGCTGAGACGATATTAGAAATTGATTTTTTTTATTTTTACATACTTTATAAATTTTTTATACGTATTACCTATAAAATAAGACACGTATAATACAGTTTATTATCAAACTTACATTCTAACAGTATTACAAACTACACTGAGAAAAAAATAAGTAGCCCTCCTACTTACGTAAGGATAAAAATATACCACTATTACGTAAGTAGCCACACTATTACTTAATAATGTGGCCGGCTACCGAATCAGTTGTAGGCGACACCATTTATAATGGGGGCGGCTACTTATTTTTTTCTCAGAGTAGTATTTTTGTATACATTGTTATTATTATGTACATTAAGTTATGACATTGTTATAAATCTCATACACGAGTTGTGTAGAATTGATATTTTGTATACTATTTTTTATTATTTTTTGACAATCACATTAACTCTGACCTTTTACGTAAGTTAATCTATGTATTTAAATTTGTAATGTGAAATAAAGAAATCTAATAATCTAATCTATGTCGGTTTCCTCATTTGTTACCCGTGGTACTACCAGTATTACCACGGGTAAAAAAACAACCAGTAGAACTATCAAGCGATCCAGTCCACGAGAAGTTTTTTTTCCGGTGGTACACTAACATTCTTTAGGTTTTTGAGTACATGTTGTACCTTCCCCTCACGATTTGTTCTTTCACCGTCTGTGAGCAGTCAGTGGGCCCGATTCTGAAGGCACACATTTAAAATTTGACAGCCCTAAAATTGGTTTCGTCTTTATCTTCATAATATTGTGTGACAAGGATAGCAACAGTTTTAGTGCTGTCAAATTTTAACATTGTGCCTTCAGAATCGAGCCCAGTATCTACACAGTTTTGTAAACCCCATTGGTAAGTACATGTCGTGACCGGGGATCGAACTCGGACCTCTCTACGTACGTTACGTTTTCGCTAGAAACGATGTGGAGCATTATCATTATATCAGCCACTGTTGGACATAGGCCTTCGCCAATAAACGCCAGTTCCAACTCGCTCAGCGAGCTATGGAGAGGGCTATGCTCGGGGTTTCTTTGAAGGATATGATTCGTAATGAAGGGATCTGACGAAGACGAAGGTAACCGACATAGACAAAAGGATTAGTAACCTGAAGTGACAGTGGGCGGGCCACATCTGTCGCAGAACCGACGGCCGTTGGGGCAGACGAGTTCTGGAGTGGAGACCGCGGATCGGCACTCGCAGGGTGGGACGCCTCGCCGTCAGATGGACCGACGACCTGAAGAAGGTGGTTGGAAGCGGAGGACCGGGTATGTGGAGCGCTGCTGTACAATTTACCCCCAATACCCTACCTGGGGCAGGCAGCAGCGTGCTCCTGTGTATATTAGGATCATTACTGCGATCACCAATCCGCCTGCCAAGCGTGCTGATCATGTCAAATCCCACAAAGGACAACCCACCAAAAGTGGCATTCTATTGGGGAGGCTTATGTCCAGCAGTGGACGTATCTAGGCTGATGATGTTTAACTTGGGGCACTTCATTATATATGCGGAACACGTAATTGGTTTCTAACTCCTACATTATTACGTTTCAAACTTTTAATTAGCAAACTATATAACCAAGCCTATTGCTACTTAGCTAAAGCTCAAAATTATATGCTCCGTGAATTCCTGCGGTAACAGATTAGTAACGATCTCAAATTTGTTTTCGTAACAAAGTATAAGTTGAAATACAGTGAGGACACTAAACAATATACCTACAACCAATCCTTTTTTTTATTTTCCTTTGTTTTCCATATTCATCATTGCCAAATAAATAATTTTTTTAGACTACCTAAATCCTTTGGTGTTTTTCTTGAAGTCTAAATTATTTACGTGAATTATAGGGTAAGTAATACAACCACACCTAGTTACGATAAATTACTCTATATTACGTCCCTGTACTAGATGGAGCATTCCAAACAATCGCTCTGTTCCACGCAAGTAGCCACAACTCTTTCACATTCACAATGAAACTTGTGCAGTTACTACGCAGAACATTTAATTATTACTAAATATTGACGCTACGGTTAAATAATGTCAATATTTAGTAAATAATTAAATGTTCAGAGTAGTAACTGCACAAGTTTCAAAGTCAGTGTGAAAGAATTGTGGCTACTTGCGTGAAACAGAGCGATTAATTGGAACGCTCCATCTAGTAGTACATAGAGATCGTTGCCTACAACGGTGTTTGTTCTCAAACGGTGAAGGAAGCCATTGTTAACAAATCTACATACACATCTGAGGTAGTCAGACACACACACAGTGCAGTTTTTACCTGAATGCCCTTTTTTCTCCACCTCAACCAGTGTCGTCAAGCGTGGTTATTATGGCAAATACCCCAATGAAAAGAATTTAAACTACGACATAGTTTATTATGTACATTAAGTTATGACATTGTTATAAATCTCATACACGAGTTGTGTAGAATTGACATTTTGTATACTATTTTTTGACGATTACATTAACTCTGACCTTTTACGTAAGTTAATCTATGTATTAAAATTCGTAATGTGAAATAAAGAAATCTAATCTAACCTAATCTAATCTAATCAATAAACAGCCAGTCCCACCAAAAATGTCGTTCTATTGGAGAGGCTTATCGTCAGCTGTAGACGTATTTCGCCAGATAAAAATAAATTACGTATCAAATGAAATGAATAGAGATATAGTAAAAGAAGAAATAAAACTAAAAAAGAATATTCGCTATAAAAAATTCCAAAATCTGTGTTTCCAATTCCAATTCCAATTTCCGAAGTTCACCTCTACGAAAATCAATTCTTAACGTTTTTATTCATTTTAGATTAAATATAAACACGTTACCGTACCGTACCATCTGATGCTATGGTTTAGATTCTGGTTAAGGGTTCGACCGGAGTTTCGGTTTAGTCTTTCGGCACATTTGTTTTTTATTTTATTTTCGGCCTAATTTCGGCTGAAAAGAAAGATTTTTAACACAAGGCGCCATTTATGTTCCCGTAATGATGAACTGTGTAACCATTTCATGTGAAAACATCACACATTACTACAATAGACATCAAATTTTTGTTGTTGTTGTAAATAATAAGTTTTACCTTATCAACCGACTTCAAAAAGGGTAGTCAGGTTTTGCGGGAGCTTGGAAAGCTTTTAAAAATACTGATTAAAAGTTAATTAAACTATTTAATCATCAGGTTATTTTCGTCTCCACTGCAGGAGCACACTCCTCTCTCATCTGCCGGAGACAGACGGAGGATTTGGCCTACACTCCCCGCGCTGGCCAGACGGGTTGGGGAGGCCTGATTGATGTTTTATAATGTATTCCCTTAGTCGCCTTGTACGACATCCACGGGAAGAGTTGGAGTGGTCCTATTAAACTATTGTCCTATTAATTATAATGAATTAAACCTAACTTAACTAAACAATCAGACGTGCTAACAGAAAGACATGTTGCATATTCGTACTCCTGATGGCTTGCCTCTCACGAAGAGGGGTCACGCCAGCGACCACCTGGACTTTGCTGAGTCGCTTGGGATAAGAGTCTGGAATATGTTGCGTTAAGTTCTCAGGCTCTTACTTGTATGGTACGACCAGGTGATGCATGACTAGGTTCTCAATTCGACGGTATGTTTTTTTGTATGTTTGTTACGCGATTACTCCGCCAATTCTGCATGGATTAAGATGGTTCGTTTTTTGCTATAGAAGGTCATATTTCTGAGGTGGTCCCATATACATTTTATCGAAATTCATTCAGCGCTGTTTGGAAAATCAACAAAGACACAAATATAGGCTTAGTATATACTCGTACTTACTCGTACATAGACGACATGCTAGTTTGAGGATCCCTTCAGCAAAAGTTGTGATGAGGAATTTCAATCTTTTTTTATCTGTCATTAAGCCAAGAACAAAGAAGATTGCATGTCCGGGGAGAGATTTTTTTTTTAACTTTAATGTATAGATTCGCTTTTCTTTTTTACTGTTTTATTATATGTATTGATTTTAGTTTCATCAAATTCCTACCTTTTGCAGGTATACATTATTATTTCGAAAATAATAAAAACATAATTAATATGATTATTGATTACAGTTATTAATTACATTACTTATAAGTTAATATAAAATTAATGAATTATAAAAACCGTAACATAAAAAATACAATAAATTTTTATCATAATAAAATGAATAAATTTGCAAATATCGGCGTTTGATCAAAATTCACTAAAGCATAGTTTCCGTTTCGGTTGCGGAAACACAAAACGCTCTTTCGGTCGGACTCTATTCTTGTTAGTCTCTCTAATACCTCTCACTAATGGCGATTTAGTTTTGCAGGTGTCGGGGTAGAGGGGGATTTTCCAACAGGCACCCGTATCTAGAGTCTAGGTGGAATGGAATCTGGGGTAGAAGTGAGATGGGTCTAGTATTACAGAATCATTATTAGATATATCCATTCGTTATCGGCTGGACGCGGAGGACGGGGACCGGGTGTAACGGCGTTTATTGGGAAGGCATATGTCCAGCAGTGGACGTCTAAGGGCTGATACTATGAGTATAATGGGTATATCGAGTAGTAGAATAGAATAGAATAGGTCATTTATTCATAGCTACGACACACACATACATGAGAAATATACAGAACAGAATTAATAAAATTACAATTTAAAAATAATCAAGTAGCTTAATAATAGTAGCTTGTTTGATTTTCAATATAATTAAAGTGAGGCTTTAAATTGATCCTTGAAATATAATAGGGTTGGTTAATAGATAAGAGAAGTTTCGCAAAGATACCTAAATTATCGTCGTTTTTCATGTGCTGTTGCTTGAGAAACACTATGGGGTAGCATCTGGACCCTTTCCAGACCTGAAAACTACAATTTCGTTTTTTTAGCAATATAAACCATCCCATGCTTTTGGGTATGCCTCTCACAACACAGTTAGAAATGAGTCGTTTCAAAGCCTTGACCGTGGGACTCACCAGCACCATGTCGTCCGCATGACTAAATTTCAGGTGTTTAGAAGCCACACTAACCGCATACCATCAGGTTCAGTCTAGATTGTACAAAACATCTACTACGATTAAAGTAAAACCTTTCAATGACTATGTGAGTCTGTATAAGTCTGTATTGATTTATCTGATCCGACTAAAGAGTCACCCACTCTACGCAATTAAGGTTTATTTAGGAATTATCTACGGAATTGCCAAATTATATCGAGGGTTCGCTTCGTGCATTAACTGCCTTTGAGGGTAATGTATTACCCTAATTTTGTTACGGTCTGAATATTACATTACAGAGTGATTTTGAAAGGAGTTTCATAAACTAATTGTTCTTTTCTAAATCAAACAAGGTAATTTGTGACAATATGTGGGACTAGGAACCTTATTTTCAAGATGTTATGACTTATTTAAAATAAAAAATGCATCATCAAGTAATTTTTGTCTCCAATGCACGAGCACAACCCTCTCTCATCTGCCGGAGACAGACAGAGGATTTGGCCTACACTCCCCGCGCTGGCCAGACGGGTTGGGGAGGCCTGATTGATGTTTTATAATGTATTCCCTTAGTCGCCTTGTACGACATCCACGGGAAGAGTTTGAGTGGTTCTATTCTACTCTACCGGCATAAATAAAAAAATATATGATCAGACACTAACGCGTGTTTTCATTCAAATAACGCGTGACTCCCGGCTTAGAATAGGGCCATCCCCAATCATCCCGTGGGTGTCAAGGCGGCTAAGGGTTTGCACCAGGGACGGGCGGCAGTGTTTTCTTGTGTATATTAAGATCATTACTGCGATCACCAATCCGCCTGCCAAGCGTGGTGATTATGGCAAATCCTCCAATGGACAGCCCCAAAAGTAACATTCTATTGGCGAGGCCTATGTTCAGCAGTGGACGTATTTCAGCTGAAGATTATGATGAAACGACTTTAAAAAATAAACTGGATAAGTCCGAAATATTGGTTTTGAGTAAACAATGAAGTACATCAAACGTCACAGAAACACAAATAAAGGAATTTTTTACCTTTTAAAGGTTCTCTGAAAGCAAAGAAGCCTTTTAGAAATGCCTTATTTGAAATGAATTTGGGTTTCATAATTTTAACTTTGAAATATTTAATAATTTATTCTTGAATACATAAATTTATTGTCCGCTACCGACTCTGTTTCCGCAATTGCGTCCCTTCGGAAAGGCACTGTTATTGGCCCACTTCCCCTTGTAAATAATGAAGCCTTCCTTTCTTTTATTAGACGTATTAATGTCGTCTGTCAAGCGAAAAGAAATTTATGAGGAGCCTGAAGAGATGTACTGACTATACTTTAGGCCGATTAACCTATTAACGATTAGTCAGCCAATTTAAAATAAATTATAAATTTAGCTGATTAATCGATTCATTTATTCAGAACTAGTGCAGAAACATATTGGGCTGTACCAAATTTTTTGACACCATAATCTTCCACTGCTGTTAAAAATACATAGCTATATGTTAGACTAGCTGGTGCCCTCGACTTCGTCTACGCCATGTCTGCGCAGGATTAGTATTTCGAGTAGCTTATATTAGCGTGGCGTAGAAAAGAACTAACATTATGACATTAAAATTATAATTTTATGGCTTACGCCAGAATAGCTCGCAGATGGTAGATTTTTTCCTACTTACTTGATATTTTGGACAAAACACACAATATCTTTATAAATTGTAGCTTATGAGTTATTCTGATGTATAAGCTATATTATTGTTTGACGGCCTCCGTGGCGGAGCGGGTAGCTCTCGGCCTGCCACGCCGGAGGTTGCGGGTTCGAATCCCGCTAGTGGCAAATGTTCGTATGATGAATATGAATGTTTGTACCCAAGTCTTGGATTTTTTATATATTTATTTAGGTATGTCTATCCGTTATCTAGTAACCATAGCACAGGCTCCGCCTAATTTGGGACTGGATAATTGGTGTGAATGTCTGACATATTATTATTATTATTGTAAAGCTTCATTAAAATCCATTCAGTAGTTTTTACGTGAAAGAGTAACAAACATCCATCCATACTTACAAACTTTCGCGTTTATAATATTAGTAGGATATCAAGAGTATATACGTTAATAATTAAGTACATATTAAATTGTCTGGGACTGTCAGAGATTGTCAATTGTAGACCCTGTGGAGAGGACAGCGAAACAATGAAACACCTGCTTTCACTAGCTGCAAGGCGAATGAATGTCCTGGGTGTGGCTTACCCTGAACCCAAGGACTAGACTTCTGCCCCTCAGCTACATATGCAGCAGACTGTGGGGGATGGATGCACAGTATAGACAAAGGGGTTGACACAAAAGATCGTCGAATCGTGGGGTCGACGTGTCGCCGGGTACATCTACCCCCCTATTATAAGGTAAGACAAGCAAAACTGATTTTAATATAACAAAAGATAGCTTCCTTTTGTCTTGTTATTAATTAATAATGAATAACACAATCACTGAATATCCACTTCTGTGATGACAATAAAATATATTTTTTTTTTCACATAAGTAGCCGTCTTTTTCATATTTTATCAATGATTACTGTAGAATTTCTTAGATAACAGTATTAACCCATTAATCGAACAGTACGATTAATTGGTTAGCAGGCCTATTAGTCGGCTTAACCGAACAAGTATGATGAAATTGTGACCTCTATATTTTGGTACAGCGCGCGATGTGGGCGGGGCAAGTGAGCCGTCGACGGCGCGAGAACCAGTGGGTATTTATCTCGATAGCGACGTACCAGTGACGGGGGCCTGGTAGTGCAATTTTCTAAAATACAAACTCACGTGCGAGTCTCACTCAAGTGACTTCACTCGCATTGAAACATAATCCATTGGTAATTCTGTAAATATTCCAGAGCACTATCGACGTGAAGTGAACAAAGAACTCACTTCACGTCTAGAGTGGTCTGCAATATTTATAGAATTACCAATGGTTAGGTTAGGTTAGGTACGCTGAAGTGGCAGTGGGCTGGTCACATCTGTCGGAGAACCGATTACCGCTGGGGTAAACGAGTTCTCGAGTGGAGACCGCGACTGGGCAAGCGTAGTGTGGGACGCCCCCTGGCTAGATGGAGCGACGATCTGCGTAAGGCGGCTGGCAGTGACTGGATGAGAAGAACCGAAGATCGGGTTCAGTGGCGCACCTTGGGAGAGGCCTGCAGTCCAGCAGTGTACTCTTTCAGGCTGATGATGATGATGAGGTTTCAAAGTGTCACTTAAGTGAGACTCGCACGTGAGTTTGTATTTTAGAGAATAGGACTAACAGTTCTCACACATAATTTCTACGCTCTCCGTTTCTAAATTTAGTATCGTCAATATTGAACGTAAGTAGGTAGGTATTAAATCTAATTTATAAATGGCCTGTTAAAGTGTAATTGCGACAATCATTCAAGATTAAGATTTGACAAGCTGTCAAAGTTTAACCCAAAGTTATATTTCAATATCCGGAAATGCCTGAACCGTTTAAGGGTTGAAAGGGCCGACGTAATCAGTCAAACGTACAATTTACCCGTACGATGCAGTCGAAGACAATATTAATTTAAGTAAGACACAGAATTCTAAAGATAATTATAATCTAACTAGATGGTTCCCGCGACTTCTACTGCGCACGATTAGTATTTCGAGTAACTTTTTTGTAGGACTATTTTAGATAAACATTTCCATCATACATTACATATGTGTAACTCTAGCGGTTTTTACAGCGCACGCCAGAATAGCTCGCAGATGGTAGATTTTTTCCTACTTACTTGATATTTTGGACAATTCTCACAATATCTTTATAAATTGTAGCCTATGTGTTATTCTGATGTATAAGCTATATTATTGTAAAGTTTCATTAAAATCCATTCAGTAGTTTTTACGTGAAAGAGTAACAAACATCCATCCATACTTACAAACTTTCGCATTTATAATATTATATTAGTAGGATAAATTAAAGCGTAATCTTCGCGTGCCTGTACATTGGAAATATTCACCCGGTATCCGTGGTCAGACCACATTGTTAGACAGAGCTGACCATGTCCACTCTTTTTTGTCTACTCATTAGAACTGTTTTAAACATATCCAATCTAATTATGCCCACTAATATAACAACGGACACAATAATTTTATCAGTATGACCAAAGATAATACATACTAGAGTATGACCAAGGACATAAAAGAGTAGATGTGGTCAGATCGGTCTAACAATGTGGTCTGACCACGGATACCGGGTGAATATTCCCGGTCTGACCACGGATACAGGTGAAAATATTTGAAAGAAAAAAAAAATATTTGTGGGGTGAAGCATAAGTAATAGAAGACATTAAGATCCTTTTAAATTTTTTGTCTGTTTGTCTGTTAGTTTACGCACGCATCACGTAAAAACTACTGAACTGATTCAGTTGGAGCTTTCAAAAAACATAGAGCTAAATTTATAATTACAGTCATAATTATATTATATTTATATGGATTGAGTGCGATAAAAACATTAAAATTAATAGAATAATGCATATTGGAGCTCCCACACTAGACTATGCAGTCTGTAATTTTAAAAGAAATGTTATTTCACGAATTTGAACCCTCTACCACTCAAATGCAATGCTAAAAACCAAACTATCGAAACCTATTCGATAACGAAACGAACTCCCAATTTCATGAGAGTGGTCTGGGCATGGCTTATCTATTCACCAGTTACCGATGTTACAGGTAAATGTAAAAATCAGTGATTCTGCAAAACCCCCAGGGAAATGAAGCGAAGGTATGAAAAGGGAGCATTCTGATTTTCGACACGTTTGCTTTTAAATATTCATTGCATGTTCTTAAAATGGAAAGTAATTATGAAATTATTATCCAACACTAGTTTTTTTTCTATAATATATCATTCATCATAGTAACATCGAGAATTTTTCCTGCAGCGGTTAAGAGGATTTTCCCTCAGTAAAAGTAGCATTAAGTCGCTGAAAGTTTGTTGCGCCGTTTCCTCTTCACAGCACTAATACCTAGGAACCCGTAGTTGATGAAAATGTATAAATGTACCAAGTGTCTTCATCATCAGGTTATTTTTGTCTACACTGCAGGAGCACAACCCTCTCTCATCTGCCGGAGACAGACGGAGGATTTGGCCTACACTCCCCGCGCTGGCCAGACGGGTTGGGGAGGCCTGATTGACGTTTTATAATGTATTCCCTTAGTCGCCTTGTACGACATCCACGGGAAGAGTTGGAGGAGATATACGAGTAGGCATCTATTTCTTACATGATACTTAAAGTTGTTTTCTGAAAAATTTACTGCTTTTATGTTCGACCGCCTTGTTGTCCTAGTGGCCTAGTTGGTCATCAGACACGAGCGACAGAGGTCGTGGGTTCATAGCCACCAGAGACAGACAACTTTCTACAATTCTGTGCCGCCAGTGAAAAAGGTGTAACTTAGAAAACGCTACTTTAAGGATTTTTAATAACGTTCTGTTTTTTTTCTTATCTGATAAATTCATGAAATATGCAACACGCAATAAATCCTTTATTGCACATGAGTACACTTGGTACATTTATCGGCGCATCAAACTTCCAGCAACACATTTTTTTAAATCAAGTTTGTACAGAATATTATAATTATGTGAATCTGAAGCAACATTTGTATCAGGCATCTTTGTCATTCAAATAATGATCAGTTTTATAATTTTATTTTTTAATAATATCAATTACCATATCCTAGTCTGGTTATTTCACTAGCTATGTATTTCGTATTACTAGTTATCGGTATGTTGGCATATATTTAAGGTTGACTGGAAGAGATCCCTAAGTGGGATAAGTCCGCCTTTGTACACAGTTTAATTCCTATTTTATTATTGTTGTTGTTGTTATTTTTGGTACAATAAAGCGTTTACATACATTACATACATTATTTAAGTATTCATGCAAGTTTATGTTATATAAATTGTATACTCTTTGCATCCAGTATTTCCACTCCTCAAAAAATTGGCTACCACCCAAAGGCTATAAGAAATCGCTGAAAGCGATAAGGCCGCCGTTGTACACTAAATTCATCCTTCTATGTAAGATTTGTTTTTATTAAAAAATGTATATGTTTTGGTGCACAATAAAGAATATTTGAATTGAATTGAATTACACAATTAGACGAGTTCTGGAGTGGAGACCACGGATTGGTACGCGCAGGGTGGGACGCCCCGCCGCCAGATGGACCGACGACCTAAAGAAGGTGGCCGGAAGCGGCTTGATGCGGAGGGCGGAGGACCGGGTGTAGTGGCGTTCATTGGGGAAGGCCTATGTCCAGCAGTGGACGTCTAAAGGCTGACATGATGATGATGATGACACAATTTTAGGTAATATTCCCTGGTGATTTGACAAAACCCCAAATTTCCACATTTCCCCGCAACGTAAGTTACGTCACAAGTATGACGGAGCATTAGTCAGCCCATCAGTCACGTTGCGGCGAACTAAATTGACTTGTCACCGCTCTTCCGGATCGTGAAAACAATATCTTCACATCCTATAATGCTTTAACAACAGTCTGTATGATTTGATAACAAACTTTGTTTCATCAGCCTGTATACGTCCACTGCTGTGGACGTATACAGGCCCTGGTGCAATCCCTTAGGCGCCTGGACATCCACGGCAAGACTTGAGGGTGGCCATAAAAAAAACTATTAGGTGGGGGGGTGTCTGTGTGTGTATGAGGGGGAGCGTTGTGTGTGGGTGTCATAGATAGAGAATTCTGGAGGAACGTTATTGTATGTATGTATGTATGTATGTATTTAATTATTTGTGTTTGTATGGGTATAAATTATGCTCCTACCTTTATTTAACTGCACAATCTACCATTCTTTGGTACTCTAAAGTTGAAGATATTAAATTTTAGCATAGCGGTTAAAAATGCTGCTATCCAGACTAGTCACGGGTCCCGGTCCGGCTGCCCGAGTTATCGCTACTACAATCCCACTATCCTTCCGTAATAGCGGTATCCCATACCTACCCTATACCCCTTACCCATGCCCCCATCTCCTGTCTCTCTCGCCCCGATCCCTGTCCTGTCCGCCAATCCAAGGTCTGCCGTGCCGATGGATGCGTGTCCAGGGGCTTGCCTGGTCGTAAGCGTGCCGACATCCCGGAGCTGGGCGCACTCCGGGCACTATTAGCCTTACCGAGTCACGCGGGGCTCTGATGAGGTGGACAATTATTTCCCTAGCTTGTCGTAGTACCACAATGTGTCTCATCACGTAGGCGGCGATGTCGCTCGCCACATATCACGCCAATTTTCAACCTTTTGTTGGAAAATGAATATTATTCTATAAATGTATTTTCTAAAAAATTAAATTGGTCTGACGTTTAATTTAATTTGTGATAATTTAATACCAAGTCTATTTTTAAATTTTTATTTTAATATTATATACTGACATAGATAGTATGTTATATAGTATGACATTATTTTAATTGTTGACATTGTAATTTATATTTTGTATATTATTTTATTTTATGACGATCCCTTTTACCATATTAGAATGACATGTAAAATTGAATCTTTAAGATGTAAAAGTTAAATAAATAAATCTAATCTAATCTAATTAATATCACGGGCCGAACGCGCAAAGTGGCGATACTTCTCTGCCTACGCCTCTGGGAACAAGGCGTGAGCATTATGTATGTATAGTTGGTAATATTACACATTAAAAAAACCAGTTCCTTTACCCTGCCACGGCCTTCATTCCAAATTACTATCTCTAAAGCCTGAACTACGCGAAATAAAAACACAGCTGATAGTGCTTATAGAAAAAAGCGCTCTATCCTGCTGAAATTAGAATACATAGTTGCAATAAAGGTAACTTTTGACCGGCGACCGTGGCTAATCCGTACAGCTATTGCCTGGATTATTTAGGCTGAACTGGATTTTTAGGTCACGTGGAACGCAGGTACCGTCTAGGACAAAAATATATGTATACCACAAATTCTCATAAAATACTGAGAAAAAACATTTTAACATCAACGTTTAGTCGCACCAGGGACGGGCAGCAGCGTTCTCCTGTGTGTGTATGTTAAGATCATTACTGCGATCACCAGTCCGCCTGCCAAGCGTGGTGATTATGGCAAATCCCCCAATGGACAACTTACCAAAAGTGGTATTCTATTGGGGAGGCCTATGTCCAGCAGTGGACGTATTTAGGCTGATGATGATTAGTCGCAAGTATATAATCATTATCATGTCAGCCCTTGGATGTCCACTGCTGGACATAGGCCTTCCCCAATGAACGCCATTACACCCGGTCCTCCGCATTCAGCCGCTTCCGGCCACCTGGAAAGGGGGAAAGGATGGATTCCACTGAAGTGGAACTCCCTGCCAGCTTGGGTATTTCCGTACAAGTACAATTTAGATCTTTTTAAAGGAAGACTGAATAGGCACGTTCTGGGTAAACGCGCCTCATCATCACTTACCATCAGGTGAGATTGAGGTCAAGCCTATCAACAAAAAAGTGCCAGGGGGTAGGGCCATATGCCGCAGAACCGACGGCCGTTGGGGCAGACTGGAGTGGTGCCCGTGGGCAGCTCGCGTAGGGGGGGACGCCCCGCCGATAGATGGACCGACGACTTGAAGAAGGTGGCTGGAAGCGGCTGGAAGTACATAATGATACTACCTTATTTCGATCACTGATAATAAGGCATGAGTTTGCAAAACGTCCGGTCTAAAGCTAGGTATACGCTTCTTCTTGCCTTGTGGTTTCCGGTAGAGTAGAATAGGACCACTCCAACTCTTCCCGTGGATGTCGTACAAGGCGACTGATAATACATTATAAAACATCAGTCAGGCCTCCCCAACCCGTCTGGCCAGCGCGGGGAGTATAGGCCAAATCCTCTGTCTGTCTCCGGCAGATGAGAGAGGGTTGTGCTCCTGCAGTGGAGACAAAAATAACCTGATGATGAAAAAAACCTACAGGCGAATAATTATAGTCTTATTTAATGCTACATTTCAACTACCATAAAAACCGCTATTACAGTATTTTCTTTATTGCATGTAGCGGGAGCTGTAATCGACCAATCGTCCATGTTTGACGGTTATAATGCCGTTATAACTGTTTCCCATGAAAACGTGGTGGAGTGACGAAGCCTCAGGCGGGTTAGTATAGGACGATGTCGGCGGAAAATTGCGGCCGACGACCTCGCCGCCATTATTTTCCACCACCGTAGAAGGTAACAGGCCACGGGAAAATAAAATGAAGAATTACTAGATTTTTATAAGATTTCACTTCATAAGAATTAAATTATTTCAGAATGAATTAAATTTTAATTCATTATTTTCTATTCGTATAGATCGCAGTAATGATTTTAATTACCGCAGGAGTACTCTGCTGTAGTGCAATCCCTTTTGACGATAATTACATGAAGATTGGGGGTGGCCCTATTCTAAGCCGGGAACCACACGGTGACATACGTTTAAGAGTTTTGTGCAATTAGAACACCCAGTCCAACTTATGTTCAGATGTTGGAAATCTCAGTTGACGTAAGGAACAAAGCAAAACTATACAGCAGAAGCAATATTTTATTGGTACTTAAAACCTCATAATTTTTACATTCGATACCTCGGGGCTCAAAGGGCGTAAAAGACATTAAGGCGTAAAGGCACTTCTCAGACAATCTTATTACATTTTTAATTCTCTGTCGATCTGTATATTTCCACGTAGCAAAATTCTTGACCATGGGTCCATGACATGGGTAGTAAAACAAATGTATTTGCGAATTTAGAGAATTGAAAACTTCTATTGCAATTACACATATCATATTTATTACTTCTTTGTTTGGCACTGTAGACAAGCTTGTCTGCACCGGGTGCGACTGAAAATCAGCGCCTAGCACCTTACTTGGTCTACGCATATGCTGAGTCGTTTGCCCTTTTGCTGTCACGGCACACGCATACTATTTTAACTATGTTAAAATTTTTTTATTGTTTTCTCTAGTTCTTATAATTTTTTTTCCTCTTTCTTGCTTTGTTGGGTTTTTCTTTGTGTGTGCCAATTATGGTAGTAAATAAATGTTTTTTCTTTCTTTCTTTCTTTCTTTCTTTCTTTCTTTCTTTCTTTCTTTCTTTCTTTCTTTCTTTCTTTCTTTCTTTCTTTCTTTCTTTCTTTCTTTCTTTCTTTCTTTCTTTCTTTCTTTCTTTCTTTCTTTCTTTCTTTCTTTCTTTCTTTCTTTCAAAACTGAATAAGATTATTTGAGAAGCGCCTTTACGCTCTAATGTACTTTACACCCTTCGAGTATCGATATGTAACAGAATTTATATATTACAATAACTTTTGAATTAACTTTGAAATAACTTTTGAAATTACAATAACTTCTGTTTGTGCGTTTCATTTAATTTTATTTTAAGCTATTCGACTTGTTGGTTCTAGACGTTATGCAGATATATCTGGCACTTATTACTATCCTACTATAATTATAAATGTGAAAGTTTGGATATCTGGATGTTTGTTACTCAATCACGCTTCAACCACTGGACGGATCGTAATGAAACTTGGCACACATATCGTCCCTCGCCTTGACTAAGTGTCGTAAGTAGCTTCAAGCAAATGTTGCAGGGCAAGGCTTTTTCGGTTTTACACTTCAGATTCTATTGTCTTGGAAGACACGACACTTGTTCCTGTCCTGGAAACCTGTCCTGGAAACCTCAAGTTGAGATGGTGAGTCGTAAGATTTTTGCTTCAATGGGTTCTCTTAGACGTTGGAAAAATTTGATCCCTGTCCAAACAAAAACGGAGCTGGCGCAGTCTCTGTTACTCCCCATACTCGATTACGCTGACAGTTGCTACTTAGACCTTACAGAGGAGCTGCTTAACAAGTTGGAGCGTTTACAAAACATGTGTATACGCTTCATTTTTGGGGTCCGAAAGTTTGACCACATCTCGAAGTATCGTGATCAGCTAAAGTGGCTCCCGATCAGACTCCGTCGCAACTCTCATATCCTCGCCCTTTTATTTAGCATTCTCTATAACCCTACCTCTCCCCCCTACCTCAAGGAGTTTTTCAAATATTTAGGAAATGATCATAACCTAGCGTTAAGGTCTAAAAACGACAATATACTTCAGGCCCCTTACCGTCGTTCGAATTATTATTCAGACTCTTTTGCTGTTACAGCAGTCCACTTATGGAATTCTCTTCCAAGTGAGATTCGTCAATCTAAATCATTGCATGTGTTTAAAGATCGCCTTAAAAAGCATTTTCTCTCACAATAGTTGTGCCTAATTTAATATAGTATATTAGGTACGGTATATGTATTGTATTATAAACTATATATGTATGCATATGTATGTATTTAAGTATATTTGTATGTAAATTCAATTGTGTAATATTGTTACTAAATATTTACAATGTTCTAAAATTATAAATTTATCTTGTTTCACCTGCAATACTCTGTCGCTATGTCTTTCTTATTTTCCTTCAGAAAGGTTGCCTTGAAGAGATCGCTTTAAGCGATAAGGCCGCCTTTGTACACTTTCCAAAAATCTGTACCTATTTTATTGTTATCCTTAATTTGTGTGCAATAAAGAGTTTATCTATCTATCTATCTTGTTCGTTGTCAATAAATCCATTACAGCAACTAATACGGATACAACGGTTAGCGGAGTTTGATCACCATACACATTTAAATAGGTCCGGGTTTGTAACTCATTTAGACAAGAAAAAAAGCGGCCAAGTGCGAGTCGGACTCGCCCATGAAGGGTTCCGTAGCAGCAAGTAACATAATATAAAAGTTATAGTAGTTCGTTGTAACTTTGATCGATGTTTTAATAATAGTATTGTGGTTTACGATTTATGACGTATTAAAAAAAAACTACTTACTAGATCTCGTTCAAACCAATTTTAAGTGGAAGTTTGCATGGCAATGTACATCATATATTTTTTTTAGTTTTATAATTCTCTTATTTTAGAAGTTCCAGGGGGGGGGGGACACATTTTACAACTTTGGAAGTGTCTCTCGCGCAAACTATTCAGTTTAGAAAAAAATGATTTTAGAAACCTTAATATCATTTTTGAAGACCTATCCATAGATACGTATGGGTTTGATGAAATTTTTTTTTTTTAGTTTCAGTACTAAGTATGGGGAACCCCCAAAATTTATTGTTTTTTTCTTCTATTTTTGTGTGAAAATCTTAATGCGGTTTACAGAATACATCTACTTACCAAGTTTCAACAGTATAGTTCTTATAGTTTCGGAATAAAGTGGCTGTGACATACGGACGGACAGACATACAGACAGACAGACATGACGAATCCATAAGGGTTCCGTTTTTGCCATTTGGCTACGGAACCCTAAAAATGACAGTTACGACATGCCATGCGAGGGACGACATAGGTTAGGTCCTGGAATAGGACTAAGCATAGTTTATATCCCGAAAAAACATTCAATTTCTACGGGAAATCTTATAAATAAAATCGTAAACTTCGCGTGTCTGTACATTGAAGATATTTGCAAAAAAAAAAATTGGGGGGTCTAAGGATAAGCAACAGAACATATTTCGATCATTTTTGAAATTTTTGTCTGTTTGTCTGTTTGTCTGTTTGTCTGTTTGTCTGTGAGTTTGTGCACGCATCACTTAAAAACGACTGATCGGACTTGGATGGACTTTTCACAGAAACATGGGGCTTAATTTGGTGTAACATATAGGCTTTATTTCATCGCAATCGGCTAACTCAATCAAAAGTTATAGACATTTTTAGTTTTCAAATACATTAGTAGGTAAGGTTAGTATGCAATATATTGCACATAATAGTATTTCCGTTCTATTCAGATTGCGATGAGTTTGGATTACATTTGGAGCTGCGGGTGGGAATTGTAGTGCAAGTATGCGTGGGCGTGGGCTCGGGCGTGGGCGTGGGCGTGGGCGTGGGCGTGGGAAAAGGGTAGTGGGTGTGGGAGCGGGAGCGGGAGCGGAAGCGGGAGGGGAGCGGGACCGGAGCAGGAGCGGAAGCGGGAGCGGAAGCGGGAGCGGAAGCTGAAGCGGGAGCGGGAGTGGGAATGGGAGCGATTCTATAGTTCACGCGAGCCAAGGTCACCTGGACGATACACTGCGAAGAATGCAGGGTGTAAATGTTCGACTGAATTCGTGAGCGGTAGCGGGAGCGGGTATGGTACCAGTGTAATTTGAGTGTTTGAAAATTAGCATAACTTTCGACTGAGTTAACCGATTACGATGAATTTGTGGTATACGTATGCAACAAAGTAATGTTGGTCGGAATTTGGATTGCGATGGATTAGTTACGAGGACTACATTTGGAGAGACGAGGGAAAGAGGTTTGAGGGGAGAGTTGAGGGGAGAGCTGAGGGGAGAGTTGAGGGGAGGGTTGAGAGGAGTGTAGAGGGGAGGATTGAGGGGAGGGCTGAGGGGAGAGTTGAGGATCTGGATTTGGACCTGGGTCTGGGCCTGGAATTGGCCCTGGACCTGGACCTGGACCTGGACTGGACTGGACCGGACCTGGACCTGGACCTCGCCCTGGCCCTGGCCCTGGACCTTGACCTGTACCCGGACCCGGACCCGGACCCGGACCCGAACCCGGACCCGGACCCGGACCCGCACCCGGACCCGGACCCGGACCCGGACCCGGACCCGGACCCGGACCCGGACCCGGACCCGGTCCCGGTCCCGGTCCCGGTACCGGTCCCGGTCCCGGACCCGGACCAGGACCTGGACCTGGACCTGGACCTGGACCTGGACCTGGACCTGGACCTGGACCTGGACCTGGACCTGGACCTGGACCTGGACCTGGACCTGGACCTGGACCTGGACCTGGACCTGGACCTGGACCTGGACCTGGACCTGGACCTGGACCTGGACCTGGACCTGGACCTGGACCTGGACCTGGACCTGGACCTGGACCTGGACCTGGACCTGGACCTGGACCTGGACCTGGACCTGGACCTGGACCTGGACCTGGACCTGGACCTGGACCTGGACCTGGACCTGGACCTGGACCTGGACCTGGACCTGGACCTGGACCTGGATCTGGACCTGGTCCTGGTCCTGGTCCTGGTCCTGGACCTGGACCTGGACCTGGACCTGGACCTGGACCTGGACCTGGACCTGGACCTGGACCTGGACCTGGACCTGGACCTGGACCTGGACCTGGACCTGGATCTGGACCTGGTCCTGGTCCTGGTCCTGGTCCTGGTCCTGGTCCTGGACCTGGACCTGAACCTGGGATATGGAGCGGAAGTAGGAATTGGAGCGGATCCTGTAGTCCACGCGAGCGGAGCCGCGGGCACAGCTAGTACGTAATAATTTGTGATGTTAAGTTGTCCACGTGGACGAAGTCGCGGGCAACAGCTAGTATTATAAATGCGAAAGTTTGGATATTTGGATGTTTAGAAGTTTGTTACTCCATCACGTTTTAATCATTGGACGGATCGGGATGAAACTTGGCACACAAATAGGTTAGGTCCTGGAATAGGACAAATGATAGTTTATATCCCGAAAAAAACATCCCATTCCTACGGAAAACACACAATAATTTGTGATGGTAATTGTCCACGCGGAGGAAGTCGCGGGCAACAGCTAGTTCATAATAAATGTTACATTCTACGGCTTCGAATCGCTTATGCGGTGTGCTCCGTAGTTTATAGCGTAAGTAACCACTGATTTCCTTGCTATGCGTGTTAGCTGCTTAATGCAGTGGAACTTGCACGATTCTATCGGATTTATATTTGTCCCGACATTTCTACATATACATATGTCATGTAGATGACACGGAACAAGTTATTCTTTCTGACTTTAATTACGAATATTTTTACAGAATATCTACTAAATACGAATATCGCTTATCGAAACGTATTGAATGATGTATTTCTGTATGAATACAAAAAATAAAAAAAATAAAAAAAAATGTGGGGACATTTCACGCACGGCCACCTGATCCCAAAGTAGGCAGAGCCTGTAATATGGGTATCAGACAGCTGATATGCATACATAATATATATATATATATATATATATATATATATATAACTTACATCCAGTCGCAAGGCTCATAACACGAATGTTTGACGTGGGCGGGATTCGAACCTGCGACCCCGAGCTTCGCAGGCAGGTGTACTACCGACTAGGCTACGGAGCCGACGTAAATACAATGCAAAACATTAGTATTATTTATTTTATTATATTTTCATACTTTATATTGTATTATATTGTTAAAACAATGCATATTTTAGTTTCAAAAACCGTACAATTACGAAAATCTGTTACTTCTTCCACTATTTTCTATATAAAAAAAATGTTTAAAGTTTCAAGTCGCCCAGCGGGCTATGGAGAAGGCAATGCTCAGGGTCTGTTTGAAGGATATGATTCGTAATGAGGAGATCCGACGAAAAACGAACGTCATCGACTTAGTCGAAAGGATTTGCAAGCTGAGGCAGTGTGCGGGCCACATCTAGAAAGAAAGAAAAAACATTTATTTACTACCATAATTGGCACACACAAAGAAAAAACCAACAAAGCAAAAAAAAATATATTTTTTAAAAATAATAATATTTTAAAATTAAAATTTAAATCAGATCAAGAGGCAGATTATAATTAAGAATATAATGGATTACAATAAATTTATTTAAAAATAAATATTAATTCAAAAAAAAGGAAAAAATAAAATAAAAATTATAAGAACAAGAGAAAAAAAAAATTTTAAGATAGTTTTTAACTTTAATTTTTTTTAGAACCGACAGCCGTTGGGGAGGACGAGTTCTAGCCCCGCCGTCAGGTGGACTGACGACCTGAAAAAGGTGGCCAGAAGGGGTCGGATAAGGAGGGCGGAGGACCGGGTGTGGTCCTGTAAAATTATTAAAGGAATCAATGATAAAGTCAGCTTATACGCACACACACACACAAAAACACACCCACACACACACACACACCCACACACACACACCCACACACACAAACACACACACTATACACTAATCACTAGACTGTAATATAAATATATTGTGAATCTCTTATTGGCAGTAAGAACTATAAATTAGAATAATACTGTATACTAAGTGCTGTGGATTTTGTGAAAATAAATAAAATAATATAAAATATTCCGTGTAAAAAATAAAAGACATCGATATATCCAAGCACACACGTAGAATTCTCATACACGACGTAACAAACATAATGTGATTATCTAGAATCCGGTACCGGAGTTAAACCTACGGGTCCCAGGTGGGGCGATAGTGCCCGTTACAAGGATGGCCCCGCGATCATGACGAGGGTCAAATATCGCCTTCAGTCGCGCGTGACCCTGCCTTTATTGGGGAGCGCCATTTTGCATTTCCAACACGATTCCCGGGTTGACCCTTAACAAATGAATGATAAAAGCGCTTGAAAATGTTGTTACCTATTTAACTTCCTTGCCTCTTCTTTAAACACTGATAATTTCTCTTTTCCGTGTGGTTTCCGGTAAAGTAGAATAGGTCTACTCCAACTCTCCCCGTGGATGTCGTACAAGGCGACTGAGGGAATACATTATAAAACATCAATCAGGCCTCCCCAACCCGTCTGGCCAGCGCGGGAGTGTAGGCCAAATCCTCCGTCTGTCTCCGGCAGATGAGAGAGGGTTGTGCTCCTGCAGTGGAGACAAAAATAACCTAATGATGGAATTTCTCTTTTGAAGCGATGTCTGACCAAGGGATGTTCCAAATGAATTGAAGCGAAAGTCAAAATCCTTTGCAAAATCTTTTTAATACTGTCGACAAACTTGATTCAAAAAAGATGTGTTGCGTGAAGTTTGTTGCGCCGTTTCTTCTTCACAGCGCTGACACCTAGGAAGCGGTAGTCGATAAAAAAATGTACGTCTATAATAGCACCAAGTGTACATCTACACACATAATGCTCACGCCTTGGTACCAGAGGGGTAGGCAGAGACGGTAGATCGCCATTTTGAGCGATCCTGACACACCTCACTAGCCTCACTCACATTCATCAACCTTTTTATGCACCTCCTTTTATTCTTCTCACTGCGGACCTCAGTCTTTTTTTGGACGTTACTAATTTGCACTAATTACATTTACACTAATATTATAAAGAGGACAGATTTGTATGTTTGTAACGAATTAACTCAAAGAGCTAGTGGACCGATTTCTTTCACCATTAGAATGCTACATTATCCGTAAGTAACATAGGCTATATTTATTACTATAAAAAATTAGGGATCCCTACTACAACTTCAATAATGTAACCCAAGATGTAAAAAAACATTAAATGTCTTTCATCGCATGCGCTGCGGAAACTATTGATGATAGAACCTTCGCGTGTCTGTACATTGAACATATTTGCGGGAGTCGGAGCTGGAGCTGAAGCGGGAGGGGAAAGGGAGTTAAGTTTCAACTTTATTTAATTCTGTAGTCCAACGCGAGCCCCGGGTGTAGGTAGCATGCAATATAAAGGATTTTGACTTTGACTTCTTAGACAATTGATTACCGTGTCTGAGATGACCTTGGAGGAACTAGTTGTTGGAGAAATGTGACGACAGTTAATACCTATCTCATAATCATCATCCGTGTGGTTTCCGGTAGAGTAGAATAGGACCACTCCAACTCTTCCCGTGGATGTCGTACAAGGCGACTAAGGGAACACATTATAAAACATCAATCAGTCCTCCCCAACCCGTCTGGCCAGCGCGGGGAGTGTAGGCCAAATCCTCCGTCTGTCTACGGCAGATGAGAGAGGGTTGTGCTCCTGCAGTGGAGACTAAAATAACCTGATGATGGATGATGGATTGTCGTTTCAGTGATCAAAGCAAGACGTAGATGTCGGCCACTGCGGCCGCGCTTGCCTCCACCTTCCCATTGAACTATTTACTAATTAAATTAGCCAATGAATTCTAAACAAAATCTTCTGCAGGAAATGCCAATAAATACTATTTTAGTTTGCCTCTGAACACCTCGTTGGATTACTGGCTTGGTTATTAGACCCAGATGTCATGGGTATTGCCAATTTCACAATCTATCAAGCTGCCAATTTTAATGCAATACATACATATGTCGGGTTTGGTGGGCTGGAGATATGTTCAGGGGGCCGCTTGGTAGATTCGGGGAAGGTGGTGATATCATAAGACATAAACTACAGCTTTACTACTTTTATTTCACTTCAATTAATCAGTAGATAGTTACAACATAAATAGAGAAACGGTCCGTGCGCCGTGCCGTCTGAATCCATACTCTCTGTACGCTGCGGCGAGTCTGTCTTTTATACAAGCGTGCACCTGCGTTTAGTCGCAGTGGGGAAGCGGTGAGGCGGGCGATACGCTGCGCGCAGGTGTTCACAATGACGATCCGTCGGTCGTTTAACATCATAGTAGGGAAGCGATGGTACAATGTAAGACATGTCACTTGTACGCCGCCGTCACGGCCATGCTGACGAGCGCACGTCCTCGTGCGAGCTGCTTTCCGCTATTTTACAAAGTATCTCTATCTGTAAACAAATTAAAATTTTAAAATGTCGCTCGTCTTTCTTGACAATAGTTACATCCATTCATCTTTTCAGTTTGTAAGACTGTCCGAGATGGCCGCCGTCTCGGCCATGCTGACGAGCGCACGTCCTCGTGCGAGTTGTTTTACAAGCGATCTCTATCTGTAAACAAAAATTTTTTTTTATGCCGCTCGTCTATCCTGACAATAATTACAGTTATTCACTAAACATTAATTTAAGCTATTACAACATCCTTGTACAGCTATTATATTTCAACATCCTTATTGTTAAAAAGCTGTTGGTTTTCTAAATAAACAAAAAATAAATTCTTACTGGTCTAGGTTGTTACCGAACATCAACTACAGGCGTTGCCTGGTTTGGAGAAGTCCCTTCGGTATTAAAACTGGTTCGGACAGTATCTTACATAGTCAAAGTCAAAGTCATTCTAATTTTTCACAACTTTTTTTTTTGCACATTATTTTTTCACACGTATTTGACACATTTTATTCACACATTTGCTACTACTTTTCTTGACACCACAATTTTTTTTCCATTTTTCTTCTCACACCTTTTTGCCACACATTTTGCCATACACACTTTTTTTTGTCACATTTTCTAAACAACTATTTTTTTTTTCCACTTTTCTTTTGGCACTTTTTTGCCATCCATTTTTTACCACTCTCTTTTTTTTTTACTGTCACTGTCATACATATTTTTTAACTCCATTGTCAACTACGTAGACCAAAGAAGGTATGAAAACATTTACTAATCAACATTAATATTTTCTTCACTACAACTACTACAACTATTATCCAAAACACTTGATAAATCAGAAGTTATAAAAATTATAATTATCATCGGCCCTTGCAGTCGGCTCAGGCTATTTACAAAAATCACATCATCCTTGGGAATTTCTCTTCACCATGTAATTATTCTATTTATTATTTATTAAAAACATAAAATTTACCTATTTCCGGCGCTACAAAAACCAGTCTTACTTTGTTTGTACACCGCGATGACGTCCAAATAGACAATTTTATCTGCTAAGTCAACTTTACACAACTTTATAATATGTTTGAATATACTTTTAAATATACTGGAACAAATCTGTGTTAGAGGTATAGCTGGTCAGTGGTATACCTTATATTTGTTGGGTCGAGTACAATAAATACATTAGAATCGACAAACAGGCTAGTGACGCACTGACAGTTACTCGCGGCGTTCCTTAGGCCAGCGTTCTGGGCCCACATTCATCATTATCATTATTAGGCGAAATACGTTAACTGCTGACCAAAAACCTCAATAGAATAGAATTTGCCATAATCACCACGCTTGGAAGGCGGACAGACGATCGCAGCAACGGTAATACACAGGAAAACGTCGCTGCCCGTCCCTGGTGCAATATTTTAGGCGCCAAGGTGTTACCCACGGGACGACACTGTCTCGATAGTTCGGCAATATCCTTAAAACCAGGAAAATTAATATAAATAATAAGCTACATTTAATGACTGGGCAACCACCGGCTTCCGTAAAATCAGGATCAGATTGTACTATCTGTAAAGCGTATGGATCTATCTATAAACTCGAGTTAAACCTGTTAAGATTTCATGAATATGTCAAAAACTATGATAAAAATTTCAGGAATATTTTCAAAGCCAAATCAACATTAAAACTTCGAAAAATAAAGTCAAATCTGTACGGATAATTATAACACAACCAAATCACAAGATAGTGAGTATACTACCGAAAGCAACGGCGAAGATCTATCTCAAAAATTGAGGCGGCTGAGGTGTTTGAAACCCTCTTCACAAACATCCCCATAAAAACCATTCATCACCTATTCTTGCTGTGACCTTCTTCATTAATAATGTTACAATATGTGAAACAGATTTGCACCTTAAACACGTTGATTCTCTAGAAATTATTAAGACATTTGAATCCTTATAACCAAAATCCTCCGAAGATTTCCGTCAAGCACATTTTCGACGCCTGAGAAGGCCTCCATGACGCAACAGGCGTCCTCTGTGACACCTCCAAGGCACCAGAATGCGATGATCCCGAAACCTTGCCAGGATACTGCCACTGCGAGAATAGTGTCCCTCAACTACATCCACAGCACCATGACACATAGCATCCTACTGCGAGGTTAGGCAGCAGATACAGAGACCACTTCCATCCTATTTCCTCTAGCTGCTGTCCTTCACAAGTTGATATTTCCTGAATTTTATTTGTTACTTTTCGTCCATTTTGTGTCCCCATACATCGATCTCCACGCGTTTCTGATGGCAATCGACAACGACGCCCAAAGTGCAGCGCGCTTATATAAAAGATTCACTTACTCACTTCTCCAAGAAGATCCAAGTTGTACCTTTAGTCCGTTTTGTGGGCTGGATTACGGCTCACTTCTGATGTCGGGTTTGGTGGGCTGGAGATATGTTCAGGGGGCCGCTTGGTAGATTCGGGGAAGGTGGTGATATCATAAGACATAAACTACAGCTTTACTACTTTTATTTCACTTCAATTAATCAGTAGATAGTTACAACATAAATAGAGAAACGGTCCGTGCGCCGTGCCGTCTGAATCCATACTCTCTGTACGCTGCGGCGAGTCTGTCTTTTATACAAGCGTGCACCTGCGTTTAGTCGCAGTGGGGAAGCGGTGAGGCGGGCGATACGCTGCGCGCAGGTGTTCACAATGACGATCCGTCGGTCGTTTAACATCATAGTAGGGAAGCGATGGTACAATGTAAGACATGTCACTTGTACGCCGCCGTCACATACATTCACATCGGGCAAAACACTTGGGTCAGAAGTTACTGTCGATAGTACCTTCCTCGTTTTTAGGGTTCCGTAGCCAAATGGCAAAAAACGGAACCCTTAAAGATTCGTCATGTCTGTCTGTCGGTCCGTCCGTATGTCACAGCCATTTTATTCGAAACTATAAGAAGTATACTGTTGAAACTTGGTAAGTAGATGTATTCTGTGAACCGCATTAAAATTTTCACACAAAAATAGAAAAAAAACATTAAATTTTGGGGGATAGAAAAAAAACTTAGTACTGAAACTAAAAAAAAAATTTTCATCAATATTTTTTTTCTAAACTGAATAGTTTGCGCGAGAGACACTTCCAAAGTGGTAAAATGAGTCCCCCCCCCCCCTGTAACTTCTAAAATAAGACTAAAAAAATATATGATGTACATTGCCATGCAAACTTCCACCGAAAATTGGTCGAGATCTAGTAAGTAGTCTTTTTTAATACGTCATTAATCGTAAACCACAATACTATTATTAAAACATCGATCAAAGTTACAACGAACTACAATAACTTTTATATTATGTTACTTGCTACGGAACCCTTCATGGGCGAGTCCGACTCGCACTCGGCCGCTTTTTTTCTATGTCATTCGCATGACGAAGGCAAGGATCCACATTAAAATGCTAAGCAGAGGCAAGGATTTGTGTTTAGGATTCCCTTGATGACGAAGGCAGTTCCACCTCATGCATAATCAATGTTACATAAATAAACAGCTGTATAGGACACGCTTGATGAGTGACTGACTTCCAGAGGTTCGGCGTATTTGTATTTGTATTTATTTATTTAATCTTTAGGTACATAAAGTACACTTAGACATGTCATCACAAAAATTGACTACAGTTATATTGGGCTCGATTCTGAAGGCACAATGTTAAAATTTGACAGCACTAAAACTGTTGTTCTCCTTGTCACACGGTATTATGAAGATAAAGACGAAACCAATTTTAGCGCTGTAAAATTTTAAATGTGTGCCTTCAGAATCGGGCCCATTATAAAATTAATTAATAAAATCATGTCAGTACAATGTCAAAATGAGTAAAATTAATTACAAAATAAAAATAAGTCATGTAAATTACAAATGTCAGTATAAAAAATTATTAAAAAAAACCATAAATGTTATAAATAAGGCGTGTGGCTCAGATAACAATATTTTCCAAGCTTACCTTTCAAATCCAACATTTACAAATATATGTAAAACTAGCTGGTGCCCGCGACTTCATCTACGCACGATTAGTATTTCCAGTAGCTTTTTTGTAGGACTATTTAAGTTAAACATTTCCATCATACATTACATATGTGTAACTCTAGGGGTTTTGGCAGCGCACGCCAGAATAGCTCGCAGATGGTAGATTTTTTCCTACTCACTTGATATTTTGGACAATTCACACAATATCTTTATAAATTGCAGCCTATGTGTTATTCTGATGTATAAGCTATATTATTGTAAAGTTTCATTAAAATCCATTCTGTAGTTTTTACGTGAAAGAGTAACAAACATCCATCCATACTTACAAACTTTCGCGTTTATAATATTAGTAGGAAGGATTTATTGATCTTTATTGTCATTAAGAATTTAAAAATATTATTAGAATAGAATAGGTCATTTATTTATAGCTACGATACACACATACATGAGAAATAAACAGAACAGAATTAATAAATTACAATTTAAACATAATCTAGGTATGTGTCACAGAAACAAAATGGCGCTGACTCAGCAAAATGCTGCAGCACGCTACGCGAACTCCAGCGCTGGTATTCTGTCAGCACCAGGTCAAGTGACTTCACAGATTTAGTTTATAAATCGTGCTTTAGGCTGTCAATGGGCTCGATTCTGAAGGCACAATGTTAAAATTAGACAGCACTAAAACTGTTGCTATCCTCGTCACACAGTATTATGAAGATAAGGACGAAACTAATTTTAGCGCTGTCAAATTTTAAATGTTAGCTTCAGAATCGAGCCCAATGTATTTGTAATTCAATTAAGCACATGAAAAACATTATATACTTGTAATTACCAAGGTTATGTAAAGTAAGAAAGCGTATAGATAAAAAATTAAACTACGTGGATATTAAATAAATAAAAAGTGTGCAAATTGAGTACTGTCTTGTACCAACCCATGTATGGGGCATAGCTGAGCTTTAACTATGACATGTAATCCTTTCTATACCTATGATCCACAATAAAGATATTTCATTTCATTACAATTCATTTCAACCAGTATTAATAGAGTACCAAGTTCTGATAGATCTAAGAGGCTATGTTATTTAAAAGAAATTGATTCGTATTATTCGTATTATAAAATATAGTTTTTTTTACATATTAGTCCGGTTCACAGAAATCTTATCAAGATAGAATGGTGAAGTAGGCGAGATACGCGTGCCAACAATTTGCAATATATTTCAAAAACTATCAAACGCTTACTCGTTGCCCGCCGAGTTAAGGTCGGGGAACTATGGACAACAAATCTGCAATTGGGCCATATTGCGCGGTTTCTGAATGCATAACTGTATATCCTCACTAAAAACGTGATCGCGAGGCATAAATGGTGCGCGGGAGGGGCGCGATGTGTCCGAGAATCGGCTCGCGCGGAACCGAAGAAAACAAACGGCTATAACCATTCTATCTTGGTAGGATTTATGTGGTCCAGTTTTGGTGATTTTTTTAAAGCTTTTTGAAAGCATTTCAACTTATTTTTTAAAACAAAATGAAGTCTTCTTTTGATAAAGATTCCTATTTTCAATATTTCAAGTAATTTCGGGGCTGCATAGCAGTGGAACGGCCTGGATATAAAAAAATCTGATCTCTGACAATTTTATCATTGTCTCCTTGTACGCAAAACTAAATAAAAATTATAAAGTAGAGTTTAACAAGCCTCACAGGCGGATGTTCTCGTGTTCGGGCTGGCGGCTTCCCGAATTTATGAGTTTGTTTATTCGACTCGCATTGGGGTCCTTTAGATTACGCGACTGGTGGCAGGAATCTAATGAAAATATACACTTAAATTCCTGTACATTGAAAATTAGGTTAAGGTAGGTTACTGTAAGGTTGGATGGAAGAGATCTCTTTTAGAGATAAGCTCGCGCAACGCAAAATTTGTAACTGTATTTAGTTTTAAAATTTGTGCAATCCTAGTAATATTATAAATGCGAAAGTTTGGATATTTGGATGTTTGTTACTCAATCACGCTTCAGCTACTGGACGGATCGGAATGAAACTTAGCATACACATAGGTCAGGTCCTGGAATAGGACATAGGATAGTTTGTATTCCGAAAAACATTAAATTCCTATGGGAAATACATAATAATTTGTGATGTTAAGTTGTCGGGTAGGTTCGGACCACCCGGTATCGTCCGAACCTATCCGAACGTTAGTAGACCTCCTGCGCGGGGCGTGCCTTCATAAGTTGTACGATCTATACCTAGGCAATACCTAGGTAACTTATTTAAAGTAGACATTGAAATCTGAATACAATATTCCATAGGAAATGTTCAAAGTATACTGCATGTGTACGCATATTAATAACTAGCTGTTGCCCGCGACTTCGTTCGCGTGGATAATTGATATAGCAGAATATTTCTGACACAATAACAACTTTCTAAGTGCTAAGATAAGGTCGATACTTTATACTATTGATAATTCATAGGTAGTGATGACAAATTCCCGAGAACATTGTCCTGGCCGAGAATTTATGAGAACTTAAAAAGTGAAGCCACTTTTCCCTCCGATTACCAATGCAACTTATAGGTGTTTATGTCGTAATATCGTAATATGCAAACTGGTGATATTATGTTATAACTAGCTGTTTCCCGCGACTTATATAAAGATAAATTACGTATGGTGCGAATTTTAAGCACCCGCGGATAGCCGATATAACAATTGACAGCTTTCATAAATCGCCGCTTTTCTGATATTATTAACATAACTTCCTGGATCTTTCTTGACATTTTGAGAACAATCTATAATAATATTCTGGACGAATTAGAGTCACAAAATTTCATAGTTCATTAAAAAAATTCTTTATATTCTATAACATTCTGGAAAAATCTGGAATATTCTAGAAAAGTTCTCAATATTGTCACTCACAAACGCACTTAACGCCATTCAGCATAATCCAGAGTTTATAGGAGCGGTGCAATGTGTTAGAAAAGGATAGAAGTATCACGTCACACATTTTTCCCACCCACCGTAACCAAATTCCCTTACTCGCAAGTGCAGACCAAGGGCTATCTACCACTGCAACCATGAGTGGGTGGCAGTGGGTGGTTATGGAGAAAAGGCTGGACATACATACACACACTTTCCTTTTGTATATATAATAGATGTATTATGTACGTAAGTACACTTGGTACATTTATACACGTAATTTTTTTATCGACTACCACTTCCTGGCTGTTAGCGCTGTGAAGAAGAAACGGCGCAACAAACATCCAGGAACATGTCTTTTAAAATCAAGTTTGCATATTATTATATAAAGAGTGTGCGAAGCTGAAGCAACATTAGTACCAGGCATCTTTATTACTCAAATAATCGTTTATTTTATAATATACTTTCTTACAAAGTTGTTTTAATGTGGATCTTAAAATTTCTCTCCGTCATATTAAGATTTCCTCTGATAGTTTGTTGTAGAAGCGTATAAAAATTGGCCTCAAATTTGCTGACCTTAAAATCTGCCGCCCTAGACTCGAGCCTACTCAGCCTGCTGGTAAATCCGCCACTAAGTACAGTATTATGGTATGTGCAGTAAACCCAATGTCCATTCCTCACACGTCGCACATGCCTTGAGGATCAAAGGCTAATATAGCTTGCTGCCATCGGTGCATGCATTGCTGCGTTTTACTCGATTACGGGTATGTTGTCAGGGAGTCTATCTATTATATATATATGTCGGCGAAATAATAAAAGAGGAGCTAAACTGAAGGCACAGTGTGTGCTCGGCGCGCCGTTCGGCTTGATTCGGCGATCGTCGCGAGCACGCGCTGACGGAACGTCGTGTATAACTTGCGCAGACGCAGAACCGAGACAGTCTTCGATGGAAGGGCGTGCGGTGCGCAGGCGTTACGCTGACGGATCTTCTGCCTTCTAAATCGTTACTTGTTGATGTAGTGTAATTTCATGTAGTGTCATTTAAGTCAGTAAACGTGTTAACTTTGTAACGGCGTTAAACTCAATTTGGGAGCCCACATTTTCGGCGGAACCAGGAGCCTACGACATATATAAAAAGAAAGTGTGTGTATGTATGTCCAGTATTTTCTCCATAACCACCCACCGCCACTTACCTACTCATAGTTGCAGTGGGCGGATGTGGGTGGTAAAAATGTGTGACGGAACCTTCTATCCTTTTCTAACACATTGTACGGCTCATATAAACTCGAGATTGTGCTGAATGGCTTTAAGTTCTTTTGTAAGTGACATATTGAGAACTTTTCTAGAATATTTCAGTTTTTTTTAATGAACTATGATGATATATGGTCTATGACTAATATTGGTCCCGTATGTTCTAGATTGTTCTCAAAATTTCAAGAATGATCTGGGAAGTTCTGTTTATAATATTAGAAAATCGACGATTCGTGAAAGCTGTCAATTTTCATGTCGGCTATCTGCAGAAGCCGTGTGGTTTCCGGTAGAGTAGAATAGGATCACTCCAACTCTTCCCGTGGATGCCGGACAAGGCGACTAAGGGAATACATTATAAAACATCAATCAGGCCTCCCCAACCCGTCTGGCCAGCGCGGGGAGTGTAGGTCAAATCCTCTGTCTGTCTCCGGCAAATGAGAGAGGGTTGTGCTCCTGCAGTGGAGACAAAAATAACCTGATGATGATGATGATCTGCGGGTTCTTAAAATTCGCACCATACGCAATTTATCCACCCGAACGAAGTCGCGGGAAACAGCTAGTTATAACAAAATATCACCAGTGTGCATATTACGATCATAAACACCTATTGCCAATGCAACTTGCATTGGTAATCGGAGGGAATAGTGGCTCCACTTTTTAAATTCTCAAAAATTCTCGGCCAGGAGAATGTTCTCGGGAATTCGTCATCACTCCCTGTGAGTTATCGATGGTATAAAGTATCGACCTTATCTTAGCACTTAGAAAGTTATTATTGTGTCAGAAATATTCTGCTATGCTGGACATAGGTGGCGTCCCACCCAGTGATCTCCACACCAGAACTCGTCTGCCCCAACCGCAGTCGGTTCTGCGATAGATGCGGCCCGTCACTGCCATTTCATCTGTGACCTTCGTTCTTCGTCAGATCATCTCATAACAAATCATATCCTTCAAAGAAACCCCGACCATAGATTTTTCCTTACATTCCCTTTCCATAGATTTGTAATAAAAAAAAATTTTACCTTATTTCATGATACCGCAACGACGCGACCAAAATCGTCAAGTTTAAAGCAGCCAGCAGTTATAGTTGACCGTAGTTACTCACGCCGACTCCCCAGGTAAAGTTTAGACTTGATTTAGAGTCGGCGGTTAGCTGTGTATCGTAACCTAGTTTTAAATTCGTTAGTCGGCCGTGTTTTTTTAGTTTAATACCTTTCGGACAGCTTCGTATCGTGTTCCGGGGGTTTTAAAATGTTTTGTTTATATTTCAGGTGCTTTTAGAATTTGACGTAGGAAATTTTTATAATTTTTTACGTTAGACGAGAATGTAAGGAGAGGTTGTAGTTCCCCCCCCCCCCCCCCCCCTTCGCTGCTACCGAAAGCCTACGGTAGTGGAAGTGGTTAAATCCAGAAGTAGTTAAAAACCAGAAGTAGAATTCAGAAGTAGTCGAACCCCCTACCTAACTCACATTGAACTTGACATAACTTTGAAATTAATCACTTTTGGCGCAAAAACGTGGACACTGACGGCGGGCCTGATCCACAAGTTTCAAGTCGCTCAGCGAGCTATGGAGAGAGCTATGCTCGGGGTTTCTTTGAAGAATATGACTCGTAATTAGAAGATCCGCAAGATCAACCATACGTCACAGATATAATCTGAAAGGATTAGCAAGCTGAAGTGGCAGTGTACGGGCCACATCTGTCGCAGAATCGACAGCTGTTGGGGTAAATAAGTTCTGGAGTGGTGACAGCAGGCCGTTAAACCAATAAATCCTAATTAATATAATATAATCGTTGAATAAACTTATAATTATCAATAAATTTAATTATTAAGTAATTTATTTATAAAAATTATGAAAGAGGTACAGGAGTGAAGGAAGAGTGAAGGCATATTCTGGGTAAGCGCGTTCCACCTTACACCTCATAGTCACTTACCATCAGGTGAGATTGAGGTCAAGCGCAAACCCATAAGGAGTAAATTTTTTTTTTATTTTTATTTGCTATTTTTTCCTGTATTCACTATATTTTTTTATTAAAGTAATAACTGTATTATTTTTCAATATTGTGGCTGATCCCAGGTCAATGGGACTATATCCTAGTTATGTCTGATTTTTTTCAGCTGTTAATGTCCCTTTAATTAGCTTCGAAACATTATCAAAGTCATGCGTTATAGTGCTGACCGAAAATTTTGCGTAATGAAATGTTTTTTAATTAATTATCAGTAGTTATTTTCAAAATTTTGCTCGATCACAGGTCAATAATAGAATACGGTGTATAATATTGGCATATAGGATTCACTAGAAACATTGTAGTTTTAGAGTGAGACTTCTGAGAAAATTAGGTCAGCCAGGAAAAATCTGGTAACAAATGTAATAAGCCTCTTAAGGCAAGCAATTTAATTTTTTTTAATGCAGTTACTTTTAAAAGTCAAAGTCAAAATCATTTATTGCATATGAGTACACTTGGTACATTTATACACGTCATTTTTTTATCGACTACCGCTTCCTAGGTGTTAGCGCTGCGAAGAAGAAACGGCGCAACAAACTTCACGCAACACATCTTTTAAAAATCAAGTTTGCATACAATTAATTATTCTTAAAAGTTAAGACATGTTTCCTGTGACTAAAATTGGGTCCATTCAATAGAGTAGTTATTTATAGTTTGTTTTTTTCACGCTGTACACACACAGTTCATGCGGCCGGTGCGAGTTTTTATAATTGCGCCCTTCAATAATACCCACCTCTATATTTTTTGCGCCCCTTCAAAGTCTATGCCTGGGCACCAGTCTAGTTACGGACCTGCCTGTACGATATGAATTTGCATGTCATTCCATTTGTTCGCCAATCTGTCATCTATCTCATACATAACGCATTACTTCCGCGCACTCGCTCTAACCAATGAAGCATGTATTGATAGATCAGTCGGTATAAGTAAATCGCCTAGCGTTCGCATACGTGTGTGTAAGCAGAGTATCCTACTAATATTACTTACATCCAACGATCTCTATGTACTACTAGATGGAGCGTTCCAATTAATCGCTCTATTTCACGCAAGTAGCCACAACTCTTTCACTTTCACTTTGAAACGTATGCAGTTACTACGCAGAACATTTAATTATTACTAAATATTGACGCTGCGGTTAAATAATGTCAATATTTAGTAAATTATTAAATGTTCTGAGTAGTAACTGCACAAGTTTCATTGTGAATGTGAAAGAGTTGCGGCTACTTGCGTGGAACAGAGCGATTGTTTGTAACGCTCCATCTAGTAGTACATAGAGATCGTTGCTTACATCAAACATCCAAACTTTCGCATGTATAATATTAGTACTAGTAGGATACGACAGTTTGGATATTTGAATGTTTATTACTCAATCACACTGCAACCAATGGACGGATTGTGATGAAACGTGGCACACACATAGGTTAGGTCCTGGAATAGGACATATGATAGTTTTATCTCGAAAAACATCTCATTCGTACGGGAAATACGTAAAAATTTGTGATGTTAAGTTGTCCACGCGGACGACGTCGCGGACAACAGCGACGTGACCCATTTTTTACAATTTTTACCCCCTCCCCCCTCGGTGACCACCCGTAGTATATGCCAAGACCCCCCCTCTCCCTCTAGGTTACACGTAGTAATGCATAAATATGGTTTTAAACCAATTTGCAAACATTAAGTTAGAAGAGAGAAAAATTATTTCTTTATTAATACGGCGCTTGCCGCGTAACACCAAGAGTGCGTGAATTCCTATAAATATCATCAAGAAGAAAAAACTGACAGTTTTCAATCAGTTGACGTCCGTGTTGCCACCTGTGAATTTAAAAAGCGCTTAAAACTGCGCGCCATATTTGAATATAGCTCGAAAAAGCGCAAGATTTCCCTAGAGGATATTGACTTCGTGACCAAAACTTAACACACCACGATCGCTGTAGTCCTTTGACCAAGCCAGAAGTGCAAGTTTTGAATGCAGTTGTTACTCACCTTTAAAAATATATGAATGTTTCCTTTAGGGTTGTCGTCTCTAAAATCTGCCAACCAGGACAAAAATCATGAAAAAAAAAACATAGATTTTAGAGCTTATTTACAATCTGGACATGACAAGTTGTTTTAGGTTACTCAGTAAAATAAAAAAATGGTTTAATTGTTATAAATCAACTTTTTTCGAAAACTTTTTAAACGCGGACTAAAAATGAAACCCGCCCGTAAACTAGGTTTTTTACTTGTTCTTTCGGTTACTCTAAGGTTGACTGGAAGAGATCCCTAAGTGGGATACGTCCACCTTTGTACACAGTTTAATTCATATTTTATTATTGTTGTTGTTGTGATTTTTGGTACAATAAAGCGTTTACATACATACATACATACATACATACACACACGCACACATACACTCACACACACACACACACACACACACACACACACACACACACACACACACACACACACACACATACATACATTCTAGGACGGACGGGTGTCAACCCTGTAGTTAGTGACGTTCGCTGAAAGTTTGTTATAAAGGTAATTTACTAGTGAGAGACGTATAAATTTCCAAAATACTACAATAAGTCTAGCTTAGGCCAGCCCACGAAACAAGAGAGAAGGAATAAGTTACGCATTACTGCGGAACCCTAGTTGAGACCTCTATTAGTTCGTGTTTGATAATATGTCTGGAGAATTGCCAGAGAGGCATGAAGTACGCGCCTTATTTCAAAATGTACGAGCTGGGGTGACGTCACTACAGCTCGGACCTCAATACCCCGTTGTGTTTTTTTATGAAAAATCTGACTACTACTTAGGTAGAGTTCAAGAGGGAATTCCACAGAAATCTTATCAAGATAGAATGGTGAAGTAGGCGAGACACGCGTGCCAGCAATATATTGCAGAAATTATCAAACGCTTCCACGTTTCGTTTCAAGGTCGGGTAAACATCGGAAAAAATTTGCAATAGTGCCATATTGCCCGATTTCTAACTGCATAACTGTATCTCCTCACTAGAAACGTGACCGCGAGGCATAATTGGTGCGTGCGAGGAGCGCGCTGAGTCAGAAAATCGGTACGCGCGGAACTGAAGTATACCCGTTCTACCTTGATAGGATTTCTGTGGGAGAATTCATATTCGTCAGCTTCAAGACAAAGCTAAAGCATCTTTTGCTGAGCGAATGTTTTATCCTGTAGAAATAAGGACATTTAACATACGTACTTATTAAAGATAAAGATAACTTTATTCATTTCAAAATGACGCATTATTTATGAAGTCCTGACTCCCAAACTAGGTATTAATTATTTGATATTATAATAATTATTATTTTGTTCAATTTTTAAGATTATTTGTAATTTAATTGTAAGACATTATGAACTTTTGTAATTTTTGGAATCTAGTAAGTTTTGAACACAAATTATTTTTGGTGACGAAAAATATATAAATAAATAAAAATAAACTAAATCCTATCCTGATGATGAAACCTGATAAAACCTGATGATGAAATCCTGTCTGGGTCAGATGACTGAAGTTCGACGTTGTCAGAGCTGGAGGGACGCTCACCGTATATGACCTAACTCCGATCGATCCCTGATAATTATTAACATAACAGTGAAATGTGTAATTTTTTCTGTTTTTAATTTAATTTTAAATAATTATTACAGTGCGCCCGATTCTGAAGACACACATTTAAAATTTGACAGCGCTAAGATTGGTTTCGTCTTTATCTTCATAATACTGTGTGACAAGGATAGCAACAGTTTTAGTGCTGTCAAATTTTAACATTGTGCCTTCAGAATCGAGCCCAATATGGACTTTAAAAAAATGACATGAATTCTGGTAATATAAAAAAAAATTTGACTTGTTATCACATGATTATTAATAAAATATATCTATGTCTATTTAGTATTGTTTTATGTACACCCACGACTGCTTCTCTATCGCTGGTCGGCTGGCAGAAATCTCTCAATGAGATAAGCTTTACCTTTTGCACATGTCTTTTGTGTGTGCTTGAAATAAATAGTTCAATAAATAAATTAATATGGCTATGAGATGTTGATAATATGTCACTTATTTATGGAATATGTGGATGATTTAGGTAATTTTCTTTTACTACCTCTTTATATCCATCCATTCCATAGCCCTCTCAAATACCTACATATGTTTTGCAAAAACCTGTATAAATAAATATGGCTGTCAAAAAACGATGACATGTCACTTATTTATGGAATATGTAAGTGATTTACGTAATTTTCTTATATTACCTCTTTATATACATTTCCGTAGCCTTCTCAAATACCCTTGGCGAGTAACCAGAATGGGCTACTTTGGGCTACTTGAGGGCAAAGTGGGCGACATCGAGATTCGTTAGCCCTTTCAAGTGTGGCTCAAGATAAAATCCTGCCAAGGGATAATGGTGTACGCAAAGACATATCAAGGGATTCCGGAAATGTATAGACATTAAGGGTTACGATTAAAAAGGGCCTGACAACCTTTATTTGAAATACTATCTGCTCGAATTGAATACATCTCCTGATTGTCTTAATTAATGCATTTAATCATTATGCATATATGATACAATGTTTCGAGATGCGGTCATCTTCATTGTGGGACGAGCTTTCCTGTCTAGAATAATAAAAGAAAGAAATTTTTAGACACGCATTATACCCCCCCCCCCCCACACACACACATACACACAAACAAATACTCATACACACTTAATTTGCGCAAATTGTTATTCTTACATATTTAATTATATTTATTTTTCTCTTAACTTTTAAATTATATTAACTTTCTTAGTTTATCCGTTCTCCTCTCTTTAGTTTGTTCTATCTTTGTAGTAGGTATATACATGTAGGCAGTAGCACAATGTCAACATTATTACTTTATTTACCATGTGGGTAATTGCATGTAAGCTAGTGTCATTCACTCATTACAGATACTTTGGAAGCAATGCACTACTTTGACATTGGCGGAATTATTGTGCCTTTTAAGCATAATAACAAAGGCCATAAATAAAAATAAAAAAAAAAGCATAACATTATATTGTCTCATTTCTCTCGCCTTTCCTATCAAATATACTACAATCTTGTGATCTGTTTTACTTTGTTTTTTATAGATACCGATATAGAGGCTTGAAGTTTCCGGCAAGTGGCAAACGTATGGATCCGGCATCAGGATCTTTTGTGAAAAACCCCTGTCCACCGCAGGTGCCCCAAGCCGATTTGATGAACTTCACACACGCCTTAGAACTTCTTCTTCGTCGCAGGTTTCCTCACGATGTTTTCCTTCACCGAAAAGCCTGTGGTATCCTACTAATATTATAAATGCGAAAGTTTGTATATTTCGATGTTGGTTACTCAATCACACTTCAACCACTGGACAGATCTGGATGAAACTTGACACACATATAGGTTAGGGCTTGGAATAGGACATAGGATAGGTTTTATCCCGAAAAAACGTCCCATTTCTACGGGAAATCTAATAAATAAAATCATAAACATTGCGTGTCTGTACATTGAAGATATTTGTAAAAAAAATTGAGGGTTCTAAGGATAAGTAATAGAACACATTTCAATAATTTTTGGAATTTTTGTCTGTTTGTCTGTGAGTTTGTGCACGCATCACTTAAAAACTACTGAACGGATTTTGATGAACTTTTTACAAAAACATGAGGCTTAACTTAATTTAAAATTTAATCTATAATTTATCGCAATCGGCTAACTCAATCAAAAGTTATAGATATTTTTAGTTTTCAAATAAATTAGTAGGTAAGGTTAGTATGCAATATATTGCACATAATAGTATTTCCGTACTATTGAGATAGCGATGATTATGGATTACATTTGGAGCTGCGAGTGGGAATTGGAGTGGGAGTGGGCGTGGGCGCGGGAAAAGGGGAGTGGGTGTGGGAGCGGGAGCGGAAGCGGAAGCGGAAGCAGAAGCGGGAGCGGGAGGGGAGTGGGAGCGGGTCCGGGACCGGGACCGGAGCGGGAGCGGAAGCGGAAGCAGGATTGGACGCGGGAGCGGGAGCAGGAGCGGAAGCGACAGTGGGAATGGGAACGATTCTGTAGTTCACGCGAGCGGAGCCGCGGGCACAGCTAGTTATATATAAACTGTACGTACGGGGTTTGCACCCATGACCTCATGAACGTGAGATGAGTGAACAACTAACGAGGCTGCCACGGCTCACAAATAATCCATTCAAAGACATATCGTTAACAAGCATGCAACTTACAAATGGGAGCGATTCATTCTCATTTGTACCAATTGCAACAACAAATTGCCGTTACAATTAACTTGGCATTTCGAAGCTTCCAGCAGTCCGTAGCTGATGTTATAGTTGTAAATCAATTCATTATTGGGGAGCATGCTCGGAGTATCAAGGAGTTGCCTTAGGGAATGAACACAAACTACGTGACCCATTTTTTACAATTTTTTAACCAACCCACCCCCCCTCGGTGACCTCGGTTTTTGTTTTGTTTTTGTTTGCAAATAGCGTGAGCGGCGAATATCGGTATCACCACAAACAGTTGCTGTTTAGTGGTACTTAAGATGTAATAATTATTTCTAATGAATAAATAAAATAATAATAATAATAAATATGCCAGGGACCCCCCCTCCTAGTTTTCACGTAGTAATTCATAAATATGGCTTTAATTTTTTATTTTTTTTATTTTATTTGGAAAACCAACAGCTTACAAACATTTGCAGTATTACAATGAGGGATATGATAACATTTTAGTATAGCTAATAACAGGTTTTCACGTAAGATAATTAATTAAGACTGTTTTAATTAAGTTGTACTTAATGTTTGTGTTGAGCTAATAAATTTTTTTACTTTTTACTTTTACTTTTAAGAACGGATATGATTCAGAAGAAAAGGAAAAAAAAGATATGAAACAACAATAAAAAAATTCAGTGTTTGGGATGTTGTGTGTGTGTGTGTGTGTGCATGAAGTGTGGAGTTGTATATGTGTATGTGTGGGGGGGGGGGAGTGTGGTAGTATGGTTAGGGGTTGTGAATTTGAGTGAATTAAGCAAACAATGTTAATTTTTTTTCCTTATATTTGTCTTTATTAATACGGTGCTTGCCGCGTGATGCCAAGAGTGCGTGCATACATTAATCACAAGTGAACAAAGCATTATCAAGAAAAAAAAACTGTCAGGTTTCAATCAGCTGAGGATTGTGCGTCAGTGTTGCCATCTGCGCGCCATATTTGAAGATAGCTCGAAAAAGCGCGAGTTTACCCGAGGGTATTGACTACATGATGAAAACTAAAGCCCCCCACCCCCTCCTTTCGCACCTGTGACCAAGCGTGGTATTTTGAAAACCCTTCTCCCCCCATTAACGGGTCACGTAGTATAAGTACGTTCCCTCGTACGTCTTAACTTGAAACTAGACGCTGCTAGCTATTAACTAGACAATTCTAGCGGCTATTTATTTATATGTGTTGTGTTGGTATCTAAACTTAAATATGACGGACAGAAAGTTGAAGATTCACATTAAAAAACAACTTTGTAAGAAAGCCTATTATAAAATAAACGATTATTTGAATGACAAAGATGCCTGGTACTAATGTTAATTCAGCTTCGCAAAATTGTATGCAAACTTGATTTTTAAAAGATGTGTTGCGTGAAGTTTGTTGCGCCGTTTCTTCTTCACAGCGCTAACACCTAGGAAGCGGTAGTCGATAAAAAAATGACGTGTATAAATGTACCAAGTGTACTCATATGGAATAATGATTTTGACTTTGACTTTAAACGCTTTATTGTACAACAAATAAAAACTAAGCCGTCGAGTAAATTATTTAATCCATGATCGAAAGGGGCGGTATTTTTTATACTTTCTCAAACGTTTTGAAAGCTCACTTCAAACAACCTTTCCTCATCTGCTTAAACGTGTTACGAAGTTGAAAATTACTCTGTGAATTTGTGACGAACGAGCTCTGCCTGCGACCTTGTTTTGACTACTGATGCATCCTAATATCATTTTTCCTAGCTTAGGCCTGTCATTCCGGACTTAAGACTTAAGGTATAACAGAAACTAAGAGATCACTATGTCTCACTCAGTATAATATGTTATGTATGTATTTATGTAAGTATGTTTATTATAGTTATTATTATTTATTAAGAAAAGCCATTTTGCGACATTAGATTACGCAAAGTAGCGATGCATCGTCTCTGCCTACCCCTCTGTGACCAAGGCGTGAGCATTATGTATGTATATTTATTTTATATATAAGTATATTTCAGGTATTTAGTTACTATGTAGGCTATTATGCACTTATTTTGCCCCCCCCCCCCCCCCCCCCCCCCGCTCTTACTACGAGATCTCGTTTAGAGATAAGCTCGCCGTTGTACACAACATTTATTACTGTATTTAGTTTTAAGATGTGTAATAAAGAATATATAATAATGAAAATATACCTACCCCGTTTGCCGGGGTACTTTAGGTGAATCGCAAACGACTGTTATTGGAATCGTTTCAGTGTAACATTAATATCCTTCCATGCCCGTAGATTCAAATTTAGCTTGCATGCATTTTGTAGGTAGGTAACGAGAAAAACAAGCTTGAGGAGTGCGCCGCCAGCAAAATAACTTCATATTCAAAACAAAGCTAAATAATTCTACAGTAGTGCTCCACAATCTTTCTCGTGAAAGCGTTGTACGTAGAGATGTTCGATTCGATTCCCGGTCACGACCTCTTCTGCCTTCCTCTCTCTCCTCTACCCAAGTTCAAGTCATCATCATCAGGTTATTTTGGTCTCCACTGCAGGATCACAACCCTCTCTCATCTGCTGGAGACAGACGGAGGATTTGGCCTACACTCCTCGCGCTGGCCAGACGGGTTGGGGAGGCATGATTGATGTTATTGTTCGCCTTGTACGACATCAACGGGAAGAGTTGGAGTGGTCCTATTCTACTCTACCGGAATCCACAGGGCACTTCATCTGACTTGAATTTGACGTTTTCAGTTTAATCATGTTTTCTTTCTCAATCCCACTATCAAACTAATATTTGGATGTTTGGGTATTTGGATATTTGGCTGTTTGGATGTTTTTTACTCAATCACGCTTCAACCACTGGACGGATCGGGATTCGGGGTGAAACTTGGCACACATAGAGGATAGGTCGTGGAATAGGACATAGGATAGTTTTTATCGCGAAAAACATCTAATTCCTACGGGAAATACATAATAATTTGTGATGTTAAGTTGTCCACGCGAACGAAGTCGCGGGCAACAGCTAGTATGTCCATATTATTATTATGTATCTATCTGTTTATCTTTTTACATATTTATATAAATATAGAATATTAAATAAATAATTAATACATTGATTTCCAGATACAATATATATATACAAATACACACACACACAATCACTAAACTGTAATATAAATATATTGTAAATCCGTTATTAGCAGTAAGAACTATAAATTAGAATAATACTGTATACTAAGTGCTGTGGATTTTGTGAAAATAAATAAAATAAAATAAATAAAATATTAAAATTCCAAAATGGGGTAGTGTTGACGTAATCATTTTCTAAAACAAACATTTTTATTTCTGGGTGCATGCTTTGGTCAAAAGTCAAAACTGCTTTTCGTCGAATGGTGCTTTTCATAAAAATATATTTTCGCCAAGCACGACGAACACCAATAAAATATACCAAATTCTTATAACTGTGCAGTCTCTTTATTCTATTCGTCGACATTTACGCATCAAAACAAAACTGTACATCCTAACTGCCAAGTTTTCACTTGTATCCCTCCCAAGTCCTTATTCATGGCGAAGATTTATTGCCCCAGGGATTTGTGCTCTGTCCGTTTTTGTTTGATGTTAAATGACTTTATGTAGGTACTTAAGCCCCTCTCAGTTAGTACTCTACCGACTTATTCTTTTTTCTAAGACTTTGCGGAAAAGAAACTCGTAATGTGGGATTAATTTGAGGAATTTTTCAAGAGAAATTTTCATCTTTAGGCAACGATCTCTATGTACTACTAGATGGAGCGTTCCAAACAATCGCTCTGTTCCACGCAAGTAGCCACAACTATTTCACATTCAAAATGAAACTTGTGCAGTTACTACTCAAAGCATTTAATTATTTACTAAATATTGTCATTATTTAACCGTAGCGTCAATATTCAGTAATAATTAAATGTTGTGCGTAGTAACTGCACAAGTTTCATTGTGAATGTGAAAGAGTTGTGGCTACTTGCGTGGAACAGAGCGATTGTTTGGAATGCTCCATCTAGTACATAGAGATCGTTGTCTTTAGGGGACATGTACACTGCCGAATAGAACGCCGCTGTTCATTGGGGGATTTGCTATAATCACCACGCTCGGCAGGCGGATTGGTGATCGCAGTAATGATCTTAATGGAGAACGCTGCCACCCGTCTCTATCATCCATTAGTTGGTTCTGACACCCTGAACTGGAAGATTAGGGATGACCCTATTCTAAGCCGGGAACCACAAGGGTGGTAGGAGTCACGTTAGAAGCCATAAAAATCGAAATAACGTACATTAATATATAGCATTTACGATAATAGATTACGATAAGACAAGGATAGACCGATTCTCAAAAATGTATTACTAGCTTTTGCCCACGACTTCGTCCGCGTAGGTTTCGATATTTACATTCTGCTTTTAACGAAGGAATGAGATGTTTTTCGGGTTAAAAACTATCCTATGTCCTATTCCAGGACCTAACCTATATGTGTGCCAATTTTCATCCGGATCTGTCCTGTGGTTGAAGCGTGATTGAGTAACAAACATCCAAATATCCAAACTTTAGCATTTATAATATTAGTAGGAAGTAGGATAACAATTAACTAGGAATTATTAATTAGGATAAGTCCGCCGTTGTACACAGTTTAATTCCTATTTTTTTATTGTTGTTGTTGTTATTTTTGGTACAATAAAGCGTTTACATACATACATTAACAACCACACCGGGAGCAACTTAGGAAATTGTACGAAGTTGTCTATCACTAGTGGGAACCAAATCCACGACTACCAACGCTCGAGTCTAGCGACCACTTCACTAGGCCTACGAGGAGAACTTAATACACCCGTCCAACACAATTTCATCATCATCATCAGCTGAAATACGTTCATCGCTGAGCACAAGCCTCCCCAATAGAATGCCTCTTTTGGTGGGCTGTCCATTGAGGGACTTTCCATAATCACCACGCTTGGCAGGCGGATTGGCGACCGCAGTAATGATCTTAGTCTATACTCAAGAGAACGCTGCTGTCCGTTCAGTGCCGTCTGTTCGCAAAAAAAAACTAAGTTTAAGTTATAGTAAGTTAGTATTTGCTGAACAATTTAAAAAATATGGCGTCAGTCCGTGGCAACTCGATTAAATTCGAAAAAGTTTGATAACCGTGGCTAGCAATTTAACTTTTCTGCCCGGAGAAATAATGAACTTGGATCGTTTAAAAGTGGGGGAAATTCACCCAATTTATTTAGGTCTGAGTGTGAAATAATTCACAGCGAACACGCAAATTGGAATGATCTATTACTTTTGCAGTTATCTAATGGATACATACATACATAATGCTCACGCCTTGGTCCCAGAGGGGTAGGCAGAGACGATGGATCGCCACTTTGCGCGAGCCTGATACACCTCACTAGCCTCACTCACATTCATCAACCTTTTCATGCACCTCCTTTTATTCTGCTCACTGCGGACCCCAGTCTTTTTGAGGACGTTACTAATTTGATCCAAAAACGACATCTAGCTGTAGTTCCTTCCACAATCGCGCTGTAAATTTCTTTTGTCACTCTTCTTTCACTCATACGCTCTAAATGTCCAAACCAACGCAACATACCCTTCTCTTCCTTCGTTACTACATCTTCTTTCAAAGTTTAAAAGGTTTTATCAGTAAGGATTTTTTTAAAATAGACTTTAACATGACAAACATATGCATAGACTCCGCTGTATATTTTAATATAAATATATAGCATGTTCTATACACGAATAAAGCCTCGAAGTCTAGCATGTATCATGTAGAGTACATCTCGCTGCTGTTCCTCGACCATTAACATGCAAATTAACCAGTTAACCGCCTGCATACCGACACAAAGGTCCCGCTCTCGCCGGGTTAATGCATGGCCACCCTCTTGGTTCTGACAAATTATTGTTTTAATAACAGGGAGCGAGATATAGGGTGTCATATTAACAAGATTTCCTTTGTACTGAGCTGCACTACCACTTATGAGCCTCCAGAAATTAAGCTTTTAGTCAGCCCTTAGCCACCCACTGCTGGACATAGGCCTTCCCCAATGAACGCCACCGAACCTAGTCCTGTACCCCCCGCATCCTCTCTGTCCATCGTCTCTGCCCCTCTGGGATCTGGGACCAATTATGTCGGTATGTATGTATGTTTGAAGTTTGATATCAAACAATTAAACATTATTTTCCATGGCATAGTTTGACAATGTAACAAGTGGTCGCGACGTGTTGAAGGAACGATTTTGAAAACTGAAGAACCTTTTCATTGCGCCAAATGTACATTGCCTCCATAAGGAAGAAGTTCCTCCTGACGTAGCCTTCCTTAGGTTATTGTCAATGTCAAGTGTATAGGACGAACACAAACACGGAGTGGAGAGTTCTCCAACAAATTTTTAATTTGCATATAGCATATAGGTTGTCGTGTGGTTTCCGGCAGAGTAGAATAGGACCACTCCAACTTCCCGTGGATGTCGTACAAGGCGACTGAGGGAATACATTATAAAACACACTCAGGCCTCCCCAACCCGTCTGGCCAGCGCGGGGAGTGTAGGCCAAACCTCCGTCTGTCTCCGGCAGATGAGAGAGGGTTGTGCTCCTGCAGTGGAGACAAAAATAACCTGATGATGATGATATAGGTACCATGCTCAGTTATTCTTCAACAAGGAAAACTGCGGTGTGTTCACGACTTTCTTTGCAAACCCTCTAAACTTTCCTCAAGGTAGTGATTGATGGTGTGGTGTGTAATGACTTAGGAAGCAATGTAGAGTTGAATTGTATAAAAAATATTAATGCGCTGGAGTGTGAAATAAAATTAACTGTAGTAAGTACACAGGTAGGAAGGTGACGTCGCTGATGAAAATGAACAAAAACCCCTACTGCCACATCAATCATGAAGGAAAACACTTTGAGGTGAAACTTCTTCCCTGTCGTTCCCTCGCTGCTGAGGATCGCGACCGTATAAAATGCGCCTCCACGCATAGCGGTTATTGGCCAGCCGCACTGCTTCATATAAGGATCCGCCAGCCACCCTCCTCACCGGGTCTGACCACCTCGTCGGAGCTCGTCCTCTGGCACGCCTGCCCTCCACTTGTCCCAGAATGACGAGCTTCTCCAGGTCGTGCTTGGGAGATAGCACAATGTGACCGAAGAAGCTTAGAGTCCTTTCATTGCAGATAGTGGAGAGGTGAAACTATGAGCTACGAAAAATTATTTAGCTTCATGATATGAGGTATATCAAATATGGCCGTTAATTGTTTTGACAACCTTTTGGAATGAAATCTAATGGCGATCAACATTAGAAGATTTTTAATTAGTATGCGTATGTATTGAAAAAAACATTTTATTTAATAATTTATTAAAATCCTACAAGAAATGACGAGGTTATTAAAGTTTTCAAAACGCGCGCGCTTTTTATGCCGACGTCACTTGTTGCAATGTTCTCGCCCTCTCGCTCCAAGTTCATTGACCGCTTAGTGTCGCGCGTGTTTCGTTTACTACAGACTGCGCTAGTGTGCTGCGTACACTTCCATTTTTGGAACTATTGCGCTGGAATTGCTGTATCTTCGTCATTTTTAATCCGATTTAATAATTTTTTCATGGTATTTATTGGTGTTTTTAGCGCTAAATATCTGCATACTTAAAAAAAAACTGACTGATTCTCATTCTTCAATTGGCGATAACGCACGTAATTTTCGTAGAATTCTTGAACCAGTTTGACATCTTCCAGGTTGCCAAAACATTAACGACCTTCTTTGGTAGCAGCTGGGTATAATATACTAACGGGGCGGATCAAAACCGACAATATAGCTTGCGGTGTGGGGCAACTCAAACAAAGAGGCGTTAATAAGATCATTATGAGTAAACTTAAGCAGCCACACCTCATATCTCACTCCTACGTGCATCCCCACCTCCGTAGGCACTATTCTGCGAACATTATCAATCAATAGGGGATTTAATATCGGGCTTGAGGTTGACACGAGCGGGTTAGCGCAATTCGGGCTTAGTCACGGCGCAGTCGTTATCTCCCACGAATTGTGGTCGATATTGTCAGTTACTTTGTCATGTAACTACTGTGTAGTTACTAGACAATAGAATAGATCTATATCTTTAAACTTCTGTTTATCTCATGCATGCATGATTGTATGTCTATGTATTTATGACCTCCTAGTGGCTTGTCAGAACGATGTCTATAAATATAAATATCTCAGAAATTCGCACCAATCATCCAGTCCCAAACTAGGCAGAGCCTGTGCTATGGTTACTAGATAACGGATACACATACTTAAATAAATATATAAACATCCAAGACTTGGGTACAAACATCATACGAACATTTGCCCCCAGCGGGATTCGAACCCGCAACCTCCGGCGTGGCAGTCCGAGAGCTACCCGTTCCGCCACGGAGGTCGTCAATGTACTTACTAGATGGAGCGAACCAAACAATCGCTATGTTCCACGCAATTTACATTGCCGCTATATACCCGTAGCGAAAATATTTAGTAATAAGTAAATGATCTGCGTAGTAACTGCACAAGTGTCAAAGTGAATGTGAACGGGTTGCGGCTCCGGAGCCACAGTTGCGTGGAACAGAGCGATTGTTTTCAAGTGTTACTCCAATCAAGCAGTACGTTTCTGTGTAAAGTGAATAAAATGCAGTGTTTAAGTGATGCGTGCACAAACTCACAGACAAACAGACAAAAATTCCAAAAATGATTGAAATGTGTTCTATTACTTATCCTTAGAAAATATTTTTAATGTGCAGACGCTCGAAGTTTACGTTTTTAAAATTTTTAAATTCAAGTTTACATCTGCTGCAGCGATTTAATAATTTAAAACGTTAAATCCGTTACTAAGAATAAATTGCGGCCCGTTCCGCCTGCCATGCGGGCCCGCGATTAAACTACTTGGAGGTAATTTATATTACACACCGCTATTAAGTTAAACTTACCTGAATTTGCCGAGGCACGCTTCATAAGCTTAAATTTTAGATTAAATACCGTAGTGAATTGCAAAAAGTTAGTACGCTGAAGTAGCAGTGGTCACATCTGTCGGAGAACCGATTACCGCTGGGGTAAACGAGTTCTCGAGTGGGCGACCGCGACTGGGCAAGCGTAGTGTGGGACGCCCCCTGGATAGATGGAGCGACGATCTGCGTAGGGCGGCTGACAGTAACTGGATGAGAAGAACCGAGGATCGGGTCCAGTGGCGCACCTTGGGAGAGGCCTAGGTCCTACAGTGGACTCTTTCGGGCTGATGATGATGATGATGCAAAAAGTTAGGGCAGACGAGTCTGGAGTGGAGACCGCGATAGCCACGCGCAGGGTAGGACGCCCCGCCGACTGATGGAGCGACGACCTGCAGAAGGTGGCCGGAAGTGGCTGGATGCGGAGGACCGAGGACCAGGTATTTTTATTTATTTTTTATTTTATTCATTTATTCACCAACAGTTGTTATAATAATACTTCTACAAATTTATTGTCTTAAAGCTAAGAACTTAGAGCACAACTAATTACTGGTGAATTTAACATGCACAACAATTAAACACAATAATCACACTCTTAGGCTAATAGGTTAATTTTTAAAATTTATGTTCCATAACCATAATCTTCTTTCTAAATTGAACAAGTATATCGAAATGATGGTATGGTGGCGTTCATTGAGAAAGGACATACCCTAGAGGAATGTGTCCATTATCTAATAGTGGTATGCGACGTTTGACTCACACCACCTCATTACCCGAACCTCTTTAACTCTCTCCTCCATTGTAGGTAGTGCCGACATAGTTGAACAGTTTTTAATTATTATCCGTACAGATGAACAAAAGAACTGCATAATGCTTTTTCAGTGTTTTTACTGAACCGGAAAAGATCTTCAAAAGGAAACTTAAGTTCATTGTGAATCCGAATGATTAATTATTTAAGAATAATTAGGTTATGTGCACCGATCTCTATGTACTTACTAGATGGAGCAAATAAACAATCGCTCTGTTCCACGCAACTGCGGCTTCGAGAGCCGCAACTCATTCACATTCACCTTAACACTTGTGCAGTTACTTCGCAGAACATTTAATTATTTAGTAAATATTAACTCTATTGCCGTGTGGTTTCCGGTAGAGTAGAATAGGACCACTCCAACTCTTCCCGTGGATGTCGTACAAGGCGACTAAGGGAATACATTGTAAAACATCAATCAGGCCTCCCCAACCCGTCTGGCCAGCGCGGGGAGTGTATGCCAAATCCTCCGTCTGTCTCCGGCAGATGAGAGAGGGTTGTGCTCCTGCAGTGGAGACAAAAATAACCTGATGATGACCCGTAGTATCACGTTATTCTATTCTACTACTTTGTTGTATACTAATGTAATGCATGAGAGTATTTGAAAACTATAAATCGCATAACTGTTTGAGTAAGCCGATTGCGATGAAATAAAGGCTAAATGTTATTCAGAAGTAAGCCCTACGTTTTTTGATAGCGTTATTATAATCGGTTCAGTAGTTTTTACGTGATGCGCGCACAAACTAACAGACAAACAGATAAACAGACAAAAATTCCAAAACTAAATGTGTTCTATTACATACCCTTAGACCCTCCAATTTTTTTTCTTGCACACATCTTCAATGTACAGACACGCGATGTTTACGTTTTTATTTATTAGATTTTTGTTATCAATAAGTGTATACATTTTTTTGCCTCTGACTGCATATTAAATAGTATTATTCGATACAAACTATATTCTCTTCAGGCCAGAACATTTCCATTAAACAGGCTGTGCTCATTACGGAGGCACTCCAATAAGCCTCGGCAAGACTAATAACCGCCCCGACTAGCGCCCCCCAAAATATTAATTAGCGCCCATTGTTCGACAACGTCTGTATTGGAATTCAGACGCTACTCGAGTAGAGTTGGCTCGTTAAATGGGCTTATGAAGAATCGAAATGAAGAAAGGGATACTATTGTTTTGTTAATGATGATGTCTTTAGAGAATTAGTAAGTTTATTTGAAGTAATGTTAATTTTATTAAGTACAGGTTCAGAACCTCAGTATTACGGCTGCCTAGTGGCTTGGTAATTGGAAGAAAGCCTACTATAAGTTAGATGACTACTTAAATGATAAAAGTCCATGGAGTGCTTGATGGCTCAGCATAGGTAGACTTAATGATTGTAATGAATAAGATAAATCAAAGGTAGGGCCCTGTGCCGTTGGGTTTGTTGCCACTTCTTCCCCTCGGTTATACAGGTGGAAGTGGAGTAGTTTTAATAAATATTTTGATTTTGATTTTGACTTCAGCACCAGAGGTCGTCGGCACGATTCCCATTGGAGACAGACAACTTTGTACAGTTTGTATAAGTTGGTTTCAGTCTGGATGTTATATTTGTTTTATTTCCACAGCACAGGAGAAAATAATAGTTTGGGATTAGACAAGTGTTATATATATATGTCATACATTCAGTCAAAAAAGTATCGGGAATGGATGATTTGTTTATGGTTCCAAATTTGATATATATTTTTGTTGTTGTTGTTGGATTGGCACTACTTTTTTCCATTTTGGCGCGCAGTTTGAGTTGCATCTGTTATTTATATTTAATAAAGTGTTGTTTTTAGTTATATTATGGGCCTGATTCTGAAGGCACACATTTAAAATTTGACAGCGTTAAAATTGGTTTCGTCTTTATCTTCATAATACTGTGTGACAAGGATAGCAACAGTTTTAGTGCTGTCAAATTTTTACGTTGTGCTTTTACTTCAGAATCGAGCCCTATCTAGTGTATATTGCGTTTTTTATAATGAACAAAACTATCGAACAGAGAGTTTGTCTCAAATTTTGCATAGCCAATGGAATTTCGTGTTCGGAGTCACTGAAAATGTTACAGAAGGCTTACACGGTGAGTCGACAAAAACACGTGATTACGAGTAGTATAAAGCGTTCAAAAGCGGTCGAGATGTGATGGAAGATGTGCCTCGCTCTGGTAGGCCATCAACGTCTGCAATCGCATAAACAACATAAATCGCTTACGAGTCGCTGAGGACATGCTAGAACGAGTCAATTCCGACCCAACATTCATGAAACGCATTGTTACTGGTGACGAGACGTGGGTTTACGAGTTTGACATGCAAACTAGTCAACAAGCTTCAGAGTGGCGCCTTCAAACTGAACTAAAACCGAAAAAACCACGCCAAAGTCGATCGAAAGTCAAAGTCATGTTGACTGTTTTCTTTGACTATCGCGGTGTTGTGCACTCAGAGTTCTTGCCGGAAGGTGAGACTATAAATGAAGAATATTATTTGAGCGTTATGCGGCGTTTAAGGGAGCAAATTCGCCGAAAAAGGCCAGATTTGTGGAAAGAAAAGTCTTGGATTTTGCACCACGATAATGCGCCATCGCACAAGGCCATCATTGTGAATGAATTTTTGACCAAAAACTCCACAAACATCATTGAGCAACCACCTTATTCAACCAGATATGGCTCCATGCGACTTTTTTCTTTTTCCTAAACTCAAATTACCACTTCGTGGCACCCGTTTCCATTCGATAGAAGACATAAAGGAGAATTCGCGGCAAGAACTCAATTCCGGAAAAAGCGTTTTAAAAATGTTTTGATGATTGGATTATTCGTTGGCGTAAGTGTGTCGCTTCTGAAGGAGCATACCTTGAAGGTGATGAAATAAAGTTTGATGAATAATTAAATTTTTTTGTATTATTGATCTTTTCCCGGTACTTTCTTGACAGAGTAGTATGTTTATTTTTATGGCATCAGTCTGTTGGCCAGATAACTCAAGAACTGCTAGAGAATGAAAATTAACGAAACTGGCATACTTACAGCAACTCGCTATGCAGGGCATCGAGGAATGAGGTGAGTGCGGAGGAAACGTCAAACCTATCACAATCCCCAACTCCATACCTACATTTACGGTGTTTTTTAATACAGCTACGCCGTGGCGTAGCATTGGTGCTACGCCGTAGCAGCCAGTTTCTCTATATTTCATTACAAAACAATAGTTTGCGTCACGAAAACAAAATAAATAATAGATGGTATTCCTAAGTGGACCGCAAAGTTTACTTGGTAATATAAACATGTTATTGCCGGTGGTAACACGTTCATGTACTTGTTACCGAGACGCAAATACCGTTGGTTTTCTAAAGCCACTTCACATTTACCCAACCTCTCAGATGCAGCTTTAGAATCGAGCCGAGTGCTAAGCTGTGAACTGCGCGTCCAAACGACTTCCAAACTCAAGTGCTATTGAACTGCACCGCGTGGCCTGGAGCACCTGCAAATGTTAAAACAAATTGCACCTTAAACTTTATCCTTCTGACTTTCATGTGTTGAAAAATGAGTTCTATATGGTTACAGTAACAGTTATTTATTTCACACTAGCTGTGCCCGCGGCTCCGCTCGCGTGAACTTCAGAATCCGCTCCCATTCCTGCTCCCGCTTCCCCCGCTCCCGCTTCCGCTTCCGCTTTCGCTCCCACACCCACTCCCCTTTTCCCACGCCCACGCCCACACCCACGCCCTCGCCCACGCCCACGCCCACTCCAACTCCCACTCCCACTCCCACTCCCACTCCCACTCCCACTCCCACTCCTACTCCCACTCGCAGCTCGAAATGTAATCCAAACTCATCGCAATCTGAATAGTACGGAAATACTTATTATGTGCAATATATTGCATACTAACCTTACCTACTAATGTATTTGAAAACTAAAAATGTCTATAACTTTTGATTGAGTCAGCTGATTGCGATGAAATAAAGACTAAATGTTAAGTTAAGCCCCACGTTTTTGAAAACTGCATCAAAATCCGTTAAGTATTTTTTAAGTGATGCGTGCACAAACTCACAGACAAACAGATAAACAGATAAACAGACAAAAATTCCAAAAATGATTGAAATGTGTTCTATTACTTATCCTTAGACCCCTCATTTTTTTTTGCAAATATCTTCAATGTACAGACACGCGATGTTTACGATTTTATTTATTAGATAACGAAGTTAGAGAACGGTGTGTTGCGTTGGTTTACACATTTAAGTTTGAGTGAAAGAACAGTGACAAAAGAGATTTACAGTCAAAGAACTACAGTCCTCAAAAAGGCCGGGGTCCGCAGGGAGGTGAATAAAAGGAGGTGCATGAAAAGGTTGCTGTAATATATGTTTGTAAACCATGTAAAAGAGTAACATATTTATTACTATGCTTTATTAATATAAATGCATTATAAATATTTGCCGTGTGGTTTCCGGTAGAGTAGAATAGGACCACTCCAACTCCTCCCGTGGATGTCGTACAAGGTGACTAAGGGAATACATTTTAGAACAACAATCAGGCCTCCCCAAACCGTCTGACCAGCGCGGGGAGTGTAGGCCAAATCCTCCGTCTGTCTCCGGCAGATGAGAGAGGGTTGTGCTCCTGCAATGGAGACAAAAATAACGTGATGATGATTAATATAAACACTAACATTACTTTTACAACATAAATTGGACCGGTTTGCACTTGTAATATAAGAAAATGTGTAGGTATTTCGACCTTCAAACCGCATCATGTTACCTTCTAATCCTCAGTTCTGGAATCAGTCCTTGCAGAATATCAGCGTCGCGCCGCTGGGCCGCGATATTATGCTGAGTTACTCTACTTTGTTATATTTTCTGTACTTCTGCATCAATCATCATCATCATCATGTCAACCCTTAGACGTATACAGCATGAACGCCATCACACCCGGTCCTCCGCCCTCCGCATCCAGCCGCTTCCGGCCACCCTCTTTAGGTCGTCGGTCCATCTGGCGGCGGGGTGTCCCACTCAAGAACTCGTCTACCCCAACGGCCGTCGGTACTGCGACAGATGTGGCCCGCCCACTGCCACTTCAGCTTGCTAATCCTTTCGGCTATGTCGGTAACTTGTATTGTATTTTGTGTTGTGTTAAGGAATAAATGGATTATTTATCTATATCTATCTATAACCTATATGTGTGCCAAGTTTCATCCCGATCCGTCCAGTGGTTCAAGCGTGATTGAGTGACAAACATCCAAACATCTAAACCTTTTCACCTATAATATTAGTGGGATTGGATGCACATTGTACAGACGCCAAGTTTACAATTTCTTTAAATGTATTCGCAAATGGAAAACTCAAGCAAACTTCACAGAGTACAAACAGCAATGTAGAGTGGAAGTTTAAGCGGGTATTTGCCTCAAAAGTAAGCTGTAACAGTAATCGAATCAGAACAAATCGAAAATGGAATTCGTACAGTACTCCCGCCCGAGCGTGGCGTACGGAGTCGTTCATTCAATTGAACCTTGCTTGGGTTTCGCTTTGCTTCACCTTTAGGGTTGCCAATCGTTCTATTCCTTTTATTAACCGACTTTACCATCAAGGAGGTAGTCCAGAGTGCCGCACATGGTGCGCCGCCTGGGGGTGGGGTGGGGGGGGCGGTGGGAGGTTGGGGGGATTAGGGATCTAGTTGGGCGGGGCAGCATTCCAAATGCTGCCCCAAGACACAATGCTTAAAGACAAAAGTGCGTCCTGCCTGTCGTGACCTAGCGCGCGGAGACGTGGACACTAACGGTGGGCCTGGTACACAAGTTTCCAAGTTTCTAACTAAACAATACACGTTAACTACAATATTCTATTAGTTTAACTACATCATCATCATCAGGTTATCTTTGTCTCCACTGCAGGAGCACAACCCTCTCTCATCTGCCGGAGACAGACGGAGGATTTGGCCTACACTCCCCGCGCTGGCCAGACGGGTTGGGGAGGCCTGATTGATGTTTTATAATGTATTCCCTCAGTCGCCTTGTACGACATCCACGGGAAGAGTTGGAGTGCTCCTATTCTACTCTACCGGAAACCACACGGCATTAACCGACTTCATTCTTTTTAATACATTTTAGTAGCAGAATGCCTGTCTCATGTCTCTCTATGGGTATAAATATATCTACGAGGTCCCAATCCGTTCCACGACCCGAAAGCGTAGGTACCAGCCCTAGGCGAGTCGCGTGTGACTGTCAATGTGTGCGTGATTTAACGGTTCATCGTAACATTGACTTTTTTCTATGCGCGTAGGGTTCATTTTTGCTTGCGTTGAATTTTGTGGGTAAATTTTTGAGAAATTGAACAAGATATTTTAGGGAGTGGTTCTGTACTTGTGCTACTACTAATTCTGTGGTAACAAAAGACATTTATTTGTATCATTTTTAGACGTCTACTGCTGGACATAGGCCTTCCCCAATGAACGCCACCGCACCCGGTCTTCTGCCTCAGCACCCAACCGCTTCCGGCCACTTTCTTCATATCGTCGGCCCAATCGACGGCGGGGCGTCCCACCCCACTGTCTCTACTCCAGAACTCGTCTGCCCCAACGGCCGTCGGTTCTGCGGCATATGTTGCCCGCCCACTGCCACTTCAGCTTGCTAATCCTCAATCGTTCACTTACCGTCATTCATTCATATAACTTCATTCATATATCTTCTATAAATAAGTAACCGACTATTTTGTATCTAAATTTTTATTATAATATTTTTTCATAAGGTTTTCTTATGACAGTAGTTGTACATCAACTATCTCTATGTACTACTAGATGGAGCGTTCCAAACAATGGCTCTGTTGACGCTACGGTTCAATAATGTCAATATTTAGTAAATAATTAAATTTTCTGAGTAGTAACTGCACAAGTTTCATTGTGAATGTGAAAGAGTTGTGGCTACTTGCGTGGAACAGAGCGATTGTTTGGAATGCTCCATCTGGTAGTACATAGAGATCGTTGTTATACATACAATTTCTTGGTTTATACCAACAACCAACCGGATGTGATGTGTGAATGAGTTGTGATCAGTTATTGAGAGTAAGTGAGGTAGATCGATAGACAGCAATAATATTTCAGAGGAATAGAGGGAGGGAGGAAGAGAGTTAAGGAGTTGTTATTTATTATTTCGCACTCGCAACCCTACGGCATGTAAAGTTGGCGACCCACCGCGTGCGAAACGGAAATGTATTGTGGGCACGTGACCGGCATGTTGATTTGGTGCCCCCTTGCCCCTAGTCCACACCACGGTCGTCGACCGGCACGTCTTTTTGGCCCCTGCCGAAAAGTTAAAGTTAGCGTGGGTATTCAAGGCTTGATCTACGAGTAAAAAGTCAGCCTATTGCTTTGAAGAATGTGATCCGAAATGAAGCTAATTCATGAAGATATATCACCCCTCTTTTGTCGCGGGGTAATGCGTACTGCATACCTGCCCGCCTCGGGGTTTGCACCGACTAAAACCCCGCGGTGGCTTACCTCGCGCAGATCAAGGGTCTCCGGGACCATTAAAGGCACACGCTCTCGGTGCTTCTCCCTCGCGCCACGCTGTACAAGTTCGGCGGTCCACCTCGGGGGGGATATGGGGTCCCCCGGCATCCTCACGGTGATTGCAGCAACAACGAGGCCACCCCGTTGCAGCCGCCCTCCCCGGGGACGCATGGATGAGTGCACAGAGCCCCCGCTCTATGCACCCGCGCCCCCAATGATCCCTTTTAGTCGCTTTTACGACAGGAAGGGGATACCGTGGCTGCATTATTTTCCTACCTTATTTACTTAATACCTTGCCCGAGGATATTAGAATGGAGTGTAACAAGCATAAATTTAAAAAAATGCTGAAAAATTATTTGTTGGAAAGCATTTAACTCCATCATATTTAATTATTAATTTCAATTAAATATAAGGAGACTATGATCCCCCAGTCAAACCGTCTAGACGGTTTTGGGAGACAATTTTTGTAAGAAAATGTTTTATTTTATACGATTAATAAATTAAATAAATAAATAAATAATAAATTCGTCGTCCCAGCACACAGGGTAGAAGATACATCACTCTGGAAATTAATTCCCATTCCGTAACCGATTACGTCGTTGCTTCGTCACATTGCATTATGGAAGTTATGCCAGGATAGCACACAACATACAAATATGCTGTGTGGTTTCCGGTAGAGTAGAATAGGACCACTCCAACTCTTCCCGGGATGTCGTACAAGGCGACTGAGGAAATACATTATAAAACATCAATGAGGCCTCCCCAACCCGTCTGGCCAGCGTGGGGAGTGTAGGCCAAATGCTCTGTCTGTCTCCGGCAGATGAGAGATAAATAACCTGATGATGATACAAATATACCGGGACCTACTTGTGTACCTCGGGCACTAGAGTCTCTCTGTGTAAGTACTGAATATTCTCGCAAGGCAATAGGGCGTAGTGTCAAAGTCCCTGCGGCTTCCACCCAGATTGCATCATATGCATATAGTGCTAGAATACAAAATGTTCTTAAATCACAAACACTGTTTCAAACAACGATCTCTGGAGCGTTCCAAACAAACTCTCTGGTCCACGCCACTGCGGCTCCGGGAGCCGCAAATAGTTTACATTCGCTTTGATACTTGTGCAGTTACTACGCAGAACATTTCATTCATCATCATCATGTCAGCCCTTAGACGTAAACTGCTGGACATAGGCCAATGAACGCCACCACACCCGGTCATTTCATTATTTACTAAATATTGACGCTATTTACCCGTAGCGTCAATATTTAGTAATAATTAAATGTTCTGCGTAGTAACCGCACAAGTTTCATTGTGAATGTAAGGGAGCCGCAGTTGCGTGGAACAAAGCGATTGGTTGGAACGCTCCATCTAGTAGTGCATAGAGATCGTTGGTTTCAAAACTAGTTTACTGGCTAATGGTCAAAGAGACTACTCTACTAAAAACTTACTTTCTAAGAAACTATTCTTAGAAAGTAAGTTTTTGTAATCTGAGAAGTGTATCACCTCCATAGAAAATACGTCTTGTCCGAGGCTACAGCAGTCCATCCACCTCCCATGACCTTTCGACATCTAGGTCATACAGGTCGAATCACGGGGGAGGTGCCCGGTACTTGCTCAGGTGCTCTTTGTCGGACACCCTGCTTGATTAATCCTATAAAATCCTACTAATATTATAAATGCGAAAGCTTGGATATTTAGACCTTTGGATGTTTGTTACTCAATCACGCTTCAACCACTGGACGGATGGTGATGAAGCACACATATAGGTTAAATTCTGGAATAGACCATAGGGTAGTTTTTATCCCGATAAAAACGGGAAATGCGTAATAATTTGAGATGTTAAGTTGTCCACGCGGACGAAGTCGCGTGCAACAGCTAGTAATAATATATATCTCAGACATTCACACCAATTATCCAGTCCCAAACTAGGCAGAGAGAGTATGGTTACTAGATAACGGATACACATACTTAAATAAATATGTAAACATCCAAGACTTGGGTACAAATCGTTTGATCCCCTAAAAATAAAATAACTTTGTCCTCTGTACGGCAACTCTCCCCATTCAGGGGCGCGATACCACGCTTACTGCTTCGTCATCGGGCTGTCCAGTCCGTGTCACTCAAGTTAATTACGTCAGTTAAATAAATAAATAGTTAATTAATTATTTTAAGTTTTACATATTATTTTCGTTCCTCTTTAGTCATTTTATTATTATGAATATGTTTAGTTGATTGTGTATAGGGTAGGCATTATATTTTCAACAAGTAGCAAATTAAAACCTTGTATATGCCTGGAAAGGCAGGTTTACGGTGAATCTAATGTATATAGCAAATTTCCATACAATAAAGATATTATTATTATAATAAGTATCGCCTTGCTCTACTCCCAAAAAAAAATTTTTTGAGGCTAGGTGAAGTGACGTTTCCGACATTCCGTCCGATTGACTTTGACGTTTGGCCGTTGACGATGCGCCATAATGTGACGTTTCCACATCTATAGCATTTTGTTGTATCGTATCTCCGTCGCATGGCACCGACATATCTACACAATGGTCGCTAGTTTGGAAGAAAAAAGATCGCTTATCATTTGCATTGTGTAAGATTTTAAATCTTGTTTTACCAGGGTTAAGACTAAGTAAGGTCAGTAAATCGTTCACGGGCAATGTATACGCTTCAACAACAAACTACCAGAGGAAATCTTAAATATGACGGACAGAAAGTTTAAGATTCACATTAAAATACAACTTTGTAAGAAAGCCTATTATAAAATAAACGATTATTTGAATGACAATGCCTGGTACTAATGTTAATTCAGCTTCGCAAAATCTTTATTAATTGTATGCAAACTTGATTTTTAAAAGATGGCTTGCGTGAAGTTTGTTGCGCCGTTTCTTCTTCACAGCGCTAACACCTAGGAAGCGGTAGTCGATAATAAAAATGACGTGTATAAATGTACCAAGTGTACTCATATGCAATAAATGATTTTGACTTTGACTTAAATGCCTACACCTTTCAATAGATTTCACTTATCTATGGGCACAAATTGCAGTGTTATTCTTTCTATATTTCTTGGCTTACCGCAAATTCCACGTAGTTTGCATATTTTTATGATTTTTTAATTTTAATTTTTATTTATTTTATTTTTTATTTTATTTTATTTAGGAAAACCAACAGCAGAACAGTATTAGGTAGGTACAAGGTTCATTATAACATTTTAAGTGTGGCTATTAACAGGTTTCCACATAAGACGTACATAATATAATACATCAAAAATTATCCGTTGCATTTGGTAAGATGCATCATGGCGTCGAACAAACTTTCAGACTCTTAGTATTTAATTTAATAAAACAATAGTAGTAATTTTATTATACTAGCTATTGATAGATAGATAGACATTTATTCACTGACACAACACAAGTTCACAAACAAGTAGAAAACATAAATTTCGTGGACAAAACATAACATATCGCTTCACGGGCACCCAACGAGACACAATAGAACTTCTACTGTTTACACGTCTACGTTGGGAGCCCGCGAGAGCGCAGCCTGGAGGCGCGTGTGTGCCCGTGTGTCGTGCTAGTGGAAAGGCCCTGACTCAGCATGTGTCGCCGCTAGCATGTGGCAGCGACGCTGGTAATTGCCCGCGACTTCGTCCGCGTGGACAACTTAACATCACAAATTATTATGTATTTCTCGTAGGAATGGGATGTTTTTTCGGGATAAAAACAATCCTATTTCCTATTGCAGGACCTAACCTATATGTTTCAATACAATCCGTCCAGTGATTGAAGCGTGATTAAGTAACAAACACGCAAATATCCAAACTTTCCCATTTATAATATTAGTAGGAAATTATATTAATAGCACCACGCGATACGAACGATGCATTGGTTCTCTTGACATAAGACTGACGTTCGAACCGTTTATTGACGTTTGACGCATCCACAAGCTCCAAATTCTATATTATTTATTATAATATGTTTTACGGCTCTGGAAGCAAAGTCCTTTTGAGCCAGTCGTATATAGTTTTTTCACTTCATTCATTATTTTACCATACTAAAGTAATTGATAGCAAGCTTTAGTAAAGTTTGAGGTTAGGAAGTTCACTGTTTTAAAAAGATCAGCTTAGCCACGTTTATTTACATTTCCTTCACAGTGTACACAATCACAAACATTTGTTGTATAATATACTATCACTATTAAACACCAAAAATCGAAGTATACATTATTTTGGAAAAACAAATACACAACACATTGTTCTCTAAAAAACGCGGGAACAGCCAACCCCAGCCCCAAATTCGACGAACCAGTGTGAACAGCAGCTTACCACTTCGTGGCGAAACCGCACGGCCACAAACTCGACAGATTTCCTCCTGGCAGCGATCCAGCGGCAACAAGTTACAATATTTTAATGCCGTGGGGACCGATCGCTTAATTGAGCATAAAGTGTACAGCGATTAAAGTTACGACTGCTGCTAACATTGTACGAAATAGTCGGGGTTTTGGGGCTCTCCGAATATGGGCTTTAAATTTTACAGTTATTATTATAATAATTTTAGCACTCTGGCTTGGAGTTTTAATGTGTTCGTTTAAGCTGTCATTAGACGATATCCGACTTTATAGTATTTATAAAATAAGGGACACGTATTTTCTATAGCTGCGGATATGCCTACATATTTTTAAATGGGGGTAATCACCTTTCAAACTCTTAAAAAGTGACTAAATACAGGGGTAATGGGGTAACCAACGCTCAAACTCTTAAAAGTAAACCCAGGGGTAACCAAAATTCAAACTCTTCAAAAGTGGCTTAATACAGGGGTAATGGGGTAATCAACGCTCAAACTCTCAAAAGTAAACCCAGGGGTAAACAACATTCAAACTCTTCAAAAGTGACTAGATACCGGGGTAATCAACGCTTCGGATAGTCAAGCAGCTCTCATGGCACTAGCTTCAGAGACAATAAGCTCTAAGTTGGTGCAGAACTGCGTGACAGTATTGAATTCCCTGGGCGAAAAGAACGGGGTGATTCTGCGCTGGGTTTCGGGGCACGCAGGAATCGAGGGCAATGAAAATGCCGACGAACTTGCAAAGGCGGGAGCCAGAGGAACGCTATGCGGCCCAGAACCATGTTGTGGCGTTCCAACAAGCCTGGCACGCCTAACGCTCAGAAACCTTTGCCTAGAGCAATCCATCAATCACTGGAATTGCACGCCAGGGTTGAACCACTCCAAAGCACTAATAAAGGCTTACAATAGTAAGTCTGCTCAAGAAGCGCTAGCGCTTAGCAGGAACAACTTACGCATAGTAGTGAGAGCTCTCACAGGACATTGTGGCCTGAACAAACACATGTTCAACCTCAAGCTCCGAACCACAGGAGAGTGCAGGCTCTGTGAGGAAGCAGATGAAACCCCCATGCACCTCCTGTGCGAGTGTGGACCACTGATGCGTAAAAGAAATACATACCTAGGTAACTACTTGCTTCACCCTGACGAAGTAAAACAACTCAGTGCTAAAAGCATAGTGCAGTTTCTAACTGCTGCAAGGCTTAACACGGAACTATAGCATGGTGGCGATCACAATAGACCAGAAATGGTCGCAGTGATACAAGGTCTAGACTGAGATCTTGAAATAGCCCCAACTCGAATAATAATAATCAACGCTCAAACTCTCAAAGTCAACCCAGGGGTAATCAACATTCAAGTTATTAATTTTATAGTCTGTTATTTAACATGTGGCACACACAACAGATTCTGGAACATTATTCCATACAAATTGCTCAGTGTTAAATTTTATAGAAAAGAAAATATAATATAAATTGTCTACATTAAAAACCTGTAGACACATTCGTTACAGAATACTTTTTTTTATAACACAATACTTAGTACTTATTATTTCTGCCATTTTAGCAACTTGTCTATTTTATTATACATCCCCAGCCTGAAAGAGTCCACTGCTGGACATAGGCCTCTCCCAAGGCGCGCCACTAAACCCGATCTTCGGTTCTTCTCATCCAAAATCGTCACTCCAGGGGGCGACCCACTCTACGCCTGCCCAGTCGCGGACTCCACTTAAGAACTCGTTAACCCCAACAGTAATGGTTTTCCGGCAGATGTGACCAGCCCACTACCACTTCAACGTACTATTTTTTGAGCTATATATCTAAGTTTTTGTTCTCTGGCAGATCACCTCAGTTCGGATCCTGTCCCTAAGAGAAACTTTGAGAATAGGTAGCTCTTTAAGAGCCGTGGTAGCCGGTTGGTTGTGCACTCGCCACACGTTCATGAGGTCGTGGGTTCAAACCCCGCCCCTACCAATGAGTTTTACGAAACTTAAGTACGGGTTATTTATAATACCACAGGCTTTTTGGTGAAGAAAAACATCGTTAGTAAACCTGCATATGCCGAAGAAGAAATTCTGAGGCGTATGTGAAGTCCACCAAATCGGCTTGGGGCACCGTTGCTGGTCAGGTGTTTGGCAGCAAAAGATCCTGAAGGGTCGAAGTGTCGCCAGGTCTTCCTGGCCCCCTAAGAAGATAAGATAGGTAGCTCTTTCCATATCCCGCCGACATTGAGTTTTTGGACGGGTAGAACGCACTGGTTGAAGGCTTTAGTCTTCAGGCACTGTGGTATCAGCGACGAGAAGGTATGAAGTAACTTCATAGCATAACCTAATCGTCTTCTCGGCTTCCGTCTTGAAGTTGTTTTTGTTATAATACTCTCTGCAATTTCCAAATTACAGTTAAACTCCAGCCCAATATGGCTCGAGTAAATTAAAACTCATTTCAATACAAAATTAGGCGCCGTAAAATAACAATGTAGCATATTACTCGAGCGCGTGCACCTGAGTATTTAATAAGTGCGCCACAAAGTCGCAATATTGCCTTTGAAGGCTGCCTCCTGCCTCGATTCAAGAGGGAAGCCATGGTTTTATTTAAGAGGGTCCTTAGACCCCATGGGCCCCTCTAAAGCTGTCTAATAATTCTTAAAGGAATTATAAGAGTGCGAGAGAACAGAATAGACAGCAATACAACACAACGTAATGGAACAGAATGGAACGGAATACGACGGAACTAATGTTAAGAATACAAAATCATATTACATGCATTAGCTTGTAAAAATTAGAGCGGTTGAAGTACTGATCTACTATTTAAACTAGACAATGAATTATGAACAAAATTTTCCTTAGAAATTGTCTTAAGTTTTGCAATAAAAAAGAGAAAGGGCCTTCCCCTTTCTTCTCCCTTCGTAAGGGGAGGTGAGGGGTAGGGGAAGGAGTGTGGAGAAGGGGATAGCAATGGACAGGTCGTTGAGAAAAGGGTTTAGGGCATGGTAGGGAGTAGGAAGGGTACGGAAAGAGAAGAGTGGATGAAAGGGCGGAGCGAAGGAGGTGGAGGAGGCACGTATTTCAGTGGTCTGCACGTACGAAGTCGCGGGCAAAGGTAGTATACAATATAATGAAATTCATATAAACATATTCATACATTAGCATTTTAATTGGAATCACTTCAAAATTCATAATATCACAATTAAGTTAAATTAATTCTTGTATGTATTTATTCGTCTACATCAGAGATTCCCAAAGTGGTCGATACCTACTCATTGGGGTCGAAATCATATTACCAGAGATCGACATAAACGAAAACTGATTTTGGGGGTCGACGAGGTCAAAAAATCGACCCCTTTTATTTATCACAAGTTCTTATTTGAAACTTTCAAGATACTGTGTAAGTTGTGTTACGTGTACCAACTTGTTATAAGAATGACTAATATTTTAGTAGGAAGTATCATTGTTGTACTTTGTATCAACAGGAAAAAAACTAGAGATAGGATTTTTAAAGTAATTTGGCTATGGGGTCTGAGTCAGTTCATTTTGGAAAAGGGGTCTCATGCCCAAAATAGTTTGGGAATCCCTGGTCTACATTATAATAGGCTTTCTCTAATATAGTCCTTCACTGATTGCCCTTTATCCCTTTCGATATTTTGTTATATATTTCGTACCAGGTTTTCGGGGTCCTTAGCCAATGGCCCCCTCTAAATCCGCCCTTCAATCTAATATCCACGCCTCGACCTGCCGTATCGAGTTCGGTGTAAAGTGGAGCTTATAAGAATTTTATATATTTTTTCATACCATATGCTAGGTTTGACTGTTATTATTATAATATTAGCCTGCATAGTATTACTCGACCGGAAATAAATAAATATTATACACTAGCTATGCCCGCGAATCCGCTCGAGTGGACTACAGAATCAGCTCCCGTGGGATAGGGAGCGAGAATGGGAGTCCCGATCCGATCCCGATCCCAGGTTTTAAGTTAGACCTCCAGCAAGACAACTGTGAAAACTGCATCAAATTTCATTCAGTAGTTTTTGCGTGATCAGGTAATACATACAGACAGACAGACAGATAAAAATACTAAAAAAAAATTTTTTTTATTATTGGTGGGTTTGCGCTTGACCCCAATCTCACCTGATGGTAAGTGATGATGAGGCCTATTCTGACTTCTATTGGCCCTATAAAGACCCCTCATACACATTTTTCAACAACATCTCCCATGTATAGACATATACCAGTTACAGTTTTATTATAGGTATATGTAGATATACGTACACTTATCTAATCCCAAAGTACCATTCTCTCCTGTGCTATGGGAATTAAACAAGGATTGGACAATTCAAAAATATAACATCCAGACCGGGACTAGCTTGCACAAATTGTTTAAAGTTGTCTGTTCCAAGTGGGAATCGAAGCCACGACCTCTGACCCTCGAGTCCAATGAACAAGCCACTAGACGAGGCGGTCAAATAAGGAATATTACAGGTTCATGCCCTGTCATGGTGGTCAAATATCTTTACAGTACATTATCGTTGAATAATACGATATTAGTTGCCGTGTGGTTTCCGGTAGAGTAGAATAGGACCACTCCAACTCTTCCCGTGGATGTCGTACAAGGCGACTGAGGGAATACATTATAAAACATCAATCAGGCCTCCCCAACCCGTCTGACCAGCGCGGGGAGTGTAGGTCAAATCTTCCGTCTGTCTCCGGCAGTGTTTTTGCCATGCCTACTATTGGCACTACTATACGAAGTAGCCTTCTGCTACTCCGTCACAGCTCACTGCGTCACAATACCACAATGTCACAAAGGCGCTAATACGTCCGTGGTGTTCAACTAGGTGGCCAGGCTTATCTTGGCCACACCAAACCCCCCAACCCCCCAACCTGACCACTTTGGTCATCGTTTCATTGCTACACTCCCATTTGCTAGAGGGGAAGTGGGAACTCTCTTCCTACTATGACTCTTTACTTCTATAATTAAATTTGTCTGGGGCCCAAGGTAGCGTAAATTCATGACCTGGGACTTGCCCTACCTTCACTGGTAGGTGTCTTTGCAGCTATCTCCGTTGATCCTAGCTTAGAGGAGTTGCGGGGGGAGAATGGTGACGAGGCGGGAATGTCTCCGGCAGATGAGAGAGGGTGTGCTCCTGCAGTGGAGACAAAAATAACCTGATGATGATGAATACGATATTAGGACCGTTCAATACTTAGACGTGGCACTAAGCCACGGCCTCTCTCTCTCTCGGCCTGCCACGCCGGAGGTTGCGGGTTCGAATCCCGCTAGGGGCAAATGTTCGTATGATGAATATGAATGTTTGTACCCAAGTCTTGGACGTTTATATATTTATTTAAGTATGTGTATCCGTTATCTAGCAACCATACCCACAGGCTCTGCCTAGTTTGGGACTGGATAATTGGTGTGAATGTCTGAGATATTTATTATTATTATTATTACTACTAAGATGTTTTAAGATATGGACCTCTTACGATATGTACCCAATTTAGACACTAGACATTTTACAGCTTTGACTTAACATTCCGAAACGGTAATTATGATCCCAAAAATCTAGAACACCGGTATATAATTACGCTGGCTCAATCAATCAATACCAGCTGCCTATTCGGAGGTAATCGCCCAGGAATTCAACTCCATTTAACATCTACCTCACTATGCTTGCATCGTCAAAAACTCAGTTCAAATCTGCGTCAACGTCAATATATTCTTCTAAATTCTTATTGTCTTGTTGTTAGAGCGTATAAAACTTCTATTCTAATGGAACTGCACTCGACCGCTGCTGCTCCAATCCATTTTGCTATAGCTTGATGATTAGGGATCGGTCAAAGTCAAAGTCAAAATTATCAGTTAAGAGTGTCATTTACGTTGTCTGAGGACTTAGGTAGTATCAAAGATAATATATACTAGAGTTAGTATATACTAGGTTGATACATGATGGGTCTGACCAGAACTTAGCTGCTGGACATAGGCCTTCCCGCATCCAGCCGCTTCCAGCCACCTTCTTCAAGTCGTCGGTCGACCTGCCGGCGGGGCGTCCCACCCTGCGCGTGCTGCCCGTCTGCCCCAACGGCCCTCGGTTCTGAGACAGATGTGGCGCGCCCACTGCCACTTCAGCTTGCTAATCCTTTCGGCTATGACGGTCGACGTAACACTGTCGATGGGAGGTGAGAATCACATTTTTTAACGTAGTAATAAGTATATTCTTTGCTGGTTATTTAATAAATATAGAATAGAATAGAATAAATATAAAAAATAAAATAGAATTAATTACTTACTCCTCTTAGTTATTAAAACTCAACAAAAAAAACAGCCAATTTTAATAAAGATTAAAAGAGTAAAATAACATTGAAAGCAAAAATAAGGAAAAAGTCGATTATGAAATTCCCCGACGCAATAATTGCTCGGTGTTACCAGCTTTTCCCAACACCCTTTCATTGTGGGAGTAATCAACTACGAAAGTTATGCTTTATGATCGCGATGTCGAATTGACTACAAATTTTGCGTGAACTTTGCAACGATCTCTATGTACTACTAGATGGAGCGTTCCAAACAATCGCTCTGTTCCACGCAAGTAGCCGCAACTCTTTCACATTCACAATCAAACTTGTGCAGTTACTACTCAGAACATTTAATTATTTACTAAATATTGACATTATTTAACCGTAGCGTCAATATTTATTGTGGATCATAGGTATATAAAGGATTACATGTCATAGTTAGAGCTCAGCTATGTCCCGAAACGTGGGCAAACAACATTGTGTCGCAGTAAAGCATGCATTTAAAACAAAAGTTACAAAAAAAAATTAAGAGTTAATTAGATACAAAATGAAACCTTAAATTGAACCGTCACCAAGAAATTCTTCCAAACTATAACAACATTTTTCTGTCAACAGATCGTGGAGTTATGTAACAATATACTTACTAATTGCCGTGTGGTTTCCGGCAGAGTAGAATAGGACCACTCCAATTCTTCCCGTGGATGTCGTACAAGGCGACTAAGGGAATACATTATAAAACATCAATCAGGCCTACCCAACCCGTCTGGCCAGCGCGGGGAGTGTAGGCCAAATACTCCGTCTGTCTCCGGCAGATGAGAGAGGGTTGTGCTCCTGCAGTGGAGACAGAAATAATCTGATGATGATGATACTTACTAATATTATGTCCTCTGAGTCGTTCAGATGGGTTTTATTGTGTTTTTTTACATTTACATAAGTAAATTATTATCGACTTATAGTTGCGGTACTGCAGCGCCTCCGGTATGTTCGCGCTGGCACGGATTAATGGTTTTTATGTTCTCATGCGTAAACGCCGCGCCTCTATAATGGCTCGGGTACGCGCCAGCCCCAACAGGATCCTGAACATGCTGGCTGACCGGGGGGGCTCTCCGATGCTGGGGCGGTGGATACGGCTGCATGCAGTCAAGAAGCCCCGCCGCCCAGTATAGGGCAGCAATTTTTAATTATAAAATATATTGTGTTAAATTATGTAAAATACATATTCATATGTCATACATAAGGCTGATTTTGACTGTGATATGTGTTTACGATATTATATTTGCGAGATGCCCAGGTGTTGGGCTGTGAAATATGATCAGGATAATAACAATGTTATACAATCTTATGCAATCCCTTAGTCGCCTTGACGACACCTACGGGAAAGATAGGGGTGGCATTATTCTAAGCCGGGAACCACACGCTCCCAGTATTTTTGTCTTGTAATTCTGTTGGAATTTCTCTCTAGCACACTGCAAGGAATGGAAAATATTAAGAAAATAATGCTTTGTCGTTAGCTCGTCCTATCTGTAGCTATTAGGTAATTAAACTCCATCCTCAGAGCTAAGCTTAATTGGCTTTACATTCGGATTTAACTTTGAAGAAAATATTATTTCTCTTGGAACAAAAGAGAGATTTGATTATTTTATCTGTAACTAACTGTTGCTCGCGACTTCTTTCGTGTAGGGTTAGAAGAGAAGTCATCATCATATCAGCCTTAGACGTCCACAGCTGGACATAGAACAGTAGCAAAAAACAGCTTCAAACTGGAAAGTGTACGTCTCTCTTCGAAGGATAGTATGTTGAGTATCATTGTGTGGGGTTTTAGAACGCCAGTTGAGTCGTCCTCGCGGACGAAGTCGCGGGCAATAGCTATCTATGAATAGGTCTGACAGAAAAGAGACAACATTAATGTCTCAGTTACATGGGCGACTGACACGTTCATTACGTCGAGAGGCGAGTAAATCCGGCGGATCGTGCTGGCATTAGTGGGAAGTTACGTGCTCATTCGGTATGCCACGCCTGGTGTCTTAATTAGAATGAATAGATAGGTGCTGCAACAATCTTACACAGGTTGCTATTTAACACGTTCGTGGACAGTACGTAAATAGACGTTAAGCCACGGCAGTACGTCTATGGACGTTGTATTTCGTATTGATTCGTCGTCTAGTGCCGCATCAAGAACTCACGTCACGTGGCTAGTACGTTAATAGACGTTAAAGCGGTGGTAGTACGTCTATGGACGTTGTATTTCGTATTGATTCGTCGTCTAGTGCCGCATCAAGAACTCACGTCACGTGGCTAGTACGTTAATAGACGTTAAAGCGGTGGCAGTACGTCTATGGACGTTGTATTTCGTATTGATTCGTCGTCTAGTGCCGCATCAAGAACTCACGTCACGTGGCTAGTACGTTAATAGACGTTAAAGCGGTAGCAGTACGTCTATGGACGTTGTATTTCGTATTGATTCGTCGTCTAGTGCAGCATCAAGAACTCACGTCACGTGGAAAGTACGTCAATAGACGTTAAGCGATGGCAGTACGTCTATAGACGTTATATTTCGTATTGATTCGTCGTCTACTCACGTGGACTGTGTCGACTACTGTATTACTACTTGGTACTTGTGGTGGAGTATCCGAATCAGAGACTATATTGTACATCGCTATGACATAAATTCGATGATATATAAGTAATACATAGGTTGTCTGGAAGAAATCGCTTTTAGCGATAACACCAGATGTACATATGTAAGTTACTTTACTATTGTATCTTTTTTATTTTTACGTGCAATTAAAAGTAATTAAATTGAATTGAATATAAGTTAAGAAGGTGGCCGGAAGCGGCTATATGCGGAGGGCGGATGTGGTGGCGTTCATTGGGGAAGGCCTATGTCCAACAGTGGACGTCTAAGAGCTGACATGATGATGATGAATACAAGTCCAGACTAGACCATGTGGAGACTAAGATTTCGGGTTTTAAAAATACCCTTTCTTCAAATTAGTTACCATTATTTTGCCATCATAAAAATAAATAATAACATTCATTCAGAAACAGAATTCTATCTGATTTACGTTTATTATTATTACGCAAGACTTCTACAGAGCGTTAAAAATGAAATGGAAAATATTTAAGGCGCAACCGAGCGACCAGATGGTGTCTCTAACCTTCAGAGTGGATTTATTAGTTAATTTATACAATGTCTTTCGCCCCGGTTCAGGTACGGATTCGGAGTTTTTGCGATGGAAAGACCTCCCTTTGTTATTGAGACACCTTCGTCAGAAAATTAGTACGCTTGTGAACTAACAACATATTTTTCCTATTTGGCTAGAAACAAGAACGTATCATATACGTATACTCTTCAGAGTACTCCCTGTTAACCTAGATATTGGAATTTCGCAAGATGGAAGGTCTCATAGCATTTGAAGAAGGTGGAAATGGAATTCCACTTTCGTAAAAAAAAACTCAAATCCTTTTTTTTTCAAATCATTTATTATTGTAAAGGGTTTGGTAGATGATAATGACTACGTCACCTTTATTGTTACAGTACATTGTTACATACCTAGACTTCGTTTAACTTCTTGTAACACATACAAATTTAGCAAATTTTTAAGCATCCTGGATTCTTCAGATGACACGAATGCGAGGATGCTATGGCACAAGCTCTCGAGTATTCTGTTTTTCATCTCATTAATGAGTTAATGTGTTGTATAGGACTAGTTACTTCCCACTAAGTACACTACATACATTAATACATTTTCCTTACATGGTTTTTGCTCTAAAACTTCTCTATTGTCATGCATTGTCTTTAGAGTGACCACAGGCGTTCCAACTCACTAATCCTTTTCGTTGTCTGTGACCTTAAGTAGGCAGTAGATGCGCAGGATTATCACAAATTTGTACCAGGGGGTCACTTCTTAAAGAGAAACCCTGAATTCACCCCTGCCCGGCTCCCTTTATAATTGATTTTATTCTAAATTGAAGATATTGTAACAAACAACTGTTGGTACGACTGAGATAATTTCCATTTTGCAATTCAAATTTATCAGAGCGTTCGCCTACACAGGTTGTGGGCTTGTGGGTTACAACTTACAGTGAACTGTATCCTGAGAGATGAAAGTACTGACTTATTAATATTGATAACTGGATACGCCCCCAACAGGTTAATACAAATTTCCCCATGGAGGTGACCAAAGCATGATCAAAGTCGAACTCAAAATACTTTTTTGCACATAAGTATACTCATAAAGGCTGGGGTCCGCAGTGATAAAAATAAAAAGAGGCGCATGAAAAGGTTGATGAATGTGAGTGAGGCTGTTGATGTGTGTCAGGATCGCACAAAGTGGCGATACATCGTCTCTGCCAATCCCTCTGGAACCAAGGCGTGAGCATTATGTACTAGCTGTTGCCCGCGACTTCGCGTGGATAAGTTACGTATGATGCGAATTTTAAGGACCCGCAGATAGCCGACATGACAATTGACAGCTCGAAATTTTTTGAATAATCTGGAACATTCTAGCTAGAACGATAAGAATTATTTTATAATATTTTTTGGTATTTGGATATATTGAAAAACTTTCCAGATTAATTTAAAAATATTCTAGGATATTCTAGAATATTCAAAAAAAAAAATTGGAATATTCTAGTAAAGTTCTCAATATTGTTACTCAGTAACGCAAGTGACGCCATTCAGCACAATCTCGAGTTTATATGAGCCGTACAATGTGTTAGAAAAGGATAGAAGTATCCCATCACACATTTTTACCACCCACATCCACCCACCGTAATCAAATTCCCTTACTCGCAAGTGCAGACCAAGGGCTATCTACCACTGCAACCATGAGTGGGTGGCAGTGGGTGGTTATGGAGAAAAGGCTGGACACACTTTCCTTTTATATATATAATAGATGTATTATATATGTAAGTACACTTGGTACATTTATACACGTATTTTTTTATCGACTACCACTTCCTAGGTGTTAGCGCTGTGAAGAAGAAACGGCGCAACAAACATCCAGGAACATGTCTTTTAAAATCAAGTTTGTTTACCATTGTGTGGAAGCAACATTAGTATCAGACATCTTTATTACTCAAATAATCGTCTATTTTATAATATACTTTCTTACAAAGTTGTTTTAATGTGGATCTTAAACTTTCTCTCCGTCATATTAAGCTTTCCTCTGATAGTTTGTTGTAGAATCGTATATAATGTCCTGTGAACGATTTTCTGACCTTGCTAAGTCTTAACCATGGTAAAACAAGATAGTTTTATCATCTAGAGTAATAATGTCTGAAAAGCGGACAGAGATTATAGCTACATCATATCCCCTTTCCATCATCAGACTACCAGGCGTGGTGAGGGACTTCATCCTTATGTAGTAGACACACCACGCTCTCGCACGAAGCGTTTTGCTTCCTCGTTCATAATGCGAACTGCTAAGGAATGGAACTCCCTGCCAGCTTGGGTATTTCCGGATAAGTACAATTTGGATCTTTTTAAAGGAAGAGTGAATAGGCATCTTCTGGGTAAGCGCGCTCCACCTTAGGCCTCATCATCACTTACCATCAGGTGAGATTGAGGTCAAGCGCAAACCCATCAATAATATATATATATATTACTGCAGCACAATTTAATGTTAAAATATAAATTACTAGCTGTTGACAACTTAACATCACAAATTATTATGTATTTCCTACTTACTTGATATTTTGGACAATTCACACAATATCTTTATAAATTGTAGCCTATGTGTTATTCTGATGTATAAGCTAAAATATTGTAAAGTTTCATTAAAATCCATTCAGTAGTTTTTACGTGAAAGAGTAACAAACATCCATCCATACTTACAAACTTTCGCGTTTATATTATAATAGTAGGATATAAATTTTTGAAGAGAAAACAGCACCTTTGATCAAAACTGTTCAAAAGTCATCCAAATTCGTTCAGAAGTTGGTCTAAGTTCACTAATTCGAATATAAACAACAAACAAAATGTAACCAAAAAAAAAAATGCCAATTTATCAAAGCCAAATTACTCCGTGAGAGATGTAACCGAATTCCTTAACTTACTTTGTTGGTAACTTCTATTGAGCTCATGTTAGTCAACAGGGGTGTACTTGGGGAAAAGGGGCTCTTTCATCATCAGGTTATTTTTGTCTCCACTGCAGGAGCACAACCCTCTCATCTGCCGGAGACAGACGGAGGATTTGGCCTACACTCCCCGCGCTGGCCAGACGGGTTGGGGAGGCCTGATTGATGTTTTATAATGTATTCCCCTAGTTTAGTTTGAATTTATTTTTGCAATTTTTAATTAATTCTGTACTTTTAACTGACATTTATAATTCACTGATTTTCTATTGTACAATTGACGAAAAAAAAAATTTGACTTCCTACTAACCTAGTTTAAGACCTACTAATTATATATGGATTGTATATCTTTCTGAAATAAATAATTTTCATTTCATTTCATTTTAGTCGCCTTGTACGACATCCACGGGAAGAGTTGGAGTGGTCCTATTCTGCTCTACCAGAAACCACACGGCAAGCTTGCTTATGTACGAGTAATAGCGGTATATTTTTATTCTTATGTATGTAGGAAGGCTTCTTATTTTTTTCCCAGCGTAGGACGAATACAAACATGGAGAGCAGCAAATAATGTTTAGCCTACTATAAGTTAGATGACTACTTAAATGATAAAAGTCCATGGAGTGCTTGATGGCTCAGCATAGGTAGACTTAATGATTGTAATGAATAAGATAAATCAAGGGTAGGGCCCTGTGCCGTTGGGTTGGTTGCCACTTCTTCCCCTCGGTTATACAGGTGGAAGTGGAGTAGATTTAGGCAGAATTTGACGTCAAAAAGAGAATTATGTGTTCCAATTTTGAAAATAATTATTTTGATTTTAATTTGATATGTATTGTTATCTCTACACAATCCGGCCCTGTCTAACTGGGAAGATGTTTTCATTGACTTTCAAACAGAGAGGGATCCTTGTTACTTTGGGACTTGCTAACTAATTTATTAGTAAGTAAGTGTAAATCAACACTGCGTACATATATGTAACCAGGTTTGTTCGTGTTTCCTTAAACGTTTGAATCAAAATATAATGTAGATTTTGAAATGATAACAACTTAACAACCCCGACACTCAGCACAAGCGAACAGATGTTATCACCTACTATTACTATAGGCGCACCAGCCTGTCCGTACACGTCTGGGTATACGCAGAAACTATGGAGAGGCACAACGTTATACCTCAACACATAAGTAAGTGCTTCCCTTTCTAACCGGCAACCTACTACAAGCCGTACTTTTATTGCGGGCGACGTTAAACCGGTCGACGTTAAACTAAAATGTTACTTCGAATTAAGCAGTCTTTATTTCATCGCAATTGTTTATAATTTTGAAAAACTTGTATGCATTATATTAGTCCACAACAAAGTAGTATAATGCTCGGCGGAATTCAGATAGCTTGACTTGATTGAGTTAGCACTACATTTGGAGCGAGGGTTAGAGGTTGCGGTGATAGAGCGGGTTTACATTGAATATAGTTATTTCAGAAAAAAAATTGGGGGTCTAAGGATAAGTAATAGAACACTCATTTTTGGAATTGTTGTCTGCTTGTATGTTAGTTTGTGCACGCATCACATAAAAACTACTGAACCAATCCTGATGGAGCTTTGAGAAGAACATTGGGCTTAATTCTGAGTATCATTTAGTCTTTATTTCATAGCAATCGGCTTACTCAATCGAAAGTTATGCGATTTTTTGTTTTTTACTCACTTAAACAATAAACCAGGGTTAAAGGGCAAGTCAGCTAGTTTTGAATAACCTCATATTTTAAGAACAAACATCGTTTGCTATAAGTAGTCAGGCACTTGGTCGGCTTCCCGAGTTATCGCTACTACAATCCCACTATCCTTCCGTAATAGCGGTATCCCATACCTACCCTATACTCCTTAATACCCCCATCTCCTGTCTCTCTCGCCCCGATCCCTGTCCCGTCCGCCAATCCAAGGTCTGCCGTGCCGATGGATGCGTGTCCAGGGGCTAGCCTGGTCGTAAGCGTGCCGACATCCCGGAGCTGGGTGATCTCCGGGCACTATTAGCCTTACCGAATCATACGGGGCTCTGATGAGGTGGACAAGCTATCCAATCGTGGTACCTCAACAAGGCGGCGATGTGGTTCGCAACATATCACATCAAGGGGTATCACGGGGCGAAAAGCGGGCGAAGGAAAGCCATTTTGCGACATTAGATTGCGCAAAGTGGTGATCCATCATCTCTGCCTATCCCTCTGGGACCAAGGCGAGAGCATTATGTATGTATGTAAGTAAGTAGGTACCTATGTATTGTTTCCTTTAGCTTTCTTCTCTCCACTTTCTACTTTACAAACTAAATAGCTTGAGAGAACTCATCTAAGAAAAAACTACATCTTACAACCCCGCACTCGGGGCAGTTTGACAAAGTTCAATTTGCGAGTTAAGTGCTCTCCGTCCGAGATGAGGCTTTGTTCGCTATAGTTTGCTTTTAATTTGTTATGTATGAGGGGCAGAGGATTTCCTAGCTAGCGAAATGTGATTTGTACCTTTTTTTGAATGAGATACCATCATCATTTTTAAATCATCGTTTATGGTTTGAACAGCAGACTCTGTAGCAAGAAGTCAAATAATTGTAGCTCGTCGTACAAAGTGTCACTATCAACGATCTCTATGTAATACTAGATGGAGCGTTTCAAACAATCGCTCTGTTTCACGCAAGTAGCCACAACTCTTTCACATTCACAATGAAACTTGTGCAGTTACTACTCAGAACATTAAATTATTACTAAATATTGACGCTACCGTAATGTAAATATTTAGTAAATAATTAAATGTTCTGAGTAGTAACTGCACAAGTTTCAAAGTGAATGTGAAAGACTTGTGGCTACTTGCTTGGAACAGAGCGATTGTTTGGAACGCTCCATCTAGTAGTACATAGAGATCGTTGGTCACTATCAGTTACTGAATTTACTGCGCAGCGTTTCAATGATTCATTAATTATTTAATTTCTTGTTACTTACAGAAGGTGTCAATGATTTTTTATGAAAATACAGTTGGCACTGCCTGTCATGACGTGTACACTGACGGCAGGCCTAATCCACAAGTTTCAAGTCGCTCAGCAAGCTCTGGAGAGAGTTGTACTTCGAGTTTTCTTAAAGGATAGATTAGATTAGATTTATTTATTTATGTCACTTTTACATCTTAAAACTTCAATTTTAGATGTCATTCAAAAAAAGGGATCGTCAGAAAATAAAATAATGTACAAAATATAAATTACGAGTACAATGTCAACAATTCAAATAATGTATGATGATAATGGTTAGATGGAGCGACGATCTGCGTAAGGCGGCTGGCAGTAACTGGATGAGAAGAACCGAGGATCGGGTTCAGTGGCGCACCTGGGGAGAGGCCTATGTCCAGCAGTGGACTCTTTCGGGCTGATGATGATGATGATGATATGATTAGCAATGAGGAGATCCGACGAAGAACGAAGGTCACCGACATTGCCGAAAGGATTAGCAAGCTGAAGTGGCAGAAGGCGGGCCACATCTGTCGTAGGACCGATGACCACTGGGGTAGACGAGTTCTGGAGTGGAGATGACCTGAAGACGGTGGCCGGAAGCGGCTGTATGCGGAGGGTGAAGGACTGGGTATGTGAAGGATGATTGGTGATGATAGCTGGCACGTACTGTAGTAGGTATCCTTTTTCAATTACATACATACATACATACATACATACATACATACATACATACATACCATACATACATACATACATACATACATACATACATACATACATACATACATACATACATACATACATACATACATACATACATACATACATACATACATACATACATACATACATACATACATACATACATACATACATACATACATACATACATACTTCATCCACCTCCTTTTATTCTTCTCACTGCGGACCCCAGCCTTTCTGAGGATCCTTGAACGTCCTCCTAGGACGAGATCTAGCTGTAGTTCCTTCCAAATTCGTACTGTACATTTCTTTTGTCACTCTTCTTTCACTCATTTTTAACGTAACTTTTTGGTTTTAAAGCAAATACATAATCGAATAACAAATTCGGCATGAATGCCTTGGTTTGTACATACATACTTACTTAAAATCTAGCCCACATACAAAATTAATCAAGCTTTTATCAAAACCCGGATAAAATAACAAAAACTCCTAATTTTTCAGCTCAAAGCAAAACCTTTTTGTTAAACCTTCGAGTAACACTGAAACTCAGATCAATCATTACAACGTTCCTGCTACCCGCGTCACCGACAGCCAGCGTTTTATCTCATTTAGGGGCCCGTAAAAATAACAAAACCCCTCTGCCGTAATGGAATTTTAGGGGACGGCAAATATTGGATTTATCGAGAGAAAACTGTAGTGTGTATTGAGCAAACAATGTCAATTGGACGGACTGTTTTGCACCTACAGTTTCCTTCCTCGTATTAGTTACATTAGGGTGTATTTTTAGAATCAACAAGAATACAATGAATTCTGTAGTACAGCACCACCCCCTGTACTTCACACAAGCAACCAGTACTAATTACCTACTACTACTAGAGTAGCACTAGCCCGTACACGTGTGTCCGTGCGTGTGCGTGCGTAAATTATGGTAGGGCTACTGCACCCAGCGTGTGAACATAGTCGATCGAGAGAGGGACAACGTTATCTATCAACGACATAAGTGTTTCTCTTTCTAACTTATAGCGTCGATCTCCCGGCGCCGGCGGATCATTAGGCTACATATGTAGCGTAATGTATGAATATTGTTCTATAAATGAATTTTCTAATGAAAATGAAATTGGTGGGCCCTCTGACGTTTAATTTAATTTGTGATAATTAATACCAAGTGTATTTTTAAATTTTTATTTTAATATTATATACTGACATAGACAGTATGTTATAATACTATGACATTATTTGAATTGTTGACATTGTAATTTATACATTATTTTATTTTATGACCATCCCTTTTACCATATTAGAATGACATGTAAAATTGAATTTTTAAGATGTAAAAGTGAAATAAATAAATCTAATCTAATCTAATTTATGTAGCCTGTGGACGCATTATATCCAAGGAGCGTCCAGAGCCCTGCACACTCAGTACAACATGCCTGCAGGGAGCTGGTGGGGCTACGACGTCACTGCAGTGCGTCAGGAATGCTGGCAGAAGCTGGAATAGATAGATTTCTGCTATCATTAGAAAGCGTATCGCTTCCCTGATCCAACGGGTGAGGGTAGCTCCAATAGTCTGCAGCAGACTGCGCTGAGAAAAAAAAAAGTAGCCCTCCTACTTACATAAGGATAAAACATACCACTATTACGTAAGTAGCCGCCCCCATTATAAATGGTGTCGCCTACAACTGATTCAGTAGCCGGCCACATTATTAAATAGTGTGGTTACTTAGTAATGTGGCCGGCTACTGAATCAGTTGTAGGCGACACCATTTATATTGGGGGCGGCTACTTACGTAATAGTGGTATGTTTTTATCCTTATGTAAGTAGGAGGGCTACTTATTTTTTTCTCAGTGTGTGGCGGCGAGACTGGACGTGGACAGTGATATTATACAGCACTGGACCCGCGTCCACCTCGCCAAAGAAATAAAAATTTCCGTTTTAGTGTTTAAAGTTTATCAAGTTACTGACATACGAGTAGTTTTAAGGTATCATCGTTATTAACACTCTATAGGCAACGTCTGATATTTTTTTATAAGTGAATTTTGCCAGCCCTGTTTTATGTGAGGTGAGGTGAGTATCTCTTTAATCTAATTACTTGGTATGGCAAGGTGATGCGCAAAAATCCCATGGGGTGGGAGCCTGGTGACCTGATCTCACAGGTTCATCCTATTTTAGGCACCAGTCTCTCACAAAAGACAAATTGTACTCATTTTAATTTTATACATTGTAATTGCACTTAATCTTTGTGTTGAGACAATATATAAATTTTGTATTGTATTGTCTTCTTGACGTAGTAATATTTAGTGGGGCATTCCCGCCTCCTCACCATTCTCCCCTCGCAACTCCTCTAAGCGAGGATCAACGGAGGTAACTGCAAAGACACCTACCAGTGAAGGTAGGGCAAGTCATGAATTTACGCTACCTTGGGCCCCAGACAAATTTAATTAAAGAAGTAAAGAGTCAAAGTAGGAAGAGAGTTCCCACTTCCCCTCTAGCAAATGGGAGTGTAGCAATGAAACGGTGACCAGAGTGGTCAGGTTGGGGGGGTTTAGGGGTTTGGTGTGGTCAAGATAAGCCTGGCCACCTAGTTGAACACCACGGACGTATTAGCGCCTATTTAGTGGGGCAGTGGGAATAGCAAAGACTACATTGCTGTTCAGAAGGTCCTCTTCACCACAGAACCCACATATATACACGACGTTGTCACCGCTTGACCACAACCCAAATTCTGCGGATCTCCATTGAAAAAAATCATTGAAATTGAAAACAAATGATCTAACGTTTCCAAATGGAAGAGCGTCCTGATATATTAACCCATTTTTTGAACTGTGATTAATGTACTGCCCAAATAAATACATTAATCTCTTCGAGACCTGAGGTCAGAGACTTACACATTTTCCGCCAGTAGGCTATTCAAATTTTGCCGCCCCTACCGACCTTTACAATTCGATACCCTAGTTCACAATCATATATATTAAAATAAATTGTCAATGGAATTGTAACTCTATGATTTGTGCACTATCGTCCTAATTACACTACCATTTTCCGTAAAAAGTATGATTGTTGTGTCAGGTTTTATTTAAAGTTTATGAATAAGTAGCTATTGCCCGCGACTTCGTCTGCGTGGACAACTTAACATCACAAATTATTCAATATTCCCCGTAGAAATAAGATGTTTTTTCGGGATAAAACTATCCTATATCCTATTCCAGGACCTGACCTATATGTGTGTCAAGTTTCATCCCGATCCGTCCAGTGGTTGAAGCGTGATTGAGTAACAAACATCCAAACTTTCACATTTATAATATTAGTAGGATTGTTGAACCTAATAAGATAATGGGCTCGATTCTGAAGGCACAACGTTAAAATTTGACAGCACTAAAACTGTTGCTATCCTTGTCACACAGTATTATGAAGATAAAGACGAAACCGATTTTAGCGCTGTCAAATTTTAAATGTTAGCTTCAGAATCGGGCCCATTATTTATATATACAAACTGTACGCAAATTATAATTATTTTCTTTGCAAAATACCTTGACCAGATTTATAAATGAAATATTTGTCGAATAGCGTAATCGGATGTCCCACGACACCACACGGCTTGTTTTAATTTCTGTAACATTAAAAAAATTGGCCCCTAAATTTGCCGCCCGTAAAATCTGCCGCCCTAGACTCCAGCCTAGTGATAAGACCGCCTAGATGTACATATTTAAGTTAGTTTATTATTGTATCTTTTTATTTTTACGTGCAATAAAAAGTTATGGAAATGAATTGAACTACTTTTAGAGGAATTGAAACTAAGTATTTCACTCCAATTTACTTCACTTAAACAGCTAAGGTTGTGTGAGTGACGTTTCAAATTTGACATTTAAACCCCCAGTTCGTGACAATTACGTCAACCAGCAGACTCCTAAGTATTTAATGAAATAAATCTCCAGGCAAAAACAATTATGCCATCCAGAGAAATTCAAATAAATGCCCGTCATTCCCCTAACCGTTTTATTTTTCTCCCTTCAACCCTTGATTGATAAATATCATTCTTCCCCTGCCTCAGCGTCCGCACCTGTTTTCTTAAAGGATTTAAATATTTGCGGGGATCGATCAACAAATTAGACGGTACCAGTGTTTGTAGGCCTCGATTACTTGATAAATTGTATAGACCGTTCAATTCACGAAGGCGCCACACGTCCGACACTGCGGAACACAGGTGAGCTGTTAATCGGGGGATTTGCCATAATCACCAAGCTTGTCAGGCGGATTGGTGATCGCAGTAATAATCTGAATGTACACAGGAGTACACTGCTGCCCGTCCCTGGTGCAATCCCTTAGTCGCCTTGCCGACACCAACAGGAAGACTGGTGTTGGCCCTTTCGGCTATGTCGGTGACCTTCGTTCTTCGTCTGATCTCCTCATTTTTGTTTATGTGAAATGTTGCACTGTATTTGTTTTGTTGCAGCCAATAAAGAAATATTCTGTTCTGTTCTGTTCTGTTCTGTTCTGCTCTGTTCTGTTCTGTTCTGTTCTATTCTATTCTATTCTATTCTATTCTATTCTATTCTATTCTATTCTATTCTATTCTATTCTATTCTATTCTATTCTATTCTATTCTATTCTATTCTATTCTATTCTATTCTATTCTATTCTATTCTATTCTATTCCATTCTATTCCATTCCATTCCATTCCATTCCATTCTATTCTATTCTATTCATTAGAATCATATCCAACAGACACCGAGCATAGCCCTTTACATAGCTCGCTGATATACTGGAAACTTTTGGATCAGGCCCACCGTCAGTGTCCACGTTTCTGCGCCGTAGGTCATGACAGGCAGGGCGCACTGATTAAAGACTTTTGTCTTTAAACGTTGTGGTACAACGAAAGCAGAACCTTTTCTTACAAATTGCTGCAAATGAAAAGATTTCAAAATACAGCACTGCTAAGCGCTCCCGGCCGGCAAAACTGCATAACTTAAACAATTTTGTTTCGAACACTCCGGTGCTGACTTTTAAAGCGCAAGTACATAACTGAACGTCGAGCAATATGTTATGCTGTACACTAAACCAATGCAATGGGCAGGGCCAGATCCAGGCATTTTGGGACCTGGTAGTTTGAAGCTGATATTCCCACTAAGCACCAGACTGAAATAGTGTGTATTTAGTGTGTATTTAATGTAAGGTTATATAATGTATGTATTTCTAGACTAAGGTATTTGTCTATGGGCTAAGTTGCCTGCAAATAAATGATTTTATTATTATTATTATGGGCCCTTGTTGTTGAAGTAAGCTCTGTCAAGACAAGCAATTGACAAGGGACCTTCTGTTTTGTAATTTTCTGGTAATTTTTGACAGTTATCGTAAAAGCGATACCTAGTGAGAAGTTGGAGGAATGAGGCAGGGGAGGTGAAAAGTGGATGAGGAAAAAGGAAGAGGAAGGGGAGGGGAGGGGGAGAACGGAGGAACAGAGTTTTTCACTTGCACATATGCGGTTGTAGCTATCCAATGTTCTATTGTCTTTGTTAGAATAGAATAGAATAGAATATTTATTTATTGGCTGCAACAAAACACATATAGTGCAACATTACACATAAACAAAAATAATATACAACTAAGAGTCGGGTGCACACGCCGGGATCACGTCACACGGCTTGTCGGACGATAATTTAATATTACATTCGCTTGCACGAGGAGCAGAAACAACGCGAGGAACTTACCCGACAAACCGGGAGTAGAACCAAGGCGTGCGACCGACCTGTAGGGGAGGGGACATCAGTACAGTGTGGCGACGCTGTAGTAGACACAGTATGTGTGCTGCAGCAGCAAACAGGCCCCAGCTCAGCATAGTGCTTTGCCTGTGAGGGCAGAGCACTGATTTTCAGCTGAGACCTAACAAGAAACTCTAACGGCCTGGCCACGGAGATTTTCTCTTCGCGTGATGCGATCGGCGACGCGATGCGCGACCGAAACAAATATATAGAGATGTATCTAGCAAGCCACGCACTCTGTGATGAGCGGTGCGGCGGGCGAATATTGCCAAACGGCACCGAGACGCGACGGGCGACGCGATGCGCGGCAGAAACAAATGTATGGAATAGTACTGCGCATGCCACCGTGTCGAGCGGCGGTCGCCGAGAATAGCGCGGGAGCTGACTATATCGTATTTTTATGTAACTTGAAAAAAACTTGGGGGGGGGGAGGCGAGGGTGAAGGGACAGAGATATTTACCTAAACATCTTATGCGGTTTGTTTTGAGTATATCTAATGTATATATTTCCAACAAGTCATTAGTACGTGTATCAGTAGCGTCCGTGTACGAAGTCAATTCGCTAGCACAGATAGTTTTAAATATAAATCTAATTATCAACTTAATTTTTTTTAATAATAAATAGGTAGATAGGTGCCCCCCACCTGAGAGTTATGTCCAACCCGCGGAGGAGCTGCCAGCAGGTCACAAGTTACCTTGGCCCACTTGGAGGGCACTTAACCGGCTCCGAACACGGGTCGGCCGCTGCCGGGAGAACCTTGTCAGGTGGGGGATGCAAGCAACTCCACAGACCCAGTGCATGTGCGGAACGGCAACGCAAACCATGGCGCACCTCCTGGCGTGCCCGGCGTGCCCGTACTCCTGCGACGTGCAATGCAACGGATGAGGCCGTCGGTACAGCTGCGTTCTGATCGCGCATGATCTAACTAATGGAACCATTCGACACGAGAAGAAGAAGAATAATAATAAATACTGAGTACCTTTCCATAGAGAATCGTTAATCGGAGGAACGTGACAGATGTCTAATAGTGCTGTACGATATGTACGTTAGACCCTCCCCCTGGTCCCAAACTAGATAAAAAACGAAATCAAAGTAAATGCGGGGCCCCTTAAAAGTGCGGCCGGACTTTACTCCCCTGCCGCGGGCTCTGCCGTTGAATATATTACTCTGTACTCAGAACGCTGAACCAGTGTAAAGTCTGGAGCCGAACGTGCAGACGTACGAACTTACAAACGCGGGTAACAGGTGGCGCAGCGTGCAAGGAGAAGCATCTCGTTTGAAATGAAACGGGCGGGAGTGGCGCAGAGCGTATAAGAGATTTGGACACGGTACACTTATCTTCATGTCTTCCTGGTCCCCTGGCTAGGAAGACCTCCACTCTTCGACTCTTCAGGATCTTTTCTACCAAACCACTGTCCACCAACGGTGCCCCAAGTCATTTTGGTGGACTTCACATACGTCTTAGAATTTCTTCTTTGACATACTGCAGGATTTCCTTACCATGTTTTCCTTCACCGAAAAGCCTGTGGTACCCTGTCCTACTAATATTATAAATGCGAAGGTTTGGATATTTGGATGTTTGTTACTCACTCACGCTTCAACCACTGGACGGATCGGGATGAAACTTGGCACACACATAGGTTAGGTCCTGGAATAGGACATAGGATAGTTTTTATCCCGAAAAAACATTCCATTCCTACGGGAAATTGTGATGTTAAGTAGTCCACGTGGACGAAGTCGCGGGCAACAGCTAGTTATAAATAAACCGTACAAATTTATTGGTACGGGCGGGGTTCCGATCTCTTGTGGCCGGTCAACAACACGATGGCGCGATGGCGTAGTAACTTTGTACCGGCGGGCGGCTGGCGCGAAGAGAGACGATCGGCGGCTGCCCAGTAGTCGTGCCCATGATGATCTACTTTGCGGGTGATGTTAAACATAGTAATATTCAGTGTCTGCTTCAGGTTGAGTCTTCAACAACGAGCCTAATGTGACATATATACTCGTATATTGTTGGAGATAATGTGGGAGGATAGTATGCGCCGAGTAGTGAAGGTCGAACGGTATGGGCCGAACGGTATGGGCCGAACGGTATGGGCCGAACGATATGGGCCTGGAAATAATCTGGAAGGATAGTATAAGCCGAGCAGTAAAGGCCAAACGGTATGGGCCGAACGGTATGGGCCGAGGGCCGAGCAGTATAGCCCACACATTTTGCTCGGAGCCGCCATCGGAGCGAGACCTTTCCTGTATATTCTTTTTAATTGTGTTTATTGTGTACTATTTAATAGTGTAAATTAATTTCAACTGCACATAAAAATTGTGTGTACATTCCTTTCCTCTTTTCAAGCATTTCCGCTCTGAGTTTACAATAATTTATTAACATTTTAAAAATCTTAATTTTATTTAACATATATATAGGTAAGTATAATATTAAACTAGTATGTATAATTATAATTAACCTAACACAATCTAGGCATGCTGTCGTTGCCTATATTGGGGTGCCATCTGGCCAATGTACGATTGTAAGATTCCCCTAAGCAACAATTGATGTACATTCTGTTGGTAACCTAATAAATAAAATAAAATAAATACTTCTTACTACACTTGAAGTGGCAGTGGGCTGGTCACATCTGTCGGAGAACCGATTACCGCGAGTTCTCGAGTGGAGACAGCGACTGGGCAAGCGTAGTGTGGCTCGCCCTATAGCTAGATGGAGCGAAGATCTGCGTAGGGCGGCTGGCACTGACTGGATGAGAAGAACCGAGGATCGGGTTCAGTGGCGCACCTTGGGCGAGTCCTATGTCAGGCTGATGATGATGATGACAAATATTTCTTATCTTCAACGCGGTCCTGTAAAAAGAGCAACACGCAAGCAGAAACAATGCCGCATCCACACTACACAACACTTTCGTGGCATCAAAGACTAATGATCCAAGTTTTCCGTCGTGTGTAACGAGTATTTGTCAAGGTCTGTCACCACTTAGTCTTTGGCTCAAACAGCGCCGTTTTGTTCTGCAGACGTAAAGGCTGGGAATGAGGGGAATGATGGTAAAACGGTTACAGTTTGTTTTTTAGGTGAGAGGCCTTATAAATTGACAGTCAGTTTGTAAAACTTGACAGTCTTGAATATAGACAATTGACAGTCTTATAGGAACACAGTTGCCACACCAGGGTTAAGACAAGGTCAGCAAATCGTTCACGGGGCAATGTATACGCTTCTACAACAAACTACCAGAGGAAATCTTAAATATGACGGACAGAAAGTTTAAGATTCACATTAAAAACAACTTTGTAAGAAAACCTATTATAAAATAAACATTATTTGAATGACAAAGATGCCTGGTACTAATGTTAACTCAGCTTCCTAAAATCTTTATTAATTGTATGCAAACTTGATTTTTAAAAGATGTGTTGCGTGAAGTTTGTTGCGCCGTTTCTTCTTCACAGCGCTAACACCTAGGAAGCGGTAGTCGATAAAAAAATGACGTGTATAAATGTACCAAGTGTACTCATATGCAATAAATGATTTTGACTTTGACTTTGACACCGAAAAAACTCAGTTGTTTCAATCATCTACTGTCAAATAATATACTTAACGTTGTTATTACTCTGTACTACGCGCGATGTTGACCGTCTGCTTGGCTTAGTGGCTTGGTCATTGTACTCGAGGTCATGGGTTCGATTCCCACTGGAGACAGATCACCATCAGGTTATTTTTGTCTCCACTGCAGGAGCACAACCCTCTCTCATCTGCCGGAGACAGACGGAGGATTTGGCCTACACTCCCCGCGCTGGCCAGACGGGTTGGGGAGGCCTGATTGATGTTCTATAATGTATTCCCTCAGTCGCCTTGTACGACATCCACGGGAAGATTGGAGCGGTCCTATTCTACTCTACCGGAAACCACACGGCACAGTACGCACGGAGACAGATAACTTTGTACAATTTGTACAAATTGGTCCCGGTCTTGGTGAATTGTCCTATCCTTGTTTAATTTCCATAGCACAGGAGAAACTCCTAGTTTGGGATTAGACAAGTGTATTTACAAAATGAATATTATGTATTACTAGCTGTGCCCGCGGCTCCACTCGTATAGACTATAGGATCCGCTCCCCTTCCCACTTCCACTCTCTATTCCACTGCCACTCCCACTCAGACTCTCAATCCCACTCATTCCCGCTCCAGGTCCAGCATATTAGCATAACTTCTGATTGACTGGGCCGATTGCAATGAAATAAAGCCTATATGTTACACCGAATTAAGCATTGTTTCTGTGAAAAGTACATCGAAATCGGTTCAGTAGTTCTTAAGTGATGTGTGCACAGATAAACAGGCAAACAGATAAAAATTCCAAAAATGATCGAAATGTGTTTTATTTGTTTTCCTTTTTTTTTGCAAATATCTTCAATGTACAGACACGCGAAGTTTACGATTTTATTTATTAGATTATTTATTTAAAAAAGGTACGGGCATCATTAGATGTGCCGCGCAGCACGCAAAATTGTGTCTAAGGCGCTTGATTTAGCGTTGTTATTACTGCGTACGGACTGGGTAAGTACCACGCCGGGGCGGCCCGACAGTGTAGGTATCATTGACCATACATTCCCTCCCACCTCACCGCAGCACGTCACCCCCCCACCCCCCCCCCCCCCCCCGTACACGGACATGCCGCCAAGGATGAATAAAAATTACTAATAACAATTGACAGCCACTCTCAGCTTATCGCTCCCATCTCATCATAGAATATTACATCCGACACAGACGCTCAACTTTTATGAATACTGTCACGTGATCAAATAAAAAATTGAATTTTCACCGCGTCGGATGGCTTCCGAGAAAAAGTTTAATCGAGTCGCTGAGCTGTTACAAATTTATGACTTAGGACCCGGTACTTATGATAAATACTTGAAGAATATATACGAGTAAATGATGTAATTTGTCATTCGATATTACATTTTTATGAAGTTCTGTTGAAATTTTATTACAGATTTCATGAATTATACCTACTTAAATGTAGGGTTGTCATGAGTGATTTTCTTATTTTAAATCCGAGACTGTTAGAGGAATTTCATGCTTAATGAAGTTATTACAGGGTTGGATTTGACTCGAGCCAGAGGTCGTGAGTTCAATTCTCTCTAAGGCAGTTTCCCACCTCTACGCCTGCTCCCCCTGCAACTCCTCTGAACGAGGATCAACGGAGGTACGCAACACATAACACCTACCAGTGAAGGTAGGGCAAGTCCCAGGTAATGAATTTACCCAACTTTGTGCCCCAGACAAGTTAAATTAAAGAAGTAAAGAGTCAAATTAGGTAGAGAGTTCCCACTTCCCCTCTAGCAAATTGGACTGTAGCAATGAAACGGTGACCAGAGTGGTCAGGTTGGGGGTTTGGGGGGTTTGGTGTGGCCAAGATAAGCCTGGCCACCTAGTTTGAATACCACGGACGTATTAGCGGCTTTGTGACGATGTGAGCTGGGACGGAGTAGCAGAAGGCTACTTCGTATAGTAGTGCCAATAGTAGGCATGGCAAAAACGCTTAAACGCTCGGAAATTGTGACGGTTCGCAACCAGATCTCCATAGTATACTGGACGGTTCACGCAATTTAAATCCGATAGCATGATTTGCACTGCATCTCACTAGGGCAGACAACTTTGTACAATTTGCCACCACACCCGTTCCTCTGCCTTCCGCTTCCGGTCACCTTCCTAAGGTAGTCGGTTCATCTGGCAGAGAGCATCCCACCCTACGCGTGCGACCTGCGGTCACCACTCCAGAACTCTTCTGCCTCAGCGGCCGTCGGTTATGCGGAACTGCTACTTCAGCTTGCTAATCCTTTCGGCTAGGTCTGTGAACTTTGTTCTTCGTCGGAACTCCTCATTACGAATCATATCCCTCAAACAAACCCCGAGCATAGCCCGCTCCATAGCTCGCTGTGCGACTTGAAACTGGTGTATGAAGCCCACCGTCAGTGTCCACGTTAGGATATATCTATTACTCTTAGCACTGTCCACGTCCAGTCTCGCCGCCACAGTCTGCAGGAGGCCGGTGGAGCTGCCCCTCACCAGTTGGATCAGGGAAGCGATGCGCTTTCTAACAATGCCAGAGAAGCTATCTACTTCAGCTTCTGCCATCATCCCTGACGCACTGCAGTGACGTCGCAGCCTGATCAGCCCCCTGAAGGCATTGTTGTAACGGCAAATTCTTCCAAAATTGAAAAAGAAAGCAAAGAAAGAAAGAAAATATATTTATTCACTCACACATCAATTACATATACATTCATTATTATTATTATTATAGATATTAATAATTAAATTTGCCGTGTGGTTTCCGGTAGAGTAGAATAGGACCACTCCAACTCTTCCCGTGGATGTCGTACAAGGCGACTAAGGGAATACATTATAAAACATCAATCAGGCCTCCCCAACCCGTCTGGCCAGCGCGGGGAGTGTAGGCCAAATCCTCCGTTTATCTCCGGCAGATGAGAGAGGGTTGTGCTCCTGCAGTGGAGACAAAAATAACCTGATGATGAATTAAATTAGGTTATAACATCTCTAAAAATTAAGGAGTGGACGATGCTGTGCAAGTGAGAGGCTGCACCCGGAAGAAGCAGCGCTGGTTTTCTGCTGGGGCCTGGGCTAGGGTGTCTCAGAGTGTTGTGTAGGTGTGTGGGATATGTGGGGGTGAGTATGTGTGTGTGTGTTTTGAGAAATTGAGTATTGTTAGAATCATTCTTAAGAATACTGTTAATGATTTATTACTTTCAGTGTTTAATAATAATATTAATTACTTTAATTTTGGCTATAAATACAGTTAATAGAAATGTTAAAACTAAGAGTATCGCCAATGACGGAAGTCTCCGTCATCGCCGATTACAAGCCGTCATAAGCCCACAGCGCAACGATCTCTATGTACTACTAGATGGAGCGTTCCAAACAGTCGCTCTATTCCATGCAAGGAGCTGCAACTCGTTCACATTCACAACGAAACTTGTGCAGTTACTACGCAGAACATTCAATTATTTACTAAACATTTATGCTATTTACCCGTAGCGTCAATATTTAGTAATAATTAAATGTTCTGCGTAGTAACTGCACAAGTTTCATTGTGAATGTGAAAGAGTTGTGGCTACTTGCGTGGAACAGAGCGATTGTTTGGAACGCTCCATCTGGTAGTACATAGAGATCGTGGCCACAGCGTGTTATTTTTTGATGCGAAACAGACGGTTGTTGGGACTTATGTTTGATGTCTGACATATTTTATTGTTATTATTTATTTATTCTATTAACCATTCACAATATTATCTCACTAACAAACCCCTAGCCTGGTCACCACCAATTCAATCTTGATACAATAGGACCACCATAAAATATCACCGGGCAATCCATTCTAGTGACGTATGTAACGATAGTTGCTACAACAATAAATCTGGACGGGACATCGCAAACAAACTTTTGGAGACCGCCCAAAACGTTCTGCGTTTAGATCAAAGGCATTGGGAACAATTTGGATGACGTATGGGGTTAAAAATGTCTCCATTCTCTGCTAAGTCATTGGATAAGTTTTAATACTGTTCGAAATTAGACATTTAAAGCAGTCAGACCTAGAACTTTTCTAGCACTAATAGTGTCAAATAGAAATATGCATTTACTACTGAATAAGTTGTTATTTACGAGTATACTGTTCCAAATCTACAGTAATATTATAAAGAGGAAAGATTTGTATGTTTGTAACGAATACACTCAAAAATACTGGACCGATTTCAAAAAATCTTTCTCCATTAAAATGCTGCGTGGTTCCCGACTTAGAATAGGGCCATCCCTATTTTTCCCGTGGGTGTCGTCAAGGCGACTAAGGGATTGCGTTCTCCTGTGTGTATATGTTATCTTATCTTATCTTCTTAGGGGGCCAGGAAGACCTGGCGACACTTCGACCCTTCAGGATCTTTTGTGCCATACCCCTGACCACCAACGGTGCCCCAAGCCGATTTGGTGGACTTCACATACGCCTCAGAATTTCTTCTTCGGCATATGCAGGTTTCCTTACGATGTTTTCCTTCACCGAAAAGCCTGTGGTATTATAAATAAATCGTACTTAAGTTTCGTAAAACTCATTGGTACGGGCGGGGTTTGAACCCACGACCTCATGAATGTGAGGCGAGTGCACAACCAACCGGCTACCACGGCTCTGCACGGTGTATATGTTAAGATCATTAATTAGACCAAAAGTCGTACTCTATTGGGGAGGCCTATGTCCAGCAGTGGACGTATTTAGGCTGATGATGACGCTACATTATCCCTGAGTGACATCCTATCCTACTTCCTACTAATATTATAAATGTGAAAGTTTGGATGTTTGGATGTTTGTTACTCAATCATACTTCTACCACTAGACGGATCGTGATGAAACTTGGCACACATATCGGTTAGATCCTGGAATAGTACATAGGTTAGTTTTTATCCCAAAAAAAACTTATTCCTACGGGAAACGCAATTAATCGTTAAAAGCAGTGTGTAAATATCGAAATATACGCAGAGAAAGTCGCGGGCAAAAGCTAGTTGTTGATAAATTTTACTGCTACGCCCAAATGCATAGTACAGATACTCCGTAGCACCGAGCTACGCCGCTACGAAATACCGAAACATTTTATTTAAAATTTAAACCATGTTCGCCGTCTGGTTCAAAACACGCTTTAAAAAGCGCACAATGTGATAAAAAATCTCTTCAATCGAGCGAAGTGCACAGTCTGGTGAATGTTGTGCAGAAAATGACTGATACTCTGCAGTAAATGGACAAAGAAATGTAAGGGTTGAGGAAAAATATACTGTGGATGAAACATTTCATATTAGTTTGAACTAAGCTCTGACATTTTATACAAACGAAGCCGTTGTATTTCTCCGTGATAAAAGATTTAAGAGGCTACAAAGTGAAGATTAAATGTCGTGTTTATTGTTGCTACTTTCTTTGATTAGTTTTCTAATAAATATAACTGTATTTTTGTCTCCACTGCAGGAGCACAACCTTCTCTCATCTGCCGGAGACAGACGGAGGATTTGGCCTACACTCCCCGCGCTGGCCAGACGGGTTGGGGAGGCCTGACTGATGTTTTATAATGTATTCCCTCAGTCGCCTTGTACGACATCCACGGGAAGAGTTGGAGTGGTCTTATTCTACTCTACCGGAAACCACACGGCAAATAATATAATACATAGTATATAGTATAGTAAGATAATATATTACTATATCTATTAACCTTGGGTTACATTATCGAAGTTTTAGTACGGATCTCTAATTTTTTGTAATTATAAATATAGCCTATGTTATTCAGGGATAATGTAGCATTTTAATGGAGAAGAATTTTTTTAACGGGTCCAGTAGTTTTGTGTTTATTCGTTACAAACATACAAAATCTTTCCTCTTTATTAGTGTAGATTCGGAGGACTGAGAGTGGACACGAAAATCGATTCAGAAAACTGAAATTGTATTACAAATTACGTTTTCAATTACTCAAAAAACAACATGTCTACTTTGTTGTTGCATTGCATTACGGCCCACTTGTCCGAGTTGAATTCAATTTCGAAGCGATCGGGTATACCAATAAATACAGACGGTAATTCATTTAAATTACCGTATAATCACAGTTACAATTAAAAATACAACGGGCCGTTAAACGAATAATACAAACCATCGAGTAATTTGATGTAATTAAGTTTACACACAAAATGTTCATTATTTTTGAATGACAAAGTTCATCATCATCATCATCAGCCTATATACGTCCACTGCTGAACTTGCCTTCCCAATAGAATGCCTCTTTTGGTGGGCTTTCCATTAGGAGATTTGCCATAATCACCACGCTTGGCAGACGGATTGGTGATCGCAGTAATGATTTTAATATACACAGGAGAATGCTGCTGCTCATCCCTGGTGCAATCCCTTAGTCGCTATTCTAAGCCGGGAACCACACGGCTTATGGCAAAGTTGCGTGGTGTTAATACTGCTTCTTTGAAGGACTAAGGTGACCGACATAGTCGAAAGTATTAGCAAGCTGAAGTGGCAGCGGCCGTTAGAGCAGACGAGTTCTGGAGTGGAGACCGCAGACCGGCACGAGATGGACCGACGACCTGAAGAAGGTAGCCGAAAGCGGCTGAAGGTTCATTAGGCCTATGTCCAACAGTGGACGTATAAGGGCAGATATGAAGATTTATACTAATGGTGGATTTATAATTATTTATAGACTAGCTGTTGCCCGCGACTTCGTCCGCGTGGACAACTTAACATCACAAATTATTATGTATTTCCCGTAGGAACGAGATGTTTTTTCGGGATAAAACTATCCTATGTCCTATTCCAGGACCTAACCTATATGTGTGCCAAGTTTCATCCCGATCCGTCCTGTGGTTGAAGCGTGATTGAGTAACAAAAATCCAAACATCAAAATATCCTTCTGTGTCCTTACACATAAGATATAGATATATACTGTGGCGGGCTTTTTTGTAGAACTATTTAAGATAAACATTTCCATCATACATTACATATGTGTAACTCTAGCGGTTTTGGAATAGAATAGCTCACGCCAGAATAGCTCGCAGATGGTAGATTTTTTCCTACTTACTTGATATTTTGGACAATTCACACAATATCTTTATAAATTGTAGCCTATGTGTTATTCTAATGTATAAGCTATATTATTGCAAAGTTTCATTAAAATCCATTCAGTAGTTTTTACGTGGAAAAGTAACAAACATTCATCCATACTTACAAACTTTCGCGTTTATAATATTGAGTAGGAAGTAGGATGTTTTCTACAACTGATTTAGTAGCCAGCTACAGTAATTAAGTAGTGTGGTTACTTAATAATGTGGCCGGCTACTGAATGAGCTGTAGGCAATACCATGTATAATGGAGGCGGCTACTTACGTAATAGGGGTATATTTTTTTTACTTATATAAGTAGGAGCACTACTTATTATTTTCTGTAAGTTAAAATCACTTGATTGTATTCACAGGATTCTTAGCAACACCTGCTACAAGATTAGAGCGCTCATTAACCTGACAATTAATCGTTTGTTTAAGAATGACAGAGGACGCCATTTTACTTTGCTAAGGTCACGTCATAAAAGGAGCTTTCTTCGTCCTTCTTTGAAGAATAGAATTTATAATGACATCTTTTGACAAAGAACAAAGGTCAATTAAATTGTAAATTCTTTTAGTTAGTTCGGTTTATTATATTATCGCGAACCTGGTTTCATCAAAAGGTTTTCATTCGCCGAAAGGAATTCTGAGAGAAAATAAATATATTTTTTAAATGAAGTGCAACATAGTACCTTTATGACATCAGCCCTTAGACGTCCACTGCAGGGCATAGGCCTTCCCCAATGAACGCCACCACACCCGGTCCTCCGCCCTCCGCATCCAGCAGCTTCCACACACCTTTTTCATTTCGTTAGTCCATCTGGCGGCGGGGAGTCCCACCCTGCGCGTTTATAATAATAATGTTTTTATTAAAGGTATAAAAAAACCCATAAAATAGACAATACATAAATAAAACAATTAACAATGAACACACGATGCTAAACTACTAATATTATAAACTAGCTGGTGCCCGCGACTTCGTCTGCGCACGATTAGTATTTGGAGTAGCTTTTTTGTAGGACTATTTAAGATAAACATTTCCATCATACATTACATATGTGTAACTCTAGCGGTTTTGGCAGCGCACGCCAGAATAGCTCGCAGATGGTAGATTTTTTCCTACTTACTTGATATTTTGGACAATTTACACAATATCTTTATAAATTGTAGCCTATGTGTTATTCTTATGTATAAGCTATATTATTGTAAAGTTTCATTAAAATCCATTCAGTAGTTTTTACGTGAAAGAGTAACAAACATCCATCCATACTTACAAACTTTCGCGTTTATAATATTAGTAGGATGAGAAAGTTTGGATATTTGGATGTTTGTTACTCAGTCACCCTTCAACCACTGGACGGATCGTAATGAAACTTGGCACACATATAGGTTAGGTCCTGGAATAGGACATAGGATTGTTTCTATCTCGAAAAAAATATCCTATTCATACGGGAACTACATAATAATTTGTGATGTTAAGTTGTCCACGCGGACGTAGTCGCGGGCAACAGCTAGTATTACATAAAATACCTACCAAAAGGGGGTAGGTGGTCATACGATCATACGTCAATTATAATAAAATTTTCTATTTCTTGTTTACGCTCCGAGGAACGTATATCTAATACCTATGGATTGGGACATCCATGTCACAGCAGGCGGCTTAAGACGCTGTTATGAGAGCGACGTATTCCCAAAAGGAAGCCACGCGCGCTCTCAAAACTGCATAGAAGTCGCATATATAAGATTCATCATCATCATCAGGTTATTTTGGTCTCCACTGCAGGAGCACAACCCTCTCTCATCTGCCGGAGACAGACGGAGGATTTGGCCTACACTCCCCGTGCTGGCCAGACGGGTTCGGGAGGCCTGATTGATGTTTTATAATGTATCCCCTCAGTCGCCTTGTACGACATCCACGGGAAGAGTTGGAGTGGTCCTATTCTACTCTACCGGAAACCACACGGCATATTTCGTATATATAAAAGATTGCGTACAAATGAATTCATCTATTTCTCCTACTACTGACTCCATCGACTCCATCCAATGTTACTCAACCCTGAAACTATCCGAACGGCTCCAAAAGATTATTCACAGTCATTTATTTACCTCCATTATATTACTCACGAACTCACTCATTAATCACATAACGTCATTAATCATATTTTTTCATCGCAAAAATTAAGCGAAAGCTGCTCAATGGCCCTTAAAAACGACAATATCTAAAGCCCGAGAGAGAATTTTGTAAATCTATATACTTATTTTGTAAAAAAAAAACTTTTTGTACATATTTTAGAATAATATTAGACTAGCTGGTGCCCGCGACTTCGTCTGCGCAGGATTAGTATTTCGAGTAGCTTATATTAGCGTGGCGTAGTAAAGAAATTAACATTATGACATTAAAATTATAATTTTATGGCGCGCGCCAGAATAGCTCGCATATGGTAGATTTTTTCCTACTTACTTGATATTTTGGACAATTCACATAATATCTTTATAAATTGTAGCCTATGTGTTATTCTGATGTATAAGCTGTATTATTGTAAAGTTTCATTAAAATCCATTCAGTAGTTTTTACGTGAAAGAGTAACAAACATCCATCCATACTTACAAACTTTCGCGTTTATAATATTAGTAGGAAGGTTTTATCGAGGCCCGCAGTAATAATTTGCGTAAGGAACATCATCAGCCTAAATACGTCCCCTGCTGGACATAGGCCTCCCCATGTCCAGCAGTGGACGTATAGAAACGTAACGTAGACGTATAGGACGTATAGACTAGAAATACCACTTTTGGTTAGATGTCCATTGGGGGATTTGCCATAATCACCACGCTTGGCAGGCGGATTGGTGATCGCAGTAATGATCTTAACATACACACACAGGAGAACGCAGCTGCCCGTCCCTGGTGCTATCCCTTAGTCGCCTTGACGACACCCAGGGGAAAGATAGGGGTGGCTGATTCTAAGCCGGGAACCACACGGCAACGGCGTAATTGACAATTTGTCAAAAATTTGTTATATGCATTTGTTAAATTCAAAATTAGATTTTAATTTACATCGTTAAAAATCTACAAGAATATTGACAAAAGATATTTACAGTTCGAGTGTGGAATACTTAAATGTCGTTCGTTAAATTGGTGACGTCGTCAAAAAGGCTGGGTTCCGCAGTGAGAAGAATAAAAGGAGGTGCATGAAAAGGTTCGCAATGAGTGAGGGTGTGTTACGATTGCACACAGATGATACATCGTATCTGCCTACACCTCTGGGACCAGGGCATGAGCATTATGTATATATGTAAAAATTTAGAAAGTATTAACTTTGCTCTGGTAGCATCAAAAACACCACAGACCGATGACGAGTAGCACCTGCCATCTGTAAAAGCTTTAATAAATTTAGACTTCAATCTCGCTTATAGCCTAAGTCCAACAGTGGACCTGGATAGGCTTATCTACTGAGGTCAGCCTTTTTGATTCACATTAAAATTATTGTGTTTCAATTTCCACCAACGTCTAGTTACTGAGTGTTTAGTAAATGTCTTGTCATTAGATACTCTAAAACAACTCCGTTTAAACCGTACGCAGTAAGTCATAAATCTTCCCGTGAGTCTCATCAAGGCGGATTACACCAGGGAGAGGCAACAGCGTTCTCCTGTGTATCTTAACATCATTACTGCGATCACCAATCCGCCTGCCAAGCGTGTTGGTTATGGCAAATCCCCCAATGGACAGCCTACCATATGTATATGTATGTATGTATATTATTGATAAAACATGTAGTATGCATACGTATTTGTTAAAGAATCCATTATCCATAATTACTCATATTTATTTATATTCATATATATAAATATAAAAATCTCACATTTGTAATATCGTGCTACCTAGTCTCATTAGAGACCGTCTAGGCATTAAAACCTGTCGTAAATATTGAGAGATAGTCCCGGCACGGGCTGTATGGCCTGTTGGGGCTTCTCTGGACACACACTGTCGTTCCATAACGCATGCTCGGCCTATATACTCTTATGAATTGTGTTAGAATTAAGAAAGTGTGTAAATTGTCATAATAATATGTAAACAATATAAACAATGAACCAAAAGAATGCCATTCTATTGGGGAAGCTTATGTTCAGCAGTGGACGTATTTCGGCTGATGACCCTACTAATATTATAAACGCGAAAGTTTGTAAGTATGGATGGATGTTTGTTACTCTTTCACGTAAAAACTACCGAATGGATTTTAATGAAACTTTACAATAATATAGCTTATACATCAGAATAACACATAGGCTACAATTTATAAAGATATTGTGTGAATTGTCCAAAATATCAAGTAAGTAGGAAAAAATCTACCATCTGCGAGCTATTCTGGCGTGCGCCATAAAATTATAATTATAGTCATAATGTTAGTTCTTTTCTACGCCACGCTAATATAAGCTACTCAAAATACTAATTCTGCGCAGACGAAGTCGCGGGCACCAGCTAGTAATATTATATTTGCTCATAAATATTCAGTTTTCTTTATTAATGTACTAATGCTTGCGTCATTTTGGCAGAGCCACGGACTCCGATTTAAAATCTCGTCATTTTGGCAGAGCCACCAATATACGCCTATAACTTTTAAACGGCTAAAGTACAAATTCTAATTTTCGAGTACAAAATAGTACATTTCCAGGACAAATTTTTTGCATGGTCAGATTTCAAATCAGAGACTGTGGCTCTGCCAAAATGACGCAAGCTGTACTAATATCTTCGATAGAAACTCAGGTATCTATATTATCCATGCAATTACATTAAGGTATAACGACATAGAGGCACCGTGACCTAATTATTGCCGCAAACATTATTCAGAAACCGGACACCGTCGATTACGTAGCCTGTTTTACGTCCACAGGGAGTTATAATTTTATTAACCCAGTTAGTTATCTAAAGTGGCCTACAATATCAGTGTTACCATAGTGTTGTAATTGATTACCCCTAATATGGAACGTCACCACTAGGGGACATTACGTAAGCATTACAGGGGGACAGGGGGTCTTGTGGTTTCCGTGTGGTTTCCGGTAGAGTAGAATAGGACCACTCCAATTCTTCCCATGGATGTCGTACAAGGCGACTAAGGGAATGCATTATAAAACATCAATCAGGCCTCCCCAACCCGTCTGGCCAGCGCGGGAAGTGTAGGCCAAATCCTCCGTCTGTCTCCGGCAGAGGCGGATTTGGCATTTGCTAGAGGGGAAGTGGGAACTCTCTTCCTATTTTGACTCTTTACTTCTTTAATTAAATTTGTCTGGGGCCCAAGGTAGCGTAAATTCATGACCTGGGACTTGCCCTACCTTCACTGGTAGGTGTCTTTGTAGTTACCTCCGTTGATCCTCGCTTAGAGGAGTTGTGGGGGGAGAATGGTGAGGAGGCGGGAAATGTCTCCGGCATATGAGAGAGGGTTGTGCTCCTGCAGTGGAGACAAAAATAACCTGATGATGATGATGATGAGGGGGGGGGGGGTCTTCTTTGCTTATTTTTGTTGGGGGTCTGGAAGGTGATTACGTCAGCAGTATTTATTTTTTTACTATTTCAGATTTTCTACAAAATTTTATCGATTTCGGTTGAATGGACCATGATGTTGAACCGACTTCCTCCAGATTCGACACTCGCGCACAATCCTACACAAGCTCCTGTCTTCGTCTGAAACACTCGCGGATAGGTATAGGTCAATCACGACGTTTCTCCACTGGAGAATTGCCGGTCCACATGTATGTAAGCATAATGCTTAACAGCGGAGCGAGCTGATGATACTTGTCCCCGTGCTCATCAAAAAACACGACGTGGGTGGCGCTAGTTGTTGCGAAAGGTAGGAAACAGGTAGTCGTTAAACAATTGCCAACTGCCAACTGGGAGCGCGTCTTCAGGATGCAAAAACGCGCCATAAGAGCGATTGCACGAGTTCCCAATGATGAGCCGGCTAAAGGGCATTTTATTGCCCTAAGAATAATGACGTTGCCAAGTCTGCTAATCCTCCAAGTCGCTACCTATGTCAGGGAAAACTTGGACGATTATGAGGGGCTTGGTTACTGTCACGCATACTCCACCCGGCACGCGAAAAGGCTTCGCCCCATCACCCACACCCTAGCGAAGTGAGCGAAAACGATACAAGTAATGGGTCCCGCGGTGTACAACCGACTTCCCACTGAGGTCACCAGCTCTCCGAGCCTACCTATTTTTAAAAAGAGACTGTGCGCCTGGCTGGTCGAGCAGGCATTTTATTGCTATGAAGAGTTCTTTCAGAACGCATTAACTTAATTTATTTAGTTTTAAGAATTTAATTTGACATTTTTATATTTATGTTAGTTATTGATGTTTAATTTCATTGTGTTTAATTTGCTTTTATAATTTGATTTTATTTAACTTGTGTATAATTTTTATTTGACCTGTAACGGAAGTTATCAATAAAGTATGTCTATGTCAATTCGAACGCCATTTAATTAATGGTTATAAACGGTTTTTAGGAAAACTTGGAAGCGTCATAACTTTTAATTGTTTTATTTAATTCCAGAGCATGTTCTCAAAATATCTACGTACATTTTCTTATCACCCATATAATACAAGAATTGTGATGGTGCATATAATTGAATACCGAATACAACGACAGCAGCACAAGTCCACAGTTCAGTGAAATCGTCCAAATTGGCCATCCACGTTCGTTTTAATTTCGTACCAAATTAAATTTCCCGTGTGTTCCAACGTCGATAGCAGAAGCGATAGTGGATTTTAATTAAGGCAGCGCTTTCTACTTACCTTATAAATATGGTACCTTCTTTTTGTTATAAATTCAGTGTCCTTTTTAACGCTTTTCATTATAATTTGCCCCCATTAATCCTGGTATGTTTTCACCCCAGCTTTTGTATGTTTTCTATGAAATTTGCGGATTTATTGGTTTTCTTATTGTTTGTTGTAGCATGTTTAAATCAAAATCAATCAAATCAAACTCATTTATTTGTGAACATCCTACTAATATTATAGATGCGAAAGTTTGTAAGTATAGATGGATGTTTGTTACTCTTTCACGCTTCAACCACTGGACGGATCGTGATGAAACTTGGTACACATATAGGTTAGATCCTGGAATAGGACATAGGATAGTTTTATTCCGAAAAAATAGCCTGTTCCTACGGTAAAACATAATAATTTGTGATTTTAAGTTGTCCACGCGAACGAAGTCGCGGGCAACAGCTAGTATTTTTATAATAGGTAGGTAGTGCGGCAATCTATGGTCCGCCATACGGCGTACAAATACATAACTTAACATTAGCATGCACATGTGCACGCAGAAATGAATTTACAATTAGAATAAAAACATATAATCATCATCATCATGTCAGCCTTTAGACGTCCTCTGCTGGACATAGGCCTTCCCCAATGAACGCCACCACACCCGGTCCTCCGCCCTCCTCATCCAGCCGCTTCCGGCCACCTTCTTTAGGTCGTCGGTCGATCTGGCGGCGGGGCGTCCCACCCTGCATATCAAGTACACTGGTAGTGTACACTACAGACATGGTGTATAGGCCTGACTGATGTTTTATAATGTATTCCCTCAGTCGCCTTGTACGACATCCACGGGAAGAGTTGGAGTGGTCCTATTCTACTGTCAAACTTTAGCATTATGTAATATATTGTTTGTTATGATATTCTTTATTGCACATCTTAATACTAAATACAGTAATAAATGGTGTGACCAAAGGCGTGCTTACCTCTAAAAGAGATCTCTTCCAGCCAACGTTACAGGGTGTAAGACAAGGCAGTAAGAGCGAGGGGGCAAAATAAGTGCGTAATAGGCTACATAATAAGTAAATACCTGAAATACTTAAATATAAAATAATAATAACTATTATAGACATACATAAATACATACATACCGTATTATACTGAGTGAGACAGATAGTGCTCTTATAGTATAGTTTTAAATGTCACCGACGTACTATCTCGAATGACATTAGATTCCTCAATATAATTTAATGTTGCAGTAATTACGTACGCTGCAGCCGAAGGTTCGAAAAAAAACCAAAAATAGTTTTAAACTAATTTTAATCTCCGCAATGGAAATTTAAATACAAAGTATAAAAAACTTATATTCTAATTAGCCTAACCCGATCGAAGTATGATCAAAGAATGCATATCATATAATAGTCTCTATAACTAAAGGTTTGCTGCGTCAGCGCCTCGTGCTCGCTGACCTCCATGCAGTCGCATGCAGTGTCGGCGGACTTCATAGGGACGCGGCACGTATCACCTCCATCCGAAGATCAGCAGCTATTTTCCAACGCTTAGTGAAAATGCTGCTGGCGTCTTTTCCCGGGTTCCGTGTTGTTTTGCTATTCCAGGGTCTTCATATATATGTTTCTGGGATGTCGGCGGTGCCGGGTTTCCCACCGCCTTACAGTTCCACATTTTGTGTCGGCGGGTTATGATAATGATCGCCAGTGCACTTGCACCTAATAGTACGGTATAAAAAGGTAGCGTCGTGTGGTACAGGACATCTGGTTGCATCGTTTTTAATTGTACGGGTGCCTCTAGTGAAATTTTATCCTGGATGCTGTGAAGTCCTTGCAGGTTGATTGAGTTGAGATTGATGTGGGTTGAGATATCTGTATGTTTTTCAATATCGTACGGGATATTCATTAGTTTCAGAGGTTGACCTTCTATTTCGTTATTTTCATTTAAAATTGTGAATTCTTCAGTTTGCAGATAGCAATTTATGGGTATGGTGATAAGATAACTTCCTTGTAGAGAGTTTACATCTTCTCTTCCGCAGGCTAATTTTACTTTTGTCATCTGTGGGAAGGACAGTACGTAGTGCTGGTCGTCGAGTGTTTCCATTGATTCCTTTGACAGGGACACTGTAGTGAAATGGCAGGATTCTTCTATAGCTTGGTTGGTGATGAGGCCATGTATACAGTCTGACTTTGTATGAATCTGTCGATTTGAATCTTTCTCACAGAGATACCAGTTGCTTAACTTCGGGCATTCTGCCTCTATGTACATGAATGACTTCTCGTTAGTTGCTATGAAAGGAAAGGGAGGAATAAGGACCTGTTGTTTTCTATTGGGTACTATAGCTAGTTTGTATAGATCATATATATCTGTAGATACTATCGGGACTCTAAAAACTATAACTATTTGCTTTTCTATGTAATATGATCCAGGTTTTATAATATCATAATACTCTCTTAATTCTAAATTTAGAATTTGATCCTTACTATAAATATCTTTTAACTTATCTATCATAGATTTAAGTACATCTACGTCTATCATGGAGTGATGAACGCTCGAGGCTCTTATAAAAGCTAAAGTGTTTTCTATCCTAATTAACTCTTCCATTAAGTCCTCTACGTTTTCGCTTATTATACTTAAAAGTTGGGCAAACTTTGCATATTTTATCAAATTATCGTTTCTATATGCTTCTCTATCTTGTAGTAACTCTAGGGTAGCGTTGATTTTTCTTTGATTTATCACTAATTGATCTATTACGTCACTGTGTCGTGACATCCATTCCTTATTGAGGCTGATATGATTATTTAATTCAGTTCCTATTCTGTCTTGATTGTTCTGTAAAATCTGAATTGCATTGTTATATTTTAGTGCATCTGAGTGATCTAAATTACCTGTTATGCTTTTTACTACAGAGCCTAGGCTATCTACAAGACCTCTCTTAGCACGATGTGGTTCTAATGATCTTAACTGATTAAGTACCTTTCTAAGCTTGCTAGTAAGATAATCTAATTGAAGCTCGTACAGAAGTAAAGTATCGTTACTAAGTCTGGTTCTATAAGTCTGAACTTGAGTTTCTAATGAGTCAATTTTGTCTTCAATGTTGCTAAGGTGTACAGTCTGAAGGAAAGTATGGTAGTGAGTTGTTAACTTAGTTTGTCCAAGTTTGTATGGCAGTATTCCTGGTCCATCAGATAAACTCTCAAGTTTTATCTCTTGAGGTCGTGCCACGTGAGTGGTCAGCAACAGCAGAATCCTGTAACAATGTACTTACTTTAGGGACTCGCTTCAGTCGTGACTTGGCTACGGGGCCACGTTTCTTGGATGTGTAGATGTGGATAGGTAAATCGGCGAGAACAATATCCTGTGTGTAGCGGGGTGCAGTTTTCTGACGACTAGCTAAAGGGTTTTTGATAAATACTTGCTGTTGGGGTGTGTATTCTACTTCTGGTTCACGGTTTTTATTCCTGTTTTCGATAATAGCAGTACGGTCAGCAAGGGATGATTTATTTATTAGTTCATAAACCTTCCTCATCTGTTCTCTATGATTCTGTAAGTAGTGTTGTAATGTGTGTTCTGTAAAGTCGATGTCTAGAAGGTCTCTGGGGTCAAAATGTCCAGTTAATAGGTCAAAGGGCCTGCATTTAGTAAAACTATGGATGGAGCTGTTATAAGCTATTATTGCGTATGGAACAAGGTTGACTATTGGTTCACTTTTGTGTTGAATTTTCAAAATTCGAAGGTGTTCGAGTAAAGTCGAATGAAAACGTTCAATGTTACCATTGTCGTTAGGAGAATGAGCAAGAATCCTATGGTGATTTATCTTATGAAGTCGTGTGAATTCAGCAAAGAGTTGGTTAGTAAACTCAGTTCCATTGTCAGTTACTATAGTGGTCGGGACTCCGTGGTGAGTGCAATATTGCAACAGCGCTTGCAGGATGCTAACAGCTGTGCCGTCACGTAGATGATATGCCTGTCCATATTTCGTAAAAACGTCTATAAAGGTCACATATTTTTCACTCTGTACAGTGAATAAGTCCATGTGAATTATGTCAAAGGGCTTAGTCGCTGGGGGTACGATATTAAACTGTTGTCTTACTGGGCGTCTGTCATATTTAGCCTGTCCGCATATTATGCATTCGTTAATGAATTTAGTGATCTGATCTTTCATTCTGGGCCAGTAATATTTCCTGGAAAGAGCTAAATAGCACTCATTGATACCTCGATGGTTGGTTTTTCCGTCGTGGTAATGGCGTATAATGTCTTGTTGACGAAGATATTCTTTAACATTTTCGATTTCAAATTTAGTTAATATGAGATTCATTGAAGAACTTTTGAATTTATCTTGTATAATAGGGACAATTAAATACATATCAAGGGGTGGATTAATTAATATGGCAGTTTTAACTTTCGGGTTCACGTATTCCTTGATTGAGTTGATTACATCTTGTTCTAGGTTGGATTCTGATAACTGTACTGCTATACGTGTGTGAGTGTCAAATGGTTTAGTTACCGTCGGTCTTCGTTTAACGTCATTTACGACTGTGAAATGTATCTGTCTATGAAACTTGTTAAGGGGTTCGTCTGTAATTGGGACTTCTAGTATGGGGTGTTCGTTGCTGGTATGTACTGTTTCTGTCGATGAGTCTGCTAACGTCGGTGGCTTCTCTGAAGGGTTTACGAGTAAGGATTCTGTTTCAGTCGTTTGGTCTGCTACTATAGTCGGCCTATCCGGGGAATTAATAAATGAGCTCAGTACTTTTAATTCTTCAATCAATTTACTAACTTCCTCGTTGTGGATTTCCACTCGGGAGAGGGCGTCGGCGTTAGTATTATTCTTACCTTTCTTATATACGACTGTGAAATCATATTCGCTGAGTCTTAGTCGCCATCTAGTTAGTCGTGAATTAGGCTCCTTTAAGTTCACCATCCACTGTAGTGGTTTGTGGTCGGTAATTACTTTGAATTTGCGTCCAAAGAGATATGGCCTAAAGTACTTTGTAGCCCAGACTATAGCAAGGAGCTCTTTTTCTATGGTGCTGTAATTTATTTCGCTTTCATTTAGAGTGCGGGACGCATAACATACGGGCTTGTCGGATCCTATTGATCCTTGGGACAATATGGCTCCGATAGCGACATTTGAAGCGTCAGTGGTTAATACGAATTCCCTAGTAAAATCGGGATATTGCAAAATGGGGTCGTTTGTTAGTAGAGTTTTGCATTTCTCGAAACAAGTGACATATGTAGGGTCAAGAGTGACTTTATTACCCTTTTTTAAACATTGTGTAAGAGGCTTCGTTATACGAGCGAAATCTGGTATGAATTTTCGGTAATAACCGAGAAGGCCTAAAAATTGTTTAATCTCTTTGGGGGTTTTTGGAATCGGGTATTTCTTTATGGCTGAGATTTTGTCAGGGTTTGGCTTGATGCCATCTTTACTAATTATATGTCCGAGGTAAGCTGTTTCAAGCTTAAGAAACTCGGATTTGTCCATCTGTATTTTGAAGTTAGACTCTTGAAGTCTTTGAAAAACCTTTTCTAGATTAATTATGTGTTCTTGGAGGGAGGTACTGAACACTACAATGTCATCCAGATAGACTAGACATATATCGTTCTGGAGGCCTCTGAGGACGTTATCCATTACTCGCTGAAAAGTGGAAGGCGAGTTCTTTAGTCCCATAGGCATTCGAAGGAATTCGAAGTGTCCATGTTCGACATTAAATGCTGTTTTTGGTATGTCGCTAGGGTCCATTTCCACTTGGTAAAATCCACTAGCTAGATCTAGAGTAGTGAAGTACTGGCAGTTACCAAGTTTATCCAGTACGTCGGTAATGTTTGGGATAGGATATTTGTCGTCTATGGTTTTATCGTTCACTTTTCGGAAATCAATTACCAAACGCCATTTAGTTTTCCCTGAGGCATCAGCTTTTTTGGGGACTATCCAAATAGGGGAGCTCCAGGCGGATTCTGATGGTTGTATAATGCCTTGGTCTAACATCTTGCCTATTTGATCCCTAACTTCCTCTCTGTGTATATATGGATATCGGTAGCTTTTGGTATATGTCGGGATCTCGTCAGTCGTCCTAATGTGGTGTTTTATTTTATTTGTGAAGGTAAGTGGTTCTCCATCAATATAGAACACATCGGCATATTTCCCACATAGAGACTCCAAGTTGGCTCGCTCTTCGGGGTTTAAGTGACTTGTACGTAAGCGCGACAGAACTTCTTTTGCGCGCGGTGACATACGTTCGGTACGCGTGCACTCAACGTTATACACTTCTGCACACACTGGTCGGTCCATTGAAAAAATAATGTCATTACGGCTAGGGTTATGTACTTCTAAAATGCCTCTATTGTCTTTAGCGGTGGTTAAACATTCACCTATAACACAGCTAGAAATAATTTGCTCTGGGATGAGAACTTCTCCATGATTGATATCAATTGGTACACGTACTAACTTGGATGATCCGGCCGGTATAATGTTCTCGTAAAGATTAACGTTTCGGGAATCGTAAACTCTTATTGAGTTGGATGCATTTTTTGTATTAAGGGACTTATTCTTAAAATCGATGGTGGCTTCCCATTTATTTAATAGATCTGATCCTATTAAGCCGTCAAAGTAATCATGAAATTTATAAACGAAAAGCGTGACGTCATTATGGTCATTAAATTCGGGGAAACACGGCAGTGTTAGGGAATAGTTATTTCGGCTTATAGCATGTACATTATGTACTTCAAAAGGGTCATGATTGAGGGGGAGATTTTTGTAATACGTCTCGACAGCATTAGGGCTAATAAAAGATTGGTTAGCTCCTGTATCAATAAGTAATTTAAGAGGGGGGTTATTGATTTGAATATATGGAAGTTGACGCTGGGTTTGAAGATTTACTTCTATTTTGGTTTGTCTAATCTTGAGGGGTTCTGAAAATCCTGATTGTTTTCGGTTGTATGGGGACTCTGAGTATTCTGATCAGTGGGAGTGTCGAACATTATCTCGGGGTATGACTGCGGTTCGTAGTCAGGATAATACTGTTCTGGGTACTCGTAATTTTGATAATAGTCATTGTAAGAATCATTGTAACTGTCATTGTAACTGTCATCACATGAGAAATAATCATATCCCATGCAGTCATTAAAGTTCATTTCTCTTGACTTAAAATAATTGTTAGGAGGGGGATTACCAGATTTCCTCCAATCATTTCCAGTGGTAAATCCACTAGGTGGCAAGTTTTTGGTAACAAAATGACTGACACCACTCATCGGGCGTGACTGTTGCTGGGGCGAATTAAATCGAGGTGTAAAGTTGTGCGGGGGCATCCTAAATGCGTTATTTTGGGGATTATAGTTGGGGGGTTGCGCGCGGAATATTTGCTGCGTGCGATTAGGCATAGATAAGCGTTGTTGGGGTTGGTTTTGGCCAAAATTAAATTTGAAAGGCTGAGGTGCAGATTGTATGGGACGCTGTCCATACGGGGTTGGCCAGCTAGGCATCGGAACGTGAAAATTCTGAGAACGCGGGGGTGCAAACCCTACAGGGGGCATTGAGGTGACCTTAGGGGTCTGGTGAGGTTTAGAAAAATCGCTGCGTTGCTGCAAGTACATTACGTTAAGTTCTTCCTGAACATATTCAAGGGCTTTCTCAATTGTGTCGGGGCGCATACATCTTATACGGGACCCAAGGGGTTCTTTTAGGCCGCGAACATAAGATTGCACAGTAACTTTCTTATACAAGTTGCGTTTAGCGTCGATAGTCGTCTGTAAAGTCTCATGTAAAGTCACATAAGTCATTATCGTACTAAACAAGCTTTGACAATGGTCATAAAATTCCTGAGGCGTCCTATTACCTTGCAATGCTAACGAAAGGTCGCTGTACAAAGCCGTCTCGTCGCGTTGATCGGAAAAGTTATTAATTAAGGCTGTTCTAACACCTAACCAACTATCTGGTATACCATTTGAATTAATGGTGTCTGCGGCGGAACTTTTGACCTTATTCAGTATTCCATTTAATACACAGGAATTCACTAATTCGTTACCAGGTTCGTTGCTCATATAAGTGGTAACTATCATGTCACATATATTAACGAACCTTGTGAGTACATTTGGGTTCCCGTCGAACTCCGGTACATGGCGAAGTGCCTTAAAAATCGTATCTGGATCGTGAGACATTTTAAAATCGTTACTCTCAGTCTCAGTATCAGATGTATAAAACAAGTTACTTAAATTATAATCGAATTCTAATTCTCTATTTAAATCTACAAATTGCCGGCGAGCCTGTCGAGATGCAGGTTCCCGGGATATGGAAGATTTTGGATGAAAAATCTTGGAGCTAGGAAATTACTAGGACTAAAGGAAAGCAACACGAGAGCAATTCAAGTGTACTTACATATATTTCATTCTGGTTCTCTCGGGAATCGATGTCTAGATTCGCCTTCTGGTCTGCAGCTGGTCCGTAGATTCTGGATACTCGGAGACGGGGCTTGAGAGCCGCCCGGGCGACACGCGAACGCGTTTTTCGAGTTATCGCGAATCGACCTCGAGTATCCTACCGACTGCGCCAATTACGTACGCTGCAGCCGAAGGTTCGAAAAAAAACCAAAAATAGTTTTAAACTAATTTTAATCTCCGCAATGGAAATTTAAATACAAAGTATAAAAAACTTATATTCTAATTAGCCTAACCCGATCGAAGTATGATCAAAGAATGCATATCATATAATAGTCTCTATAACTAAAGGTTTGCTGCGTCAGCGCCTCGTGCTCGCTGACCTCCATGCAGTCGCATGCAGTGTCGGCGGACTTCATAGGGACGCGGCACGTATCACAGTCGACTGTGCACTGTACAACGATCGCTATGTAAGAAAAAAATAAATAGTTAAGGGGATTTCTGTAATTTTTTGAAATTTTTCTCCAGAAATCCCCTTAGTGTTTCCTTTCAGCATCGGCAGGGGATTTCTGGACAAATTTTCCAAAAAATTCCAGAAATCCCCTTAAGGGGATTTTTCGCAGGGGATTATTGGAATAAGCCCTATGTACTACTAGATGGAGCGTTCCAAACAATCGATCTGTTCCACGCAAGTAGCCACAACTCTTTCTGATACTATATAATAACGTGAGAATTCAAAACAAAATACGCTTTTTCTGTAATCACAATCTCTATTGTGCATGAAACGTAATATTTAAAAAATATAATTTGTTATTCTTATAATATTTAAATGCTTAAGTAATTATGGGAGCTGGAATGACGTCACTCTCATCTAAAACCGACGTCACGGTTTCTTACAACGATCTCTATGTACTACTAGATGGAGCGTTCCAAACAATCGCTCTGTTCCACGCAAGTAGCCACAACTCTTTCACATTCACACTGAAACTTGTGCAGTTACTACTCAGAACATGTAATTATTTACTAAATATTGACATTATTTTACCGTAGCGTCATATTTAGTAATAATTAAATGTTCTGCGTAGTAACTGCACAAGTTTCAGTGTGAATGTGAAAGAGTTGTGGCTATTTGCGTGGAATAGTGCGATTATTTGGAACGCTCTATCTAGTAGTACATAGAGATCGTTGGCACTGTACCTACACATTTTTCGTAATTTCCAGGAAAGTATAACAAACTTCTCTCTTTCCAGGAAAACTTTAAAAATTCACACGACAAGTGTGAAGTACGTGCTCCTGCCTCTGGAATGGACCGCCACCCGCCGCGAAGCGCCGTGAATCTGGAATACGAAATGCAGCATTAACCAGTTCGTATTCTGTTTATCGTTTTTTTAACGGAATCTTGTGGAAAGTTGATATTTAAAGTAAGAAACAGCGGTGGCAGACATTAGCAGTGATCGAAATTGATTGAGTTTTTTTTTAATAAATACAAATATTACATATTGTTGGACATTTTTAAGTTTAAAATAGTGGGTAGGCGACACAGGCTATATAAGAGCGAAGCAAAGGAGGCTCGCCCCTAGCGCTGAGCGCCCTCTGCGCCAGCTAACTGAGCCGAGCGCAGCTGCGCTCGCTCTCCCTCCGGTGAAGCTGTGAAGGCCTTCAGGGACAATAGCAATGTCATTTCGAAAAAAAAAAAAGAAAAAAAAAAAAAAAAAAGGCTCGCCCCTATTCTGCTGCTAGTCGTCGCGCGAGGTGTACGTTAGTTTGCGTGCGACATTGGGTCCGACTCTGAAGGCACACATTTAAAATTTGACAGCGCTAAAATTGGTTTCGTCTCTATCTTCATAATACTGTGTGACAAGTATAGCAACAGTTTTAGTGCTGTCAAATTTTAACGTTGTGCCTTCAGAATCCGGCCCATTATTATCATAGTTCACTCTTATAAACTCGTCCCTAGTATTATTTTCATTTTTAGGTATTTAAAAAAAAGTTAAAACATCTCTTTTAGATTTATATTTAGCTAAATCTTTTCTATACATACATACATAATGCTCACGCCTTGGTCCCAGAGGGGTAGGCAGAGACGATGGATCGCCACTTTGCGCGATCCTGACACACCTCACTAGCCTCACTCACATTCATCAACCGTCTCATGCACCTCCTTTTAGTCTTCTCACTGCGGACCCCAGCCTTTTTAATTCTTTTTACCTATTAATTTAACTTTTTTCTGCTCCTTCTTACTGTGTGTAACTGACGTCGTCAGAAACTGTTTCTGACGATGTTTTGTTCTTTTTCAATTACTATATAGTACTCTGTATAAACTAAGTTTCCTGAAAATAAATAAAATAAAAATGAAAATCTTTCGAAAACGCTATTCACTCCACGTCCATATGTGATACAAACGAGATAGAACTATTATCCAATTTAATCGAGCAGAACATTCCAGAATAAGGATGGAGACCGACGGGGACACTGTTCCGTCATACGTGACGAGAAAATGGAATTGGAATCCGCTGCACCCCACTGAATGGGGATGTTTTGCATTTCCTATAGTTGCTTGTTCAGGAAACAAAGAGAAAATACCATTAAATGTATTTTATGATAACTGGGGCAAGATGGAATAAGCAATTAATGTTCCTCTCTGCTTTGATTGCGTTCTTCAAGTTATACTCAAAAGTCTTTGTTCAAGAATCAGTTACAAACGTTATTATGACTACTCGTGATACTTTAGTACTTAAACTTACATCCAAACTTTAGTAAAGTTTGGATGTTTAGTTTGTTACTCAATCACGCTTTCAACCACTGGACGGATCGTGATGAAGCTTGGCACACATATAGGTTAAATCCTGGAATATGACATAGGATAGTATTTATCCCGAAAAACATCTCATTCCTACGGGAAATACATAACAATTTGTGTTGTTAAGTTGTCCACGCGGACGAAGTCGCGGGCAACAGCAAGTAGGAAATAAAGTCAATAAAAAAGGGCAAACTTTAGGTATTAAACTGCTAACTGTCGGGTTAGGTCGGATTGGGCGATAAGCGGCTGGAATGATTAAAAAACTTGGTACATTATGTGGACGGTCTTTGTTGGGACAGCCCTGTTTAAACCGCTTGCGAGATTTAGTCACTTGTTTTTTCGTAAGTGATATTGAACAACTTTTGTTTGTTTTAAGTAAATTGTTGGTTACTTAGAGGTGTGGGGGGGGGGGGGGGGAAGTTTAGAAATTGCATATTCAGCTCGATTCAGCATATGCAGCGTATATTTGCCGTGTGATTTTCGGTAGAGTAGAATAGGACCACTCCAACTCTTCCCGTGGATGTCGTACAAGGCGACTGAGGGAATACATTATAAAGCATCAATCAGGCCTCCCCAACCCGTCTGGCCAGCGCGGGGAGTTTAGCCTAAATCCTCCGTCTATCTCCGGCAGATGAGAGAGGGTGGTGCTCCTGCAGTGGAGACAAAAATAACCTGATGATGATATTCAGCTCACTATTGTTGACTTCACAAACACTGTATTTCTGTCGTAACTGCAAAGAATAGACTAGATATTCATAAACACACACACTTATATTTCTATTGTTCACCCAATAATAAACATCATATACACCCACACAAATCCCTCTCCACACACACCACCCACCACAAGCACACACTCACATAGGCACAAACACAACATACCTGAAGCTAGCAAATGGTAACGTATGTAAAGAAGGAAAAGAACAATGTAACTTTTGATAATGGCCAAATGTAACTCTAATGCTGAACTAACTTGAGGAGGAACTGTCTCCTAAGACACAGGTTTATACCTAGTTTAGGAAGCAGGGATCCCTATCGCATGCCATATATACATAGTTATACATAAGTACCCACTGTAATATGAAGTTATTTGAAAATAAATTATTATTATTATTAGTATATTATTATTATTACTTATCAACGTAGCAAAGACGGTAAATGTTAGATTATAAAAAAAAAATTAATCGATATAGCTAATCGTGGTGCCCGTTGTGGCACCACGATTAGCTATATCGATTAATTTTTTTTAGTCGATATATGTTAGATTATAAAAAGAAAATTAATCGATATAGCTAATCGTGGTGCCACAACGTATCTCAACACAGAGGCGGCGATGTTGTTCGCCACACATCACGCCAAGCGGTATCACGGGGCCGAAAAGCGGGCGATGGAAAGTCGCTTTGCGACATTGGATCGCACTACTCCTCTGGTATGTACAACCCCAGAAATCGATGAAATAAGATACGTGACTGTCAGTTTCCTCCGACCGTCTTCATTGTATGTGCTGGCACTGCGATCAATTTTGTTAAAGCATTGGCCAACGACTTTCTTTCGGCCATTCCCAATCGTGCCATGTGGTTGCCGGTAGAGTAGAATAGGACCACTCCAACTCTTCCCGTGGATGTCGTACAAGGCGACTAAGGGAATACATTATAAAACATCAATCAGGCCTCCCGAACCCGTCTGGTACGCGGGGAGTGTAGGCCAAATCCTCCGTCTGTCTCCGGCAGATGAGAGAGGGTTGTGCTCCTGCAGTGGAGACAAAAATAACCTGATGATGATTTCCAATCAGTAACGCGTTATATATACAGTTCATACAATCTTCTTGACAAGACTTCTTCCCTTATATAAACAAAAATCCGACTTTGCGAAAACGGCACGACGGCAGCCAGCAAGTGTTTGGCAATTTTCAATGTGCGTAGAATCGAACCCGCTATATATCATGTTTATGTGCCAACTTGCTACCTCACCTAACTTTACTCTCGCGCTACTACGCCCTGTCTACACTTGAGTTTTATAATCTCTGACACAAAGAAAAAGATGTTCAAGTCTGAGGCCAAATGAAAGAAAAAATATTTATAAACGAACACAAGAACATAGATAAGATAAGATAAGATAAGATGATATGAGATCAGATAAGATGAGATGAGATAAGATAAGATAAGATAAGATTTTATTTGCTATAGAATAGGGTACAGTTCATTAGATGGTCATTGGGCCTGATTCTGAAGGCACACATTTAAAATTTGACAGCGCTAAAATTGGTTTCGTCTTTATCTTCATAATACTGTGTGACAAGGATAGCAACAGTTTTAGTGCTGTCAAATTTTTACGTTGTGCCTTCAGAATCGAGCCCATTATGAGGCTACGATCTCCTAATTCTGCTATTTACAAGAGCATGCAAATATTTACATTATTAATAAAAATAATAATACTTAATGAAACTTAGACTAAAACTTTTCAACTACTTAAACTAAACCAATTTTTTTTCTTTGTTCGACAAAAATTCTGCAACGGAATAATCATAATATTATAAACTAGCTGTTGCCCGCAACTTCGTCCGAGTTCGAGACGAGACGAGACGAGTTCGAAAAAATAAGGTTCTATACTCGTCAATAAGCTGCTTTTTACGCAATTAGGAACATTACAATTTGAAATAGAATATGGAAATTTCGAAAAGATTCTTTATTAGAATCGCACTAGACCTCTCCGATAGCTATTCGGGTAATGTCCGTCAAATTATAAGCACTAGCTGTTGCCCGCGACGTCGTCCGCGAGGACAACTTAACATCACAAATTATTATGTATTTCCCGTAGGAACGAGATGTTTTTTCGGGATAAAAACTATCCTATGTCCTATTCCAGGGCCTAACCTACATGTGTGTCAAGTTTCATCACGACCCGTCCAGTAGTTGAAGCGTGATTGAGTAACAAACATCCAAATATCAAACCTTTCGCATTTATAATATTAGTGCGATTCCATTCATTTTCACTATTATACATATATTAATTAAATAACATTAAATTATTTATTACAGCGACTTAAGGGGTGGAAGATGTTGTGAGAGTGAGAGGTCCGTCAAGTGCTCAGGTTTTCTATTGGGGCCTATAGTCATGCTTTTAATACAAATTGCTTTCATCATCAGGTTATTTTTGTCTCCACTGCAGGAGCACAACCCTCTCTCATCTGCCGAAGACAGACGGAGGATTTGGCCTACACTCCCCGCGCTGGCCAGACGGGTTGGGGAGGCCTGATTGATGTTTTATAATGTAAATAAAATTATATACAAATTATTCTAGTCATAAATTGCTTTAAAAATTCACGATAGCACGCAAGGGGTGGTAGGACGCGGCCGTTGTACTTCAACAACATAAACGCTTCTCTTTCTAACTGAAAGCGCCGATCTCTCGGCGGCGCCAGCCCGGTAGTGAGTACTGCCAGCCTTGCTCTGTTTTGCAGCCGACGAAAAAGTGACAGGGGGAGGTGAGGCGGTGACGTCATTCCAGCTCGGACTTCAATACCCCCTTGTCACTTTTGATCTGTTTAAGTACGAAATCTGAAATTTGAGTACAAAATAGTACGTTATGAGTAATAAAGCCTGCCAGGGTCAGATTGCTGGACGAATTCCAGCAATCTGACCCTGGCAGGCTTTGTTCGAGCTGGATTGTCGCACACGTGAGAGTCGCTTTTTTTTATGGCAATCGCACTTGCATTGCATTGCCAGCGTCACGTATAGAATGCAATCATCATCATCATCAGGTTATTTTTGTCTCCAATGCAGGAGCACAACCCTCTCTCATCTGCCGGAGACAGACAGAGGATTTGGCCTACACTCCCCGCGCTGGCCTGACGGGTTGGGGAGGCTTAATTGATGTTTTATAATGTACTCCCTTAGTCGCCTTGTACGACATCCACGGGAAGAGTTGGAGTGGTCCTATTCTACTCTACCGGAAACCACTCGGCAAAAGAATTAAAATAAAATAAAAATAAAATAAAATAAAAATTGAAAATTAAACAAAGAAGCCGAAATCTAAAAAACAAAGTAAGTAATAATAAAAGTAAGAAAACATAATTTTTTTGTTGGTGAATGAGGATAATATATCAAAATACAATAAATTAGATAATAATGAATTTATATGTACATGTAGCCTACCGCTGGCAGTGACTGGATGAGAAGAACTAAAGATCGGGTTCAGTGGCGCACCTTGGGAGAGGCCTATGTCCAACAGTGGACTCTTTCGGGATGATGAAGAAGATGAAGAAGAAGATGTGCAGATATTTATATGTAGTCGCTTCTTTACGTAATCATATTTAGTCAAATCGGCCTTGAATTTCCAAATGTACACAAGCTTAAAAGAAAAGTGCCATAACCCACGAATTGGCCATAAAGTTACAGTGTTGCCACGCCGCCGTTTACAATGTTTTTGCTAGGAATATTGATAAGGTATTGTTACTGGGTTTTATTTATTACGCAGTTTGTCTTTTTTGGCCTTGGGGTGACGCTGGTTTAGTTTTCTCAAAAGCATTTGACTACATCGAACTTTGTGCTTTTAGATTTTAGGTATTTTGCTCTGTTTTTCTGTCTGTTTGCGATCGAGACATTTATTGGAAACATTTTTTTTAAATAAGTACTTAATAATAACAAAGTACAGTCAGAATATATTAATCCAAATTTTATTAGTGCAATGATTTTTTTTAAATATAATAAATACATTTTACATCTAAACATACACTTGTCTAATCCCTCCCATACTAGGATTTTTTGGAAATTAAACAAGGACAGGAGACGTTGAAGTTGTCTGTACCCAATGGGAATCGAACCCACGACCTGGCGCTCTAGTCCAAGCGTTAGCCCAACAAGACGGTCATTTTGCCAAAATATCTTTAGAAAAGAAATGTCCAAACAGGAAGAGAAATGTGTAACCCTATTTTTGTAAAAAAGGTATTCGAAAAATACCGTACACTTACATTTTATATAAAATATGTATATGCACGCGCTGCCACACCACCGTAGCATTTTTTTTAATTTATACTACTATAAGAATTTTTTGAGTTTGTACGAGGTAACAATGATAGATAAACTCTTTATCGCAAACAAATTAAGAATTACAATAAAAAATATTTACAGATTTTTGCTTCCAGGCAACCTTTCAAAAGGAAAATGACAAAGACATAGCGACAGAGTATTGGCAGGAAAACGAAAAGAAGTTTATAATTTTAGAATATAGTAAGTAGTAGTATAAGTATTAATTTTATAATGATAAAAACTCCTTCCCATTCTCATGCCCATTTAAGGGTGAATCTTGAAATTCGGCGTATTCAGTTGATTCCCTTGGCGCAATTTATTTTAATAGATTTTTCACAAGTAATAATGAAACATGAAATTTAACTTAATTATAAATACATTTAACGAATGGGCATCACTTTTGGTCGACTGGTTCCGAAAATATAGCAATTTACATTTTTGTGGCCAGGGGAATCAGGAAAAGGCGACAAGGGAATCAAAATTTTAATAAGATATATGAAAATCAAAGTTTTATTATTAAATTATAGTAGTTATTTACCTCTATATAAACTAATCAGTCTTTTGGTTGCATAAATTGGCACTTTTATCCTTAACTACAACAATGAATAGAAAAATATACTAAAACAACTAGAAATAGAACTATTCCTTTTTAAAAATGAACTAAAAAATTATCCTTTTACAAAATACTTAGGAAAGAAAATTATAAATTGAAATTATAAAAAAATCAACGACCAATATTTTTGGTAACAAATTTCGTAATAATTTGTCCATTTCAAACTAAAATAAACTACTAAAAACAAAACTTATTCTTTTTAAAATCAACTACTGAAAACGACCAAAATATTAATCTTGGTAACATAACTCGCAATACTTAAATTGGCAATTTAAAAAATGTTATAATCTGAGCTTAAATCAACATCTTCACGATGGAGGGCTGTTAATACAGCTTTCGTCACGGAGGTAGACATTAAGTTTTCATTTATTGAAGAAACTTCAGCCCAGAAGCTGTCATCAGACGGTACATGAAACTCCGGTTTGTTGTTCTGGACTGAAATTTCATCAATCCCATGGACTAGGTTAGGGATGGAACGTCCATAAGACGTACTGCACTCAGCTATAGCTATAGTAATATTTTTGGCTTCATTTTTTCGCACAGTCGGAGGTGTTTTGCTTCTCACCCCGATATTATATTTGGTTCTTTTCACTACCCGTTCTGTTACTTACTAGGTTTTTGATGGATCAGTGTTGCTCGAGGCTGTATTTCCAATGTTATAGAAACCAATATGTTGTCCATGTGGACGTTGCACTGATTCTTCAGAGTATTTCCCCAAATCACAACTAAGACGCCTAATGGCTATGATTTCAAGATTATTGCAGTTCCATATCGCTTGGTAAACTGCCATGGTACCACGAAATTCCTTTAGATCTTGGAGGATCAATAATTCCTTTTCCAAAATGCCGGATTCTCCAACTTCCTCTAACCGGGCATCTGATTTAAAGGTGGCGTATTTTATTTCAATATTTGGGATATCATATCCTTGAGCAACAGTTTGATCGGCTGTGCTTTTTAATACTCCTCCCACACCATCTGCAGCTCCCTTTCCACGACATTTTTCTCAGTAATTCCAAATTTATTGCTTAAACTAATTTTATTCATTGCTTGAATGATTTTTGTTCGATAGGATAGATTAAAAATAAATATATTTTGAGAAATAATACTAATAGGAAAACGTTGATTACCCTGGCACAAATACCAGGGGAATCAACGCCAATGAAATCAAAAAAGTAGGCTTTTTTATCGATTGTGCTAAAAGCAATAAGTTTTTAATAATAACAATGAAATAAATAAAAAATGATCATTTAAGCTGTTCTATTACCACCATACAAGAATTTGTAAGAAATCAAATAACATTTATAAATGTGATCAGGGTAATCAACGACCTACTGAAACAAAACCAGGGGAATCAAATGTTTACCTTCGTAATTTCGTCCTGAAGCAACGAGTGGCGCGGCCCTCCTCTACAATGTTCGAAGCGCTACTAGCGCTCACGCGACGACGCGGACGCATCCTCATAGAACATTAAACTAGGGATGTACGGGTAGTTTAGTGACGCGCCAGTGGAATCACTGTTTAATCCCGGACCAACTTTGTATTCTAATTTTAAATAAAACTATGGTAAATACACATACTGCATATTTATTTTATAAATCAACAACTAATCTGGTGGCGGTTAGATCACTTTAATTATTGAATTTCCGTTTACAAGTTTGTGTTTTATTGGTAGTTTGTTCAAAAAATGTGAAGCGGACGCGCCAGGGGTATCAAGTTTTAGGCCTTTGGGATTTTTTTTCGACTATTTATACTTAAATTAGACACAGTAACTATCGTGCCTTAGTTAGATCATACATTAAAGTAGTTTAAAAAAAATATTCTGGATTCTAATTTTAATACTACGGGTACTTTTTTCCTCCGGACAGCGCAAAATGAGCCCCTCAAGATTCACCCTTAAAAAGAAACTGGTTCGAATACTAATTCTAGATGGACCTACACCTCATACCATGAAGCAAAATAATTTTTCGTAGCTCATAGTTTCACCTCAAAGTGTTTTCCTTCATGATTGACACTAATTGGTTATTAAATTAGATAACAGATGATTTTAAAATGTGCATCTGTTATCTAATTTCATGATCAGGTTATTTTTGTCTCCATTGCAGGAGCACAACCCTCTCCCATCTGCCGGAGACAGACGGAGGATTTGGCCTACACTTCCCGCGCTGGCCAGACGGGTTGGCGAGGCCTGATTGATGTTTTATAATGTATTCCCTTAGTCGCCTTGTACAACATCCACGGGAAGAGTTGGAGTGGTCCTATTCTACTCTACCGGACACCACACGGCAACTTACCTAATTTGATCTAATTTAATTACCAGTTAGTGTCAATCACAAAGGAAAACATTTTAAGGTATTAAACTATAAGCTACGAAAAATTATTTTGCTTCATGGTATAAGGTGTAGACTGTTTGAAATGGAAAATCCTATCCCGCTGTATATTTTTGCCTATTAATCTCTCTGCATTGGCAAAGCCTCTGAAAAAATAATGCTCAACGAAGTTTTTTTGTTTACAGTACTGGTTATTTTCACTTTGTTTTTTTGTGGTTTTCCTACCTCAACACTGGCAAAAGCCGATTTAAAAAAAACTACAATTGGAATTAGTGTATATATGTTATATTATTCATTTATTTAATGAAGATTGTGTTCAGATTTTGTTCAATCTTTGGGATTTTCTTTAGGAACTAAATCGCAAAAATACTAAGTATCTACGCAAACGAAGTCACAGGCGAAAGCTAGTGTCATGTATAACTTGTTACCTTCAATGTCGGCACGTGAGGTAAACAATATTATCATATCTCACATTGTTTGCTCGCTGTAACGACCTTGAGGTTGTCGGGCTGCGCAAACAATCGCACGACCAACTTGGGGGAGTCCGGAACAATAGATCAATGTTGTACCAACTACACCGTGAGATTGACTTGTCTGGGAGTTGTCGAGTAATACTTACTCGATAAAACCAAATCAAATGTTCTATTTTGCAGGGAAATTAGTTTATTTAGTTGTCAATTAGGTGACATTCTTTGAAACTAAACTGAAAGAGAACTGTCTCGCTCAGTAAAATAATGGTATGTATTTATTAATGTATGTTTATTATAGTTATTACTAGCTGTTGCCCGCGACTTCGTTCACATGGATAGGTTACGTATGGTACGAATTTGAAGGATCCGCAGATAGCAGACATGACTATAGAACATTCTGGAAAAATCTAGAAAAGTTCTCAATGTTGTCACTCACAAACGCACGTAACGCCATTCGGCACAATCTCGAGTTTATATGAGCCGTACAATGTGTTAGAAAAGGATAGAAGTATCCCGTCGCACATTTTTACTACCAACATCCACCCACCGTAACCAAACTCTCTTACTTGCGAGTGCAAACCAAGGGCTATTTACCACTGCAACCATGAGTGGGTGGTAGTGAGTGGTTATGGAGCAAAAGCTGGATATACATATATTTCATTCCAGATTAATAGTCCTATGAAAACAAACGCATTTGCGTCTCGAAAACAAAATACACAATAGATGGTGTTCCTAAGTGGACTGCAAAGTTTACATGGTAATACAAACCTGTTTTTGCTGCTGGTGACCCTTTCATGTATATGTTACCGAGACGTAAATAGCGTTGGTTTTCATAGGACTATGAATCTGGAATGAAATATACACACACTTTCCTTTTATATATATATAACAGAGTATTTATTTTATAAGTACAAGCTGTTGCCCGCGACTTCGTCCACGCTGTAATATTTACAATGCACGGTTGTGTTATAAACATTATTCGTAGTCTTATTACAACTTTACGCATATCACATCAAAATCGTTGGGTTTAGTATCGATCTAGATTCTAGTCTCTAAAAAAATAAGGTTCTCTACTTGTAAAAAAAACTGCTTTTTACGCAATTAGGAACATAACAAATTTGAAATAGAATATGGAAATTTCGAAAAGATTCTTTATTAGAAGCGCACTAGGCCTACTCCGATAGCTATTCGGGTAATGCCCGTCAAATTATAAATCACTAGCTGTTGCCCGCGACGTCGTCCGCGTGGACAACTTAACATCACAAATTATTATGTATTTCCCGTAGGAATGAGATGCTTTTTCGGGATAAAAACTATCCTATGTCCTATTCCAGGACCTAACCTATATGTGTGCCAAGTTTCATCACGATCCGTCCAGTGGTTGTAGCGTGATTAAGTAACAAACATCCAAGTATCCAAACATCCAAATATCCAAACTTTTGCATTTATAATATTAGTAGGATAGGATTTTGTACTCTCCAACTAGTCATGTGATTTTTTTTTAATCTTTATTTAAAGAGCATCGTCATAAGTGTTCTATTTTATAACTATCTACTTCTAATGGCAATTTTATATAATTTATACAATTTCACAGCCAAAACTGACAGAGGGAAGGCCGAGACACTTGCTGGATCTGAACGCCCCAATATTCCATGTGCCGCTAAAACTAAAAAAACTACAGTACAACCAACGATCTCTATGTACTACTAGATGGAGCGTTGCAATCGCTCTGTTCCACGCAAGTAGCCACAACCCTTCACATTCACGTTGAAACTTGTGCAGTTACTACTCAGAGCATTTAATTATTTACTAAATATTGACATTATATAGCCGTAGCGTCAATATTTAGTAATAATTAAATGTTCTGCAATCGTTCCTAATTGCGTAAAAAGCAGTTTCTTTACGAGTAGAGAACCTTATTTTTTTCAGAGACTAGATTGATACTAAGCCCAACGATTTCGATGTGATATGCGTAAAGTTGTACTACGAATAATGTTTATAACACAACCGCGCGTTGTAAATATTACAGCTTGGACGAAGTCGCGGGCAACAGCTTGTACCTATAAAATCCGTCCTCATAAACCTCCGTCTGTCTCCGGCAGATGAGAGAGGGTGGTGCTCCTGCAGTGGAGACAAAAATAACCTGATGAAGATATCACAAACGTCAAGGCTTGTTGCCAACTTCACGTTTATTTATCAAATAATTCTTTTGGCTTGAAATCGAGTATACGCGCACACTGAAGAAAGAAAAGAAAGAAAGAAAGAAACAGCAGAAAGAAAACAACAGTTCTATATTCCTTTTTAAAACTATAACAAAACATTAATCAACTCATAACACAACCCCTTCTCAATCGTCTGTCAACCTCATCTCCCTTTTTTATGCGTTTTTGGCTCCGAGTACGTGCTCTTTTTGTCCACTTGAATCAATCGTCAACCTGGCTTGCATTCTAACATTGCTCGTCACACTTATATAAAGATAAATATACCACTATGACGTAAGTAGCCGCCCCCATTATAAATGGTGTTGCCTAAAACTGATTCAGTAGCCGGCAACATTATTAAGTAGCATGGTTACTTTATAATGTCGCCGAATGAGACACAAATGTGTACGGACAGGCTGATGGGCTTGTAATAGTAGCAGATTACAAACATACATAATGCCTTAGTCCCAGAGGGGTAGGCAGAGACGATGTATCGCCACTTTGCGCGATCCAATGTCGCAAAGCGACTTTCCGTCGCACGCTTTTCGCTCCGTGATACCCCTTGACGTGATGTGAACAACATCAACCACGCCTAGCTAGGGAAAAAGTCCACCTCATCAGAGCCCCGCAAGACTCGGTGAGGCTAATAGTGCCGGAGTTCACCCAGCTCCGGGATATCGGCAGCTAATAGAATCTGCCTTTATGGAGTGCCGAGGGTTTCGAAAAGACCTCAACCCTCAAATGATTTACCTACAATTTGTGGAAAGAAACTGCTTACATCAGAAGAACTGAGATGACACGTGGGTAATATAAACGAGAAATTACATATAAGAAGAATAGTGGTATTTTTTGCATGCGACCGTCTTTGGAGACAAATGTTGAGCAAAACAGTGCGATGTGCGCGTCAGATAAATCATGGGGACTAGCTACATAACGAGGCTCAAACTTGGGCAAGTAAAATGCCACCCAAACACGGAAACAAGACAGCCTATTTTAATTACCTTTTAACTTATGACAATTATATATTACTAGCTGTTCTCTGCGACTTCGTCCGAGTGGAAAACTTATTTTCGGGATAAAAACTATCTTATGTCCTATTCCAGGACCTTAACCTATATGTGCACTAAGTTTCATCTCTATCCGTCCAGTGGTTGAAGTGTGATTGAGTAACAAATATCCAAACATCCAAACTTTCGCATTTACAATATTAGTGAGAAGAGTAAAACGACTCAAAAAACTTTGAATGATTAATTAAAATGAAAATACCTACTAACTATAAGTACTAAAAGATGATTAGGAAAGCTAATTAGGTACACATAAGACCAACCAGACACTAACCAAACACTAACCAAACACCAACCAAACACTAACCAAACACAAACCAAACACCAACCAAACACCAACCAAACACCAACCAAACACCAACCAAACACCAACCAAACACCAACCAAACACCAACCAAACACCAACCAAACACCAACCAAACACCAAGCAAACACCAACCAAACACCAACCAAACACCAACCAAACACCAATCAAACACCAACCAAACACCAATCAAACACCAACCAAACACCAACCAAACACTAACCAAACACCAACCAAACACTAACCAAACACCAACCAAACACCAACCAAACACCAACCAAACACCAACCAAACACCAACCAAACACTAACCAAACTTTAAGCAAACACTATCCAAAGACTAACAACCATAGACTTTTTACTAAGACAAGAAGATTAACTAAAGAAAACTATAAAAACTAAGGACTAACTAAAGGCTAACTAACTAAGTATGTTAGGACCCAATCACGCCCATGAGAATAAAATTCAGTTCATATCTATGTGGATATCTTAAATCATTTTCTCACGGGATATTTACTCGACAGGTAGCTATTAAATCTAATAAAGTTTCTTTAGTAACAGAAGCTAATGTAGTCGTATCCCGAACTACACGCTCCGTACTACTAATAAACTATTTACGAGAGCAAACGACAGCGACTTCGTCGGTTGCTCTGCTGTCGCCTGAAAGCACCATTTTATAGCTCACCTCTGGAGACGTCGTTCGACTTTCCTCTGTATATAAATTTCCCCTGACACTGAGAATTAAAGGCTTTAATTAAGAGGTTCTACGCAATATTTAGTCTTTGTCTGCTTTGCTTGAGGCAAGCCTAATTGCCTGATACATGCTTTAGAGAATTAACCTACATATATTTGTAATGTAAATCTGATTTAAACATATATTTATTGCTTTGTTCTAAACGTGTCTTGTGCCGAATAGAGCAAGTGTGCTCGAAAATAGGGGAAATTGTTGACATCATTATCAGCAAAATAGGTCCACTGCTGAACATAAGCCTCCCCAATAGAATGACACTTTTGGTGGGCTGTCCATTGGGGGATTTGATTTATTGACCACGTCTGGCATGCGGATTGGTGATCGCAGTAATGATCTTACATAAAACTACGGCAGAGACGCTAAATTCCCCCCATCCCCCCCCCCCCGCGCTCAGTTAAATGTCACCCGAAAATTAAGCACGGAGTGTAGTACGCAGCTGGTTAGAAAGAGAAGCGCTTATGTGTTGACGTATGACGTTGTCCCTCTCTCGGCGACAGGTTTGTACGCCTGTAATAGTAGTAAGTGAATAAATCTCTTCGCTTATATGGATTATCGGGTATGTGCCCATGGAAAGATTGGGGGTGGCCCAACGATTTCTATGTACTACTTGATGGAGCGTTCCAAACAATCGCTCTGTTCCACGTAGTTCCGTAGAACAGAGCGATTGTTTGGAACGCTCCATATAGTAGTACATAGAGATCGTTGTGGTGGCCCTATTCTGAGCCGGGATAAGTGATAATATCCAATAATTAATTCATATTCGTGATGCAGTAACCAGGACACACGTACCGACATTTCAGGATATACCTCCTGACTAAATTATTCATGCGAATCCATCGCGAGCGAAGCGCGGTGTCGGGAATCGGCACGCTTACGACCAAACGCTTGGCGAAATGAGAATTTAAGCGCGATAAAAATATGAGCGAATACGTACTCCTGAGATAGCGCTGAGCGGCGAATTTATTTACTGGCAACACGCGAGTTACTGACAAATGATATTTATGGTTTCAGCGTTTATAACTGACGAGTTTCTGTCTGCGGCATTCCATTGCATTACGCATGCAAAGATATTTTACGTGAAGCGTTTGCCGCAGGGCTACCAGATGAAAAAGAAAAATCGTATACCAGCTTAGAAAAAGTCGTATTTGAACTAATGAATAAAAAAAAAATTAAACGTTTATTTTATTTAATTACATAAAAATATTTTTTAAATGTATGAATTTTGTCATCATTTTCAACAGTTTTCATTGGTTAAACCATTTCTTAGTTATGTTTGTATTATTAAACTAGTTGATTGCCCGCGACTTCGTCCGCGTGTGGACCACGTGAACTTTATAAATTACTAGCTGTGCCCGCGGCTCCGCTCGCGTGAACTACAGAATCCGCCCCCATTCCCACTTCCGCTCCCGTGAGAACAGGAAGTCTCAGACTCGAGACTCTCAATATCCAATCCCAACCCCATCCCTATCCCCAAAAACTCAATTTCACTCAATCCCATACGCGCCGCGCCGTTAACCGCGCCGCGGCCGTTGACCTCGCCCATATGATGAACATACTCGTACGTTCGAGAAATATTGCAATTTTTTTATCAAAATATTCGTAAAAAATAGATATTTTTTTCATAAATGATTTCTAAATGTGATACTGAGTTACTGGAAGAAATATTAACAGTCGTTTTATTATCATCCGACATAATGGCTTCTAGAAAAGTTTACTTTATTAATATATCAGTATCAAGATGAAACATGCAACAGATAGATATAACCTATGACACTCACAAATAACATGGCTTTCTATTAGTAAAAGAATTTTCAAAATCGGTTCAGTAGATCCAGAGATTACCCCTACAACCTCACAAACTTTACCTCTTTGTAATATTAGTATACGAGTAGATGTCCTTTCACAATATGACCAACGGACTAGATCGGAGGCAAGCTGACCCATCTCTTAGATAATTCAAAAATTCGCTTAATTCCACCCCAAAATTCATCTGTGTTTAGCGTTAGGTCAATATTTCGATCATCATCATCATCAGCCTAATTACGTCCACTTTATTTTAATTACGACCACGACATAGGCCTCCCCAATAGAATACCACTTTTGGTAAGTTGTCCATTGGAGGATTTGCTATAATCACCACGCTTGGCAGGCGGATTGGTGATCGCAGTAATTATCTGCGGCTAATTATTATGTGAGGCCTGCCCATATGGGGTAATAGTGTAGATATATTTAACGCATACGGGCGATGTGTGGGATAAGTCCTCGTGCCTCATGCCGACCATACTTTACAAAGTTTGGAATTTTACCGCTCCCCTGTATGTATATATTTAAGAGATATGTAAGTTCGTCAGGCAACATCCGCATCTCGAGAAGCTCACCCCAGAAATACGCAGGCTAACATTGAATATCTGCCGCAAAAGAATACTTGCACAATTTTTTTTTTATTGTATTTCTGTTAAAATATACAATGGTATACCAGACAGCCTAAAAACATTGAAACTAAAGCCTTTCGTAAAATGTCTGTACAATTGGCTACTTGAAATAAACTTTTATAGTATCAATGAATTGTTTGAACTTTAAACTCAACCTATACCTTTTACAATTTGCATGTTAATGCGAGGTACCTAAATAGCGGACCCATAATTTGACGACCACTGGTCTAACATAATTTAATGTTATATATATTATTATGTATGTACTTTACTTAGTTACTTATAATAGTATATATCAATAGCTATACCTACTCATTTATTCTATGTATAGTACAATATTTTATTATAAAATTTCAATATCCATGCACATTTTATTTTTATTCTTTTTGACCTACCACTTGTTTTAGCTTTTCCCACAGTGAAGGTTGGCTGGAAGAGATCTCTTATAGAGATAAGTCCACTTTTGTACACTTTTATGTTATGCCCTTTTTTTTTATAAAATTTATGTGCATGTAGGTAACCTGTTCTAGTAAATAAATATATTTCATCAAAAATTCTTTCACCATCAGAATGCTACATTATCCCTGAGTAAGATAGGCTATATTTATTACTGTAAAAAATAGGGATCCTACTAAAACTTCAATAATGTAACCCAAGGTGTAAATTGGCAATATAATAAAGAAGTATGGTTATTATGTTCGGTACAATTCATATTGCGATTGGTTTGTACTACAGTAGGAGCGGGAGTGGGATCGGGATCGGCAACGGGATTGGGATTCAGAATCGGAGTGGAATAGGGAGCGAGTGTGAACGGGAGCGGATTCTGGAGCCGCGAGCACAGCTAGTTTAATTATATTTTCACTTGATACGAGCATGTACCTTTGAAAGCAAGTACAAGAGCATTTCCTGAGCTATACTTGATTTCCTGACGTCTGGCATACGTTGTATGTATTTGTATGAATACTAATTAATTGTATGCAGGGGAATGCTAGAGAGAGGAATGCCTGTTTCGTCTATGGCAGGGATTCCCAAAGTGGTCGGTACAGACCCCTTGGGGTCGAAATCGGTGTCCCAGGGGTCGACATAAACGAAAACTAATTTTGGGGGTTGACGAGATCTAAAAATCGACCCCTATTACTTAATCATCATCATCATCAGGTTATTTTTGTCTCCACTGCCGGAGCACAACCCTTTCTCATCTGCCGGAGACAGACGGAGGATTTAGCCTACACTCCTCGCGCTGGTCAGACGGGCTGGGGAGGCCTGATTAATGTTATATAATGTATTATAATATTAATATTTTATAATGATTAATTAATACAAGTTCTTATTTGAAACTTTCAATATACTGTAAAGTTGTGTTAAGAATAATAATTACTAATATTTTAGTAGGAAATATCATTGTTGTACTTTGTATCAATAGGAAAAAACTAGAGATAGGATTTTTAAAGTAATTTGGCTATGGGTGTTTGGCGTGGGCGCTAAGTGAAGGCACTTGGATAATAACAGGGATTTATTAATACTCGTATAAATTGTAGAAAAACACATCCAAATTAACTAAAAGCCAAGAGAAGAACTGCCAAAAAGAACGATGTCAGATTTGAATTTGCTTACAATTGAAAACCTATATGGCCTGTACTCATCAATGGGGGTCTGAGGTATCAGTTCATTTTGGAAAAAGGGTCTTATGCCCAAAATAGTTTGGGAATCTCTGGTCTATAGCAAAAGTCATTGTAACGCAATGGAATAATTTGTAATGTTGAAATATTTTAAATAAATTTATATGTATTTAATTACTTTCGTATTTACTGTCGTGTTTAAAGTGGAAAAACATAAATAGGTGACTGCTGGAGAAAGCCTTCACTAGGAGCCCGGGTGGTTATGCACTTGCCTCACGTTCATGAGGTCCTGGTACAACCCCGCCCGTACCAATGAGTTTTACGAAACTTAAGTACGGTTTATTTATAATACCACAGGTTTTTCGGTGAATTAAAACATCGTAAGGAAACCTGCATATGCCGAAGAAGAAATTCTGAGGCGTATGTGAAGTGCACCAAATCGGCTTGGAGCACCGTTGGTGGTCAGGGGTTTGGCAAAAAAGATAATGAAGTGTCGCCAGGTCTTCCTAGCCCCCTGAGAAGATAAGATAAAATAACTTTTATTTCTTGCATAACATAAATTCAATATTTACAATGCTATTCATCATGTCAGCCCCTAGAAGTCCACTGCTGGACATAGGCTTTCCCCAACGAACGCCACCACGCCCTGTCCTCCGCCCTCCGCATCCAGTCGCTGCCGGCCACCTTCTTTAGGTCGTCGGTCCACCTGGCGGCGGGGCATCCCACCCTGCGAGTGCCGATCCGCGGTCGCCACTCCAGAACTCGTCTGCCCCAACGGCCGTCGGTTCTGCGGCATATGTGGCCCGCCCAATGCCACTTCAGCTTACTAATCCTTTCGGCTATGTCGGTTAGTTTCGTTCTTCGTCGCCTATTAATCTAATAATATTAATCTGAAAGAACCCTTCTGCAGGTGAAGGCCTCCTCCAAAGAACTCCATTTATCGATATACGAAGTATTAAATAAAATAAATATGAAATAAGTATCCGATGTCTAGGTAAGTTTAACGGCCGATCGTCGCCTCCTTTCATCAGCAAGTCATAAATGTTTACGAACCATTTCTGTACCTATAATGAAGTATAATGAAACTAATGGATAAGTGCTTTTAGAGCTATAAGATGCATTTATTTTCTGTGTCGTGTTTTAAAAGGAAAAAGCCATGAAGGAGAAAATTCGCGCCCCATAAGGGCAGAGTAAAGTTTTTACCTTCATGGAAGCAAATAGCTTTAAATATTTTGTATAGAGAGGGCTATGCTCGGGGATTTTGTTAAGGATATGGATTCGTAATGATGAGATTTGACGAAGAACGAAGGCACCGATATAGCCTTACCATGTAGTGAAACGACGTCTTGCTGGATAAATACTAGTTAATTTTCCACTTACCTAAATATAAAATGTAACATAACATACAACATCTTTCCCATAAACAAAAAAAAATTAAATAGTACTTGTCTACCTATACTCACCACCGTTTAATAAAAGGAAAAAACCCAACTTCTAATTACAAAAAATATATATGTGTACATAGATTTATAACTACTGTACACATAGTACACAAACACAAATTTTAAAGAGTTGGTATACAAATTTACTATATGACTTATGCTATTGTATGAATTATGAAGAATATTATTGTTAAAATGTATTATAATACTAATAATAACCACAATCATTTGTAGAAATGGCCAATGCCTTCACATTGGGGCAAACGTGTTCTGAAGTGGAGATCGCGTGCCGGCCTGAAGAAGGATTACTGAAAGCGGCTGGATGCGGAGGGCAATTAGACCAGGTGTCGTGGCGTTCATTGGGGAAAGCAATGTCCAGCAATGGACGTCTAAGTACTGATTATGATGAAAAAAAAGAAATAGGCATTTAATTTTTTTTTATCACAGCAACTTGTGATCAGTTACTACTTCACGCCGCCCGCCTGTACAAAGTTACTACGCCAACGCGCTATCGACCGGCGCCGAGAGATCTACGCTACAAATTAGAAAGAGAACCACTAATGCTGTTGACGTCGTATAACGTTATCCCTCTATCGATCGACTATGTTCACACGCTGGGTGCAGTGGCCCTATGATAATTTACGCGCACACACGCACGTGGACAGGCTAGTACGCCTGTGGTAGTAATTAAACTGTGCGCTTGTATAGTGTGATGCGATGGAGATGAATAATTCAACAGAGGCATTTAAAGTAATATTTGTATAAGAAAATTGGTTATATTGCCTGAAATGAAGTTAATATACCTAAACCAACTTATATGCTACGCTGAGACACCTAATTTAAGACAAATAACCTTACGTACTAGTACATAAGCACTGTATCTCATTAGCAGACTTAGTCCTGAGGATATCATCGACCTTGCACAATGGATGCGAAGGTCGCTCGGGACGACGACCGAGCTACGGGCTACGACGGTTGCCATGGTTACCCGCCGGGCCCGCGGCTGTTTCCGCCCTCTCCCTTACCCCTCTGGAAAAACATTGTAGATTAAAAATATATATATGTGGGTGTAATCCTTCATTATATTGGCAAATAAACAAGCTAATAATCCTACTAATATTATAAATGCGAAAGTTTGGATATTTGGATGTTTGTTACTTACGCTTCAATCACTGGACGGATCGGAATTAAACTTAGCACACGTGTAGGTTAGGTCCTGGAATATGACATGGGATAGTTTTTATCCCGAAAAAAACATCTCGTTCCTATGGGAAATACATAATAATTGTGATGTTAAGTTATCTACGCGGACGAAGCCGCGGGCACAGCTAGTAAATAAACAAACGTAAACCTAACCTAACCTAAGCAGTTTCTTTACCAGCTCTATAACACCTGGGAATTGGTAGTCGCAAAAAAATTACGTGTATAAATGTACCAAGTGTACTCATTTAATAAATAAAATCGTAAACATCACGTGTCTGTACATTGAAGATACTTGAAAAAAAAAATTGAGCGTCTAAGGATAAGCAACAGAACACATTTCGATCATTTTTGAAAAATTTGTCTGATTGTCTGTGAGTTTGTGCACGCATCACTTAAAAACTAATGAACAGATTTTGATGTACTTTTCTGAAAAACATGGGGCTTAACTTAACTTAACATTTAGTCTTTATTTCATCGCAATCGGTTTACTCAATCAAGAGTTATAGACATTTTTAGTTTTCAAATACATTAGTAGATAAGATTAGTATGCAATATACTGTACATAATAGTATTTCCGTACTATTCAGATTACGATGAGTTTGGATTACATTTGGAGCTGGTAGTGGGAATGGGAGTGGGCGTGGGCGTGGGATAAGGGGAGCGGGAGCGAGATTGAGAGTCTGAGTAGAAGTGGGATAGGGAGCGAAAGTGGGAATGGGAGCGGGACCTGTAGTCCACGCGAGCGGAGCCGCGGGCACAGCTAGTGTGAAATAAATGCTTTTGGTACACTATTTCATCGGAACACTTTTGTGCCCGAGTTCAAGTGTAAAGCTCCCGTGAGAACACTAAAACTTTGCTGAAAGAGTCGTTGGTAGGCTCCAAATAATATGGACGTGTATTCAGTAGGTCCATTACTTATTGTATTAAGGTACCAATAACCAACGATCTCTATGTAGAGCATTCCAAACAATCGCTCAGTTCCACGCAAGTATCCACAACTCTTTCACATTCACTTTGAAACTTGTGCAGTTACTACGCAGAAAATTTAATTAATACTGAATATTGACGCTACTGTTAAATAATGTCAATATTTAGTACATACTACAGTTTGGAGATAGGTAGGCTAGGTGGTCATGGAAGTGTAGATGGAAATTTGAGGGTTGGGGGGGGAGGGGAGGGAAGAAAGGGGAGGTATGGGGAAGTGTAGTGGCAAAGTAGTGAGTAAAGTGTTCACACAGCTAGTTCAATATATAGTAGTTACACGCGACTACTGCCTCTTCATAACCCACAAGGGGTTATGAACCGCAGGTTAGCTGGAAGAAATTTCTTTAGAAATAAGCTTAAACTTTTGTATAATCATCTATTCTTTGTGTCATTCTTTGTAGGTTTGTGTGTTACAATAAACTGTTAAATAAATAATACAAATAATTTTTTACATATTATTTTCGTTCCTCTTTAATCATTTTATTATTATGAATATGTTTAGGTGATTGTGTATAGGGTAGGCATTATATTTTCAACAAGTAGCAATTTAAAACCGTGTATATGCCTGGAGAGGTAGGTTTACGGTGAATCAATGTATACAGCAAATTAAGCCGCAAAATGTACCCGTTTTCCATACAATAAAGACATTCTATTCTATTCTATTCTATAAATAAATAAGAAACATTAACAGTAGTTTTATTATCACCCAGTATAATAAATAGGTTACCTTACGTTAACACAACCGTAACACGTCACAAGATCTCAAGCGTACGTCCAAATAGTGAAGAGAAGAGACGTCACAGTTGTCGCGGAGCGTATCTCGCAAACAGATCTTGAGGAGGGACCCGACAGCCCTTTCACTGATAGCAAAGAGGTAACCGAATGTGGAACAAGGTATATCTGTGTTGTGGTTAAAGAGGCGAGCGGTGGCGAGTGGCAAAACGGCGAAGTCCAAGTCGAAATCTTTCGCTACACATATTCTCTCTGGGCATAACCTCCGTGGCGGAACGGGTAACTCTCAGACTGCCACGTCGGAGGTTGCGGGTTCGAACCCGCTAGGGGCAAATGTTCGTATGATGAATATGAATGTTTGTACTCAAGTCTTGGATGTTAATATATTTATTTAAGTATGTCTATCCGTTATCTAGTACCCATACCAAACGCCCTGCCTAGTTTGGGACTGGATAATTGGTGTGAATGTCTGAGATATTTATTTTATTATTATTTTATAATATTTTGTACCCAAAGGTTGTCTGGAAGAAATCGCTTAAAGCGATAAGACCGCCTAAATTGTACTACTTGTAACTGTATTTGTTTGTGAAATAATGTGTATTGTATCGTATTGTAAAATATCAAAATAATATATTTTGCACCCGCATCCAACGATCTCTATGTACTTACTAGATGGAGCGAACCAAACAATCGCTCTATTCCACGCAGCTGCGGCTCCGGAGCCGCAACTCATTCGCATTCACTTTGACCCTTGTGCAGTTACTACGCAGAACATTTAATTATTACTAAATATTGACGCTACGGGTAAATAGCGTCAATATTTAGTAAATAATTAAATGTTCTGCGTAGTAACTGCACAAGTTTCAAAGTGAATGTGAACGAGTTGCGGCTCCAGAGCCGCAGTTTAGTGGAATAGAGCGATTGTTTGGTTCGCTCCGTCTAGTAAGTACATAGAGATCGTTGCCCGCATCATTCCTCTCTTACGTTTTTCGCTAGCTATAAGATTGCCTGGAAGAAATTGCTTGAAGCGATAAGGCCGCCGCTTGTATATTTACTTTATATTTGTATACTACGTATTCTCTGCAACTTGTGTGGAATAAAGTATATTCATTCACACTAGCTGTTGCCCGCGACTTCGTCCGCGTGGACAACTTAACATCACAAATTATTATGTATTTCCCGTAGGAATGCGATGTTTTTCGGGATAAAAACTATCCCAACCAGACAATTAACTGATGTTGCTACCGCGAGGTTACTGTACTTTAGCTACTTCCACAGTATCATGGCATACGGTATCCTACTGTGGGGTCAAGCAGCAGATATAGAGACCATTTTTATCTTGCAAAAAAGAGCAGTTAGGGCAATCTATAATCTGCGTTGTAGAGACTCATTAAGAGAAAAGTTTAAAGTATATTAACAGTAGCTGGTCAATTCATTTTAGATAATATTTTATATGTCAGAAAAAATTTATCTCTCTTTTTGAGGCACTGTGACAATAATAGTTATAATACAAGAAATAAAAATAAACTTGTTTTACCAGGGTTAAGACTAAGTAAGGTCAGTAAATCGTTCACGGGGCAATGTATACGCTTCTACAACAAACTACCAGAGGAAATCTTAAATATGACGGACAGAAAGTTTAAGATTCACATTAAAAAACAACTTTGTAAGAAAGCTTATTATAAAATAAACGATTATTTGAATGACAAAGATGCCTGGTACTAATGTTAATCCAGCTTCGCAAAAATCTTTACTAATTGTATGCAAACTTGATTTTTAAAAGATGTGTTGCGTGAAGTTTGTTGCGCCGTTTCTTCTTCACAGCGCTAACACCTAGGAAGCGGTAGTCGATAAAAAAAATGACGTGTATAAATGTACCAAGTGTACTCATACCTATGCAATAAATGATTTTGACTTTGACTTTGACCTATATCCTATTCCAGGACCTAACCTATATGTGTGCCAAGTTTCATTACGATCCGTCCAGTGGTTGAAGCGTGATTGAGTAACCAACCTCCAAATATCGAAATATCCAAACATCTAAACTTTCTTTATAATATTATAGGGATGAGATACTTTCCTAAGAATAACTTTCTCTAATAGAAGATGGAAAAGTGTAAGATAGAACATTTGCCAGACTTATTTTATTACCCAAAAGAAAATCGATGGACATCTAAACTATCTGTAACAGAATTTCGACTGCATAACTAAGCAATAGAAGATTTAAAATCAACTATTCTATAAAGTAGTAATCAGATGGACAGTGACCCCAACCGCTGGGTAGAAATACTATATATAAAAAAACCGTAATGCATTTTAGAAATTGATACTTCGCAAACTTGAACTCCAACTCTTCCAGTGGACGTCGTACAAGGCGACTAAGGGAATACATTATAAAACATCAATCAGGCCTCCCCAACCCGTCTGGCCAGCGCGGGGAGTGTAGGCCAAATACTCCGTCTGTCTCCGGCAGATCTGCATAACATCAATTTTACTGAGGATCCCAACTGGCCTCTAGCAAAGCTCAAGGACAACTGCAAGCTGGCTTTCAAAAAAGGGCGCCGGGACAGAAATGTGACGACGGTGGTGCTTGAATGCTCTCCGGCCTTGAGAGACGTCCTCGTCAGTATGCGGCACATCTACATTGGGTGGGACGTGGTTGAGGTCTGCGACTACCTTTCCGTCACATGCTGCTTTAAATGCCACCAATATGGACACCCTAAGGATCATTGTCGGGCGGCGGAAATGATATGCGGGAAATGCGGAGATGCAGGCCACAAATCCGAGGAGTGCCAATCGGCAACCCAATGCTGCGCAACATGCAAGCGCTTCAAGCGCAAGGAAGCCACTACTCACTTGACAGCATCTAGAGACTGCCCGGCCCGCATATACGCCGAGAAGCAGGCTGCATCCCGTACGCAATATAATGGCTAGTACATCCAACACTCTCAGGATCGGGCAGCTCAACCTGCAGGGAGCGCAAACTGCAACAATGGAACTCCCCTCAATAGCCCAGGAACAGAAACTGGACATTGTCATAGTTCAGGAACAGTACGCCGAGGCAAGAAACCCGAACATGGTACAATGCGGTGCAACCCCAAAGGCCGGGTTCCTCATAATGAATCCGGATATCGCCTGCGCTACTCTACACCACCTGAGCAACGAGCACCTGAGGGGAGGGCCTATATTAATTGGCGTCGACAGCAATGCGCATTCCCCCATCTGGCACTGCGAACGCCGTCAGTACGTGGGCAGAGGTCCGGACTCGGACCACAGGCGGACGCAGATGGAGGGATTTATCCTGGGAAGGGGATTGACCGTACACAACGTGGAGAACCAGCCGCCAACGTTTAGGGGCCCCAACGGCCAATCGAATGTCGACCTCACCCTGTCCACGCGAGGCCTTCACATTTCTAGCTGGACAGTCCACGAAGATCTCAGCTCGAGCGACCACCAGATGATCACCTTCAACATCAACGCCAATCAAACCAGCCACACCGCACCCAGCGGAGAAACCGCGGAAGCGAGCGAGGAGCCGAAGTCCTATCGGGTGAAAGGGGTGAACTGGGGACGCTTCCGGTCTACATTGCACGCCCGTATGGGGAAATTAAATCTACGCGCTCCAGCAGCACGGCTCTGCGCCGATTACTCCGGCCTCCTGGCTCGTACAGCGAGCGAATGTTTGGGCACGCGCATTAACAAAACACAAAAAGGGTACGAATGGTGGTCTCCCGAGCTTGATCGGCTCCGCAAGCTGCAGTTAAAGGCAAGAAGGCTATGGCAATCCTCCAGGGGACGGGGCGGAGCGCGAGAGGAGGAACTGCATGCGGCGTTCTGTGCCGCTAGACTAGTCTACCGGCACGGAATGCGGCAGGCGGAACTGGACTTCTTTCGCTCCACAGCCGAAACTGGAAATCAGGATCCATGGGGTCTGGCGTACCGTGCCGCCAGCGGCAGGGTGCGCCCCCCATCGAACGGTACAAAGCTCCTGGAGGGATATGCCAGTAGCACGGGGGAAGCAATGACGGGTCTGCTCAGGTCATTATGTCCCGACGACGATCCTAGACTCGACAGCCCTTACCACCATCAAGTTAGACTTATGGCAGCCTGTTCTCCAGTGGGTCTCGACTCGCCCCCCCTCAGTCGCGATGCATTGTCACTTATCATCAAATCTCTCCCAAATACATCACCCGGCCTGGACGGTATTACGGCCAAGATTGTAAAAAATGCATGGCATAGTTCATCACACGAAATGTGTAGCATGTACGCGGCTTGCGTACGAGAGGGTGTCTTCCCGGAAATGTGGAAAGTTGGAAAGCTCATCGTCCTTCCGAAGGGAAATGGTAAGCCGCCCACTGACCCCAAAGCATATAGGCCCATCACCCTCCTCTCCGTTCTAGGCAAGATTCTCGAGCGCATCATCGTCAGCTGCGCTCCATGTCTGTGGAGGAGTATATCCGGGAGTCAACACGGCTTCACAAGGGGTCGTTCAACAGTGACAGCACTGAACAGTGTCCTCAACACTGTTCAGACCACCAGGGACACTTACGTCCAGTTAATATTCCTGGACATCTCGGGTGCCTTCGACAATGCCTGGTGGCCGATGATCCTGGTCAAGTCGAAGCAGGGGGGCTGTCCACCAAACATCTACAAGATGCTGGTGGCCTACTTCCTGCAGAGGCGTGTAGGACTGTTCATCGGCGGCCAGGTGGAGTGGAAGACATCTACCATGGGATGCCCCCAGGGATCGGTCCTGGGCCCTACACTGTGGAACTTACTGTTGGACGACCTCTTGCGTGTGCCGGTGCCCGAGGGAGTGAGCATGACAGCTTACGCAGACGACGTGGCGATCGTGATCGAAGCGCCATCCAGAGCCGCAATTGAGCGCAGTGCTAGCACTGTGCTCAGCGCGGTCTCAGATTGGGGGAAGCGTAATCGTCTGGGATTCTCCTCTGGAAAGTCCCAGACTATGACCATAAAGGGAAAGTTCCAACGTCCACCCACCATCAGGATGGATGGTGCTTCGATCGCGAGCGTCACACAAGCAACAGTGTTGGGTGTCGTCATCGACGCGAGTCGGTCATTTGCACAGCACGCGTCATATATTGGAGAACGAGCGGCCAAATGCTTTGGTAAAATGTCACGCGTCTCAGCATCATCGTGGGGGGTCAAATATAGGGCGCTCCGAGTGCTCTATAAGGGGACATACGTGGCCACTCTAGTATATGCCGCTGCTGTGTGGTACCGACGAGCGTCGCTACATGTGGTGCGTAGTTCGCTCCTGAGAACTCAACGGCCAGCCTTGACTCTACTAACGAAGGCCTACAGGACGGCAAGCTCCGCAGCGTTACCTGTGCTAGCGGGCGTACTTCCAGCCGACCTGGAGGCCATTCGTGCAGGCAGAACGGACGAGGCACGACAGACACATACGGGGAAAGAGCGCAAAATTATGCAGAGGGCGATGTGGGAGGATGCTGTCTCCCTTTGGCAGGAGAGATGGGAAGTCGGCGAAAAGGGGAGGGATCTATATAGATTCTTCCCCTGCGTCTCGGTGAGAATGCGGAGCGACTGGGTGGAGCCGGACTACGAGGTTTCCCAGGTACTGGTTGGACACGGCTGCTTCAGGAAGCGTCTGAAGGACCTGGGCCTGAGTGAGACGGGGGAGTGTTACTGCGGTTGTGGGGCCGATGAAACAAGGGACCATATTCTGTGGGACTGCGAACTGTACGAGTCGGAGCGGTCGGAGATGCTGGATGGTCTCGAGCGATCGGAGGCGGGCCCGGTTTACTACCAGGACCTCGTGAAGACGGAGGTGAACTTCGCTCGTCTGAGGCGGTTCGCCAAGGCGTGGCATAAGCGCAGACGTCAGTTGGAGCTGCCCGAGAGAGCGCAAGAGAGTGGAGAATGAAGCAGTACTAGTAAATGAGCCGCCCGACGGCGAAGAGATGTGGTTGTAACGTTAAATCCCCAGAAAGGGGCTGGATGACGGAAGGATCACCAGAAAACAGAAGGGACAATAAAGAAAACTTGTAGGGGATCAAGCAGGGTGCGCCGGGAAAGAGCTCTAACGCAAGTACCGGCCACCCCCCCGTGATTCGGTCCGTATAACCGTAAGGTTGAAAGGACCATGGGAGGTGGCGGGCCTTTGTCTCCGGCAGATGAGAGAGGGTTGTGCTCCTGCAGTGGAGACAAAAATAAGCTGATTATAATAATAATAATATAATATGTCAGACATTCACACCAATTATCCACTCCCAGACTAGGCAGAGCCTGTGATATGGTTACTAGATAACGGATAAACATACTTAAATAAATATATAAACATCCAAGACTTGGGTACAAACATTCATATTCATCATACGAACATTTGCCCCTAGCATTCGAACCCGCAACCTCCAGCGTGGCAGGCCGAAAGCTACCCGTTTCGCCACGGAGGTCGTCATGAAGCTTGAACAAAAGGTTTTGTTACAACACCGGAAGATGTAATGCAGCACATCCAGGCGAGGCTTAGAGGTCGGACTGGGGAAAGCATCTCGGTCAAATGTGCGATCCTGGAGCGATTCCCCTATTTATAATAACTTTAGGCCTGTAGACTCCGGGTTCCCACTAAGCACCAGGGTGTACTCCTCAGTCCCGACTTCTGGCCCGAGGGAGTCGTCTTTAGACGCTACAGGGAGGCGAAGACTAAAATCCCTGAAATAGTGTGTATTTAGTGTGTATTTAATGTAAGGTTATAGAATGTATGTATTTCCAGGCTAAGGTATTTGTCTATGGGCTAAGTTGCCTGCAAATAAATGATTTTATTATTATTACTAGCTGTGCCCGCGGCTCCGCTCGCGTGGACTACAGGTTCCGCTCCCAATCCCACTTTCGCTCCCTATCCCACTTCCACTCAGACTATCAATCTTACTCTCAGTCCCGCTCCCGCTCCAACTCCCCTTTCCCCAAGCCCAAGTCCACGCCCACGCCCACGCCCACGCCCACGCCCAAACATACAAACAGATAAACAGACAAACAGACAAAAATTTCAAAAATGATCAAAATGTGTTCTGTTGCTTATCCTTAGACGCCCAAATTTTTTTTTGCAAATATCTTCAATGTACAGACACGCGAAGTTTACGATTTTATTTATTAGATTATTATAAAAGTAAACAATTTAAGGCTATTGACTCTTTAAGCGAGATAATTCTAGCCGTGTGGTTCTCGGCTTAGAATAGCGCCACCCTCAACCTTCACGTGGGTGTCAAGGGATTGCACCAAGGGCGCGCAGCAGCGTTCTCCTGTGTATATTAAGATCATTACTGCGATCACCAACCCTGCCAAGCGTGGTGATTATGACAATTGCCCTAATAAACAGCTTATCAAAGTGGTATTCTATTGGGGAGGCTTATGTCCAGCAGTGGACGTATTTAGGCTGATGATGATAGAAATATTGACTTAATGCTAAACACAGATGAATTTTGGGGCGGAATTAAGCGAATTTTTGAATTATCTAAGAGATGGGTCAGCTTGCCTTCGATCTAGTCCGTTGGTCACATTGTGAAAGGACATCTACTCATATACTAATATTACAAAGAGGTAAAGTTTGTGAGGTTGTAGGGGTAATCTCTGGATCTACTGAACCGACTTTGAAAATTCTTTTACCAATAGAAAGCCATGTTATTTCGGATGATGGTATATATTTCGTTTATTTTATTTTATTTTGAATGGAATATATATAAAACTCGGTTATATCACAAAGCTCCGTCTAACTAAGCAGCGCGACTTCGTAAATTTATCATCCCCCGGGAACGAACCCGCGACCCGGCCGCATCCGCAACTTGAAAGGCCAAAGAGGTGGTTTAACGCAAACTTTTGATACCCTCGGAATACATTTTCTGCGCTGAGCTGTTGGCGTGCATAACAATATTTCGCGTAGAGTTTGTATTTAGCATGGAATGGAATGGCATTTTGTTGTAACGCAAAATTATCGCTATTAGAAGAAATTTGTAAGTTCTACCATGGAACTTTCGGTATTACTAACAGTCTATTGTGTTCCCCATTAACATGGTGGTTCCAAGTGGGGTAATAAGTACATCATCTAAAATGTAATCGTAAAATGTATCGCATTAAACACTAAACTATTTATTGATTCATAATGCATTTACAAGCCTATCTAATAAATATTTTAATGACAATGTATCACACACATTATAAGTCTTACATACATACATAATGCTCACGCCTTGGCCCCAGAGGGGTAGGCAGAGACGATGGATCGCCACTTTGCGCGATTCTGACACACCTTACTAGCCTCACTCACATTCATCAGCCTTTTCATGTACCTCCTTTTATTCTTCTCAGTCATGAACAATACATTCCTGATTTATAATATTTCGCTTGATTGATAATGTATATCACTATAATCCTTAAACAATAAACTGTTGATTGGTGCTAGAATACTTAATAAACAATTTATTGATAGATAGATAAACTCTTTATTGCACAAAAATTAAGAGTAACAATAAAAATAGGTACACATTTCCGGAAAATGTACAAAATGCAGATAATGCATTCACAAACCTATAATTAATTAATAATGGAAAGACAATGTATCATACACATTATAGGTCTTGAACAATAAATACCTGATTTATAATAATTACGTACTATAATGCTTAAAATAAACAACTGATTTATTGATATTCATAAATCGCACTATAAGCCTTATATATTGATTGATTGATAATGTATTGATCTATCACAACCCTGTGGTGTGGTTTCCGATAGAGTAGAATAGGACCACTTCAACTCTTCCCGTGGATGTCGTACAAGTCGACTAAGGGAATACATTATAAAACATCAATCAGGCCTCCCCAACCCGTCTGGCCAGCTGGGGAGTGTAGGCCAAATCCTCCGTCTGTCTCCGGCAGATGAGAGAGTGTTGTGTTCCTGCAGTGGAGACCAAAATAACCTGATGATGATCACAACCCTATGCCATCCTGTATATCATACCGTAGACGACAACAAAAGGCGCAGTCTACTTAAAATTTATAAGCGTATTAAAATTAAGTGGGTTTTAAAGAATTTTACGATCCTGAGAGTAAAAGTTAATAAGCATCGTTGCGTATAAGGATAATTTAAATTTATAAATAATGTTTCTGCCCTACGTTGGTACGGTATTGTTGTTCGGAGGGTGTAATCTATCATCAGCCGAAAAGTACGTCCACTGCTGAACATAAGCCTCCCCAATAGAATGACATGCATTATACTTGTCCTTTCGGTTATTCTAAGGTTGACTGGAAGAGATCCCTGAGTGGGATAAGTCCGCCTTTGTACACAGTTTAATTGATATTTTATTATTGTTGTTGTTGTTATTTTTGGTACAATAAAGCGTTTACATACATACATACATACACACATACATACATACATACATACATACATACATACATACATACATACATACATACATACATACATACATACATACATACATACATACATACATACATACATACATGAAGCGAATTGGTGATCGCAGTCATATACACAGGAGAACGCTACTGCCCGTAACGTGCAATCCCTCAATCACCTTGACGACACCCATGGGAAGTTTGGGGGTGACTCTATTCCAAGCCGGGAACCACATGGCAAAAGTCAAAAGTCAAAATCATTAATTGCATATGAGCAAACTTGGTACATTTATACACGTAATTTTTTTATCGACTACCGCTTCCTAGGTGCAAGAAATGGCGCAACGAACTTCACGCAACACATCATTTAAAATCAAGTCTACATACAATTATATAAAGACTAGTTGTTGCCCGCGACTTCGTTCGTGTGGACAACTCAATATCACAAATTAATACGTATTTCCCGTAGGAATTAGATATTTTTTCGGGATAAAACTATCCTATGTCCTATTCCAGGACCTAGCCTATATATGTGCCAAGTTTCATCACGAGCCATCCAGTGGTTGAAGCTTGATTGAGTAACAAACATCCAAACTTTCGCATTTATAATATTAGTAGGAATAATAGCTGAATTTCCCCTGGTAGTTTGTTGTAGAAGCGTATACATTGCCCCGTATAAAAGGAAAAGTGTAAGATCCAGTGTAATGACTTCCATACGGTGAATTCTAGTCATGTGATTCTCGGCTTAGAATAGGGTCACGCTCAATCTTCCCATTGGTGTTGTTAAGGTGACTAAGGGATTGCACCAGCTACGGGCAGCAGCGTTCAAATATTATCAACAATGAATTGACTAGCTACGGTTAATATGATAACGTATCTTCATATACATAAATATACTTAATTTCATTTTCATTTCATTTCATTTCATTTATTTGCCATAAATTGTAGGTACATACAACATATTGTATTGGATATTTCTACATACTTAAAGTGCCTGTACAATTTTACCCCTTTAGGAGTGTAGCATAAATTTTTTTTTGTCTACTTAGAACTACTTAGTACTATATAAAAAATTGAATTTAATTAATGAATAAAATTATAAATTGAAGATGTCACATTACTTATTGCTACTGCAAAACTCACTGATATCATAGGGACAAAGCTCAAGCAATAGCTCTTTGACTTTTTCCAGAAATTTTTTATCAGACAGGGACTTGATGTCGTCTGGTAACGCATTATACACCCGGACCGCGTTGTACTTAGCAGTTCTTTGCATTAGTGCAGTATGACAGGTGGGGAGCTGCAATTCGCTCTTGTGCAGCTGGTTCAGTCTACTACTTCTGAAGTCTGGTCTATTTGGAAATTTTTCAGGATAGCGTCTTACAGTTTTACATAGCTCGATTATATATAGAATAATTAATGATTGTAATGAATAAGATAAATCAAAGGTAGGGCCCTGTGCCGTTGGGTTTGTTGCCACTTCTTCCCCTCGGTTATACAGGTGGAAGTGGAGTAGTTTTAGGCAGAATTTGACGTCAAAAAGATAATAATGTATTCCAATTTTGAAAATAAATATTTTGATTTTTGATACTAAATAATCTATCTATCTGTCTATCTATCCATATCTATAAAAGAAGAAACTGACTGACTGACTGACTGACTGACTGACATATCAACGCACAGCCCAAACCGCTGAGTCTAGAGACTGGAAATTTTATACAAAGGTTCCTTATATAGCATAGGCAAGCACTAAGGAACGGCTTTTCAAAATTCATCCCCTAAGGGGGTCAAATGGGGGTTTAAAGTTTGTATGTAGAACGTCTATTAGATGTTTCGATCAATTTGAAACTTTGTAGGAATACTCTAAAAACCTAATGATTGAATACGTGTTCTAGTTATAGTTTTTGAAAAACCATCCCTTAATTAAAGTTTGTATGTAGAACGTTTATTGTTTAATGTTTCGATCAATTTGAAACTTTGTAGGAATACTCTAAAAACTTAATGATTGAATACGTGTTCTATAGTTTTTGAAAAACCATCCCCTAAGGGGGTGAAATGGAGTTCAGAAGTAGCAGTCTCCAAACGGATTGCTCTAGAAACTTGAAATTTGTCACAAAGGTTCATCATGTCTCTCATGTATGCACTAAGTAAGACTTTTTCAAAATTCAATCATTCCAGATTTTTCCAAAATGTGCTACAATATTCTTATTTAAATGAACTATGATAATGTGTGACTGTAATTATTCCAGAATGTTCTAGATTGTTCTCAAAATGTCCAGAATGATCAGGGAAGTTCTGTTTATAATATCAGAAGCGCGACGATTTGTAAAAGCTGTCAATTTTCACGTCGACTGTCTGCGGGTCCTTAAAATTCGCACCATACGTAACTTATCCACGCGAACGAAGCCGCGGGCACTAGAATAACCTAGTAGAGAAAAATACATAATAGTAGCGTTTACGTCAGAGATCGAGGAGCTTGTGAGTTATGTGCTTCGGGGCAGCGGTGACGTGAATGGTCAACGGACATGACTCGTGATTGGTGGGGGGGAGGGGGGTCAGATTTATTGCGCTGACGGACGACTGGACAGGTCAGAGGTACGACTGATGGTTTATTGTGACCGTTACGGCTATTTCGAATCATTGTCAAACGTAAAGTTAGTGATTAATGCTACTAATGGTGGGTGGGAGTGGATGGAGGTTATCGCGGTTTTTTTGTTTGAAAACAGTTTGTTGTATATTTGTTTTTACAAAATAATGTACACTTCATGCTCATATGAGGAACGCTCCATCTAGTAGTACATAGATATCGTTAACTTTGGGCTGTGGTGTATAATAGTCCTACTAACATTATAAACGCGAAAGTTTGTAAGTATGGATGGATGTTTGTTACTTTTTCACGTAAAAACTACCGAATGGATTTTAATGAAACTACAACAATATAGCTTATACATCAGAATAACACATAGGCTACAATTTATAAAGATATTGTGTGAATTGTCCAAAATATCAAGTAAGTAGGGAAAAATTTACCATCTGCGAGCTATTCTGGCGTGCGCTGCCAAAACTTATCCTAAAAACATCCCATTCCTACAGGAAATACATAATAATTGATGTATTAGTGTAGAGTTTTGTAAACAACTTTGCAAGTTTGATTGTGACATCACTTACATAATTCGTCTCTACCGTCAGTCTTGGCTTGGAAACTTTTTACTCTCTCGACTTTCAAACAAGATTTTCGGAGGCGCGTCTCCCTAAGGGCCTACTTGAAGATGTATTAGAAGCTACGGAACACTGGGAGAGAGTCTAGGTATTTAAATATTTATACCACCGCCTTCACTGTCAGATTATACCTAGATTTTTAGGCAGTTTTTAAACTTTTTTTTCACGATATTTTATTAATAATGTTATAAGCATTATACAAGTTCATTAAAAATGTACAGCAACATATCTACAGGTTGTTACAATAAAATTTCATCCTGCTTCCTGCTGATATTATAAATGCGAAAGTTTGGATGTTTGTTACTCAATCACGCTTCAATCACTGGACGGATCGGGATGAAACTTGGCACACATATAGGTGAGGTCCTTAAATAGGACATAGGATAGTTTTTAACCCGAAAAAAAACAACACACACACACACACACAACAGGCAACAGCTAGTTGATATATATATTACATAATATACATATATATACTTCTCTAATCCTAAATTAGGATTTTCTCTACAAATATAACATCCAAACCAGGACCAACTTGTACAAAGTTATCTGTCCCCAGTGGGAATCGAACTTACAACCTCTGCGCTCGAGACCAATGACCAAGCCAATGAAAAAGTCTAATTAAATAATTCATGTTTTATGTATGTATGTATTTTTTATGTTTAGATATAATATTATTGCTGTGGATCGTCACGCGCAGGGTGAGACGCTCCGCCGCCTGATGGACCGACGATCGCCTGAAGGAGGTGGCCGGAAGCGGCTGGATGCGAAGAGCGGAGTACCGGGTGTGGTGACGTTCATTGGGAAAGGCATATGTCCAACAGTGGACGACTAAGGGCTGATATGATGTTGATGATAATAATAAAAATATATTTAATTATAAGTTTATTAGAGATTTTATTTATCACCAGCTGTGCCCTCAGTTCCGCTCGCGTAGACTACAGAATCCGCTCCCGTTCCCAATCCCTATCCCACTCCTACTCAGACTCCCAATCCCGATCCTGGTCCCGACCTCCAGCAAGACAAATGGGAAAACTGCATCAAATTTCATTCAGTAGTTTTTGCGTGTTGTGGTAACAAACAGACAGACAGACAGTCAGACCGACAGACAAAAATTCTAAAAACAATTATTTTGTCTTCTATTGGCCCTATAAAGACCCCTCATACACATTTTTCTACAATATCTCCCATGTACAGACATTGATTTCAGGTATAGATTTAACTTATTTCTAGTTTTTCAGGGTGGAACAGAAAAGTGTCACCAACGATCTCTATGTACTGCTAGATGGAGCGTTCCAAACAATCGCTCTGTTCCACGCAAGTAGCCACAACTCTTTCACATTCACAACGAAACTTGTGCAGTTACTACGCAGAACATTTAATTATTACTAAATATTGACGCTACGGTTAAATAATGTCAATATTAAGTAAATAATTAAATGTTCTGAGTAGTAACTGCACAAGTTTCAAAGTGAATGTGAAAGAGTTGTGGCTACTTGCGTGGAACAGAGCGATTGTTTGGAACGCTCCATCTAGTAGTACATAGAGATCGTTGAGTGTCACCAGAGTAGAAGGATTTTAGTTTATTTACGAAACGTCTAAGGATGCTGCGATGAGATTTTTAAGAGACCAGATTGACAAAAATGCTACTGTACGCAGTGTGTAGGTATTTAATCCCAATAACTCGCCAAGTCAAAAGCGAATATAGTGTTCAGACAACTCTACCGTGTGCGGAGAGTGGTCTATCCAATATCGCTGTTTACGGAGGCTGTGTAAACATGATCTATCGACAGTTAGGAAGACATCATTCGCATCTCGTTTCGGGTGCACGAAGTTGAGACCGGACTCAAAATGAAATAAGGTAAAGTTTTAGATATACTATTTCATAGCTCTAGGTTAACCTTTATTATTATTTATTTATTATTATTATTTATTTATTTAATTTATTAATCGTATATAATAAAACATTTTCTTACAAAAATTGTCTCCCAAAACCGTCTAGACGGTTTGACTGGGGGATCATAGTCTCCTTATGTTTAATTGAAATTAATAATTAAATATCATCATCATCATCAGGTTATTTTTGTCTCCACTGCAGGAGCACAACCCTCTCTCATCTGCCGGAGACAGACGGATAATTTGGCCTACACTCCCCGCGCTGGCCAGACGGGTTGGGGAGGCCTGATTGATGTTTTATAAATAGTCGCCTTGTACGACATCCATGGGAAGAGTTGGAGTGGTCCTATTCTACTCTACCGGAAACCACACGGCATATTACGGCAATTAAATATGATGGAGTTAAATGCTTTCCAGCAAATAATTTTTCAGCATTTTTTTTAATTTACGCTTGTTGCACTCCATTCCAATATCCTCGGCCAAGGTATTAAGTAAATAAGGTAGTCGTTTTCTTATGGTTCTGTCGCCATAGTAACCCACCCTAGGTACGTCATACCTGCCCCCGGTTACTGATCTAGTAATGTGGCTGTGACTTACTAGTTATGGGTTAGTCTCATGATTGCTATGTTGGTTTGACATTACATCTAATTTAATTAATAACTCTGTAACCTTGTCATTGTAAATATATTTTTGTTTGTTTGCTTGTTTGTTAGCTTATTAACAGTAGCTGGTCAATTCATTTTAGATAATATTTTATATGTAAAAAAAATTATCTCTCTTTTTGAGCACTGTGACAATAATAGTTATAATACAAGAAATAAAAATAAACTTGTTTTACCTGGGTTAAGACTAAGTAAGGTCAGTAAATCGTTCACGGGGCAATGTATACGCTTCTACAACAAACTACCAGAGGAAATCTTAAATATGACGGACCGAAAGTTTAAGATTCACATTAAAAAACAACTTTGTAAGAAAGCCTATTATAAAGTAAACGATTATTTGAATGACAAAGATGCCTGGTACTAATGTCAATCCAGCTTCGCAAAATCTTTGTATGTATGTATGTAAACGCTTTATTGTACCAAAAATAACAACAACAACAATAATAAAATAGGAATTAAATTGTGTACAAATCTTTATTAATTGTATGCAAACTTAATTTTTAAAAAATGTGTTGCGTGAAGTTTGTTGCGCCGTTTCTTCTTCACAGCGCTAACACCTAGGAAGCGGTAGTCGATAAAAAAACGACGTGTATAAATGTACCAAGTGTACTCATATGTAATAAATAATTTTGACTTTGACTTCGTAATTAACCCCTATTTTTACAGTTTGATTTTATAAATATTATTACTACAAAAAACTATTGTAGTGCTCCTACAAGACCCTATTAACTACATAAAACAATAATAAATATCTCAGACATTCACACCAATTATCCAGTCCCAAACTAGGCAGAGCCTGTGCTATGGTTACTAGATAACGGATAGACATACTTAAATAAATATATAAACATTCAAGACTTGGGTACAAACATTCATATTCATCATACGAACATTTGCCCCTAGCGGGATTTGAACCCGCAACCTCCGGCGTGGCAGGCCGAGAGTTACCAGTTCCGCCACGGAGGTCGTCACAATAAATGGTATGAATATGAATAACCTACATTATTAAAACTTTCTAAAGAGGATTTTTGATGTAATTGTTATTCGTTAGAATAGGACCACACCAACTCTTCCCGTGGATGTGGTACAAGGCGCTAAGGGAATACATTCTAAAACATCAATCAGGCCTCCCCAGCCCGCCTAGCCAGCGCGGGGAGTGTAGGCCAAATCCTCCGTCTGTCTCTGGCAGATGAGAGAGGGTTGTGCTCCTGCAGTGGAGACAAAAATAACCTGATGATGAATTGTTATTCAGCTGAAATACGTCCACTGCTGAACATAAGCCTCCCCAATAGAATTCCACTTTTGGTGGGCTGTCCATTGGGGGATTTGGCAGGGTTGGTGATCGCAGTAATGATCTTAATATACATAGGAGAACGCTGTTGCCTCTCCCTGGTGTAATCCCTTCGTCGCCTTGACGAGACCTACGGGAAGGTAGTGGGGTGGCAATAATCTAAGCTGGGACGTCACGTGATTAGAACGTACAGTTCACGACGGCCCGCCCCACTCTTACTCTAAATCATTTACATTTCATTGTATGCGTTATTTTCTCCTGTTTTTGCGAAATCAACAGTAAATACCGTGCTAACTACTCGCCTCGTCAGCACGTCCGGGTCTAAACGAGGCAGCCGGAAACGGGGTCGAGGGCTAGCCGGAGCTCGAAATACCTGCAGAACTTTTTATCCTGAATAAAGTTCTCAGCTCCTGTGCATTTCATACTTACCTGTTATTTGGCCAAGAAGCAATTTTACAAGGGTTAAATAGCTACTTCGGTGGTACATTGCTCATATCGCTATAATCTACAGTTATGATATTATCGTTGTCTCTCTCTCAGTCGACTATGCTCGCGCGCTGAGTGCAGCAGCCCTACAAAGTTCCGCACACACACGCACGTGTACGGACAGGCTGGTGCTCCTGCAGTAGTAGTGGGTGATTAAATGTGTTGGCTTCTATGGAGTGTCGGGCGTGTGGTATCGGCTTGCTGCGTGAGCGTCCGTGTGGTTTCCGGTAGAGTAGAATAGGACCACTCCAATTCTTCCCGTGGATGTCGTACAAGGCGACTAAGGGAATATATTATAAAACATCAATCAGGCCTCCCCAACCCGTCTGGCCAGCGCGGGGAGTGTAGGCCAAATCCTCCGTCTGTCTTTGGCAGATGAGAGAGTTGTGCTCCTGCAATGGAGACAAAAATAACCTGATGATGATGTATGCGTGATGCTGCGCCTAGTGAAGGTAAATTTCCGAGAAAATTCTCCTGGCCGAGAATTTATGAGAACTTAAAAAGTGAAGCCACTTTTCCCTTAAATCACTTATGCAACTTAAAGGTGTTTGTGTGTATTGTTATTTATTTTATTAGAAATTACAGGACTTACCAACACGGTAGTTATAAAATCGTTATACGTCACCTATCACAATTTCAACACCAAATCTTTTTCAATCCCTTTACTGTCCGAGCGCAGATGTGGAATAAACTGCCGACGGTCATTCGAGACAGTACGCCGGGGACATCCTTTAAAACTAAACTTAAAGAGCACTATCTGTCTCACTCAGTATAATATGATATGTACTCGTATGTATTTATGTATGTTTATTATAAGTATTTCCTTTATATATGTGTAAAGTAGTTTCAGTATTTAGTTATTATGTAGTCTATTATGCACTTTTTGCCCCCTCGCTCTTAGTGCCTTGTCTCAAAGCCTGTAATGTTGGCTGGAAGAGATCTCTTATAGAGATAATCTCGCCTTTGTACACAAAATTTGTAGCTGTATTTAGTTTTTAAAATTGTGCAATAAAAATAAATAAATAATAAATAAATATGTGGGGACATTTCACACACGGCCACCTGATATAAAACTTTGCAGAGCCTGTAATATGGATGTCAGACAGTTGATATACATACATAAATACATAATATAATATATAAATAACATCCAGTCACAAGGCAAACACAAGTGCTCATCACACGAATGTTTGCCCTGGGCGTGGTTTCGAACCCGCGACCCCGAGCTTCGCAGGCAGATGTACTACCGACTAGGCTACGGGGCCGACAAATAAATACTTTATATTAAAATCTGCATAAACACCTAAAAGTTGCATTGGTAATAGTACGCTGCTGTGCAAATGAGAGATCCCCAGCTCAGCGAAGTGCTCCACCCGGAAGGTGCAGCGCTGGTTTTCTGCTGGGGCCTGGGCTGGGGCGTCTCAGAGTATTATGTAGGTGTGTGTGTGTGTTAGAGACTGATAATGTAAATGTAACAGACAATAGTAGGGAAAAGTTCTCATAAATTCTCGACAAGGAGAATATTCTCGGGAATATCCATCACACTAGCTGCGCCGGTCAGCCAACCGCCGTATACGTAGCTCTAGCCTAAGGCCTTCCGTTTTAACGCACCATAAACATTACAGACGAGCGATTTTTCCTTATGACGACAATTAAGAGAGCCTTTGCCTTGTCGTCCATATCAATGAAAAAAGAAATACAATACCACACGTCACCCATCATTTCCCGCAAGTGTCCCCCTCACTGCACATAACGGGCCACATTAGGGGCATTATCTGGCACATTAGAGGGGGGCGGTCGTTACGTCGGTTAACAGCGCCGTAGTTAGGGACTAGGCGCGGAACCAGGAGGCGCAATTACAATTTTACGTCTGTCGGACGCCTTAAGAAGGCTGGATGCTGAGGGCGGAGGCCCGGGTCTGCTGGCGTTCATTGGGGAAGGCATAAGTGCTGGTCTATACATATAATGAAACTGTAACTGGTCTGTGTCTGTACATGGGAGATATTGTAGAAAAATGTGTATGAGGGGTCTTTATAGTGCCAATAGAAGCCAAAATAAGTGTTTTTATAATTTTTGTCTGTCTTTCTGTCTGTCTGTATGTATGTTTATTACCTCATCACGCAAAAATCACTGAATGAAATTTGATGCAGTTTTAACAGTTGTCTTGCTGGTGGTCTAACTTAAAATCTGGTGCATACTCATATTTCATCTTGATACGCCACTTAGAACCTGAGATATTAATAAAGTAAATTTTTCTAGAAGCCATTATTGTTATAATGGCTAAGTATTACTATGTTTGAATATTGATTCAATTCATATTGCGATTGGTTTGTACTACAGTTGGAGCGGGAGCGGGAGCGGGAGTGCAAGTGGGCGTGGGAGGGGATCGGGATCGGGATATGATCGGGATCGCGATTGAGAGTCTGAGTTGAAGTGGGATAGGGAGTGATAGTGGGAACGGGCGGAACGGGCATTCTGTAGTCCACGCGAGCGGAGCCGCGGGCACAGCGGTAATCCCTTAGTCGTCTTGACAACACCCACGTGAAAATTGGGGATGGCCCTATTCTAATCCAGTATTGAATGTTGAATTACAATTATTCAATTCAATTCAATTCAATTACTATTTATTGCACTTAAAAAAATAAAAAATACAATAATAAAGTGACTTACATATGCTAAAAGCGATTTCTTCCAGTCAACCTTTGGGTATAGTGTTACGACTTTGTTACCAATTTTTGTTCGTTAATAAAATATTTCAATGTAATTATTAGAACAGTCACGGCGTTATATAAGAACATTGGGCGCTAATTAATTCCGCTACGGCCCTGTCGGTATGGTCGGCACCTTGTCGACTGAGGCTGTTTATGACGCCTCAGATTTACATCTTGGCAAAGCATCCTTTGTTGTGAGGTTTCATCTGTTGCCATTAGTGGTAGTAGGCACTTAGGAAGCGAACGTTATCCTAACACTATAAACAAGAAAATCTATTTGTGTGGTGGTTTGTTTACATATATAATACTCACGCTGTGGTCAAAAAGGGGTAGGCAGAAACGATGTAACACACCTCACTAGCCTCGCTCACATCCATCAACCTTTCATGTACCCAAGGAGGTCCTCAAAACTGCTGGAGTGTACATCAACAGTGTGAAGAATAAAAGATAATTCATCACACTGCGTACTTGTTTCTTTGAAGAATATGATTCGTAATGAAGAACGAAAGTCACCGACATAGTCGAAAGGATTAGCAAGCTGAAGTGGCATCTGTCGCAAAACCGACTGCCGTTCGGGAAGCTGAGTTCTGGAGTGAAGACCACGGATATAGGGTCATTCATCAATCATAGACAAATAGATTTCCGCCATTTTGACAAAATATGACGTCATCATATCGCCCAGGGTTCTAAACATATTAGTCCAAATAAACTTTTCTCTAGGAAGGTCAGGATCAGCAAAATCTCTAATTATCAGATTTACCCCCCAGAGATTTGGTGAAGATCTATATACATCTCCAGTACACCATCAGCATGTAGCTACACTCGATCTAGGAGAACAGTGCCTGTGAGTGAGTGAGTGGTATTGCAGCTATATATATAATAGTTTATTATAAAATAGTTTATTTAGACTAATATGTTTAGAACCCTGGGCGATTTGATGACGTCATATTTTTTTTTTAAATGGCTGCTTTTTTCAAAATGGCGGAAATCTATCTATCTACGACTGATGAATTATAATTCATCTATTAGCGAAGAAACTCTAGTATTTTTTATAGAATTATAGCAGAACAGTTTGACCCCTTTTATATAGAATAGATAGGTCTTCTTAGCTAGCATTTAGGATTGGTTATCGCAGTAATGATCATGAGAACGCTGTCTGTCCCTGGTGCCAATACCTTAGTCGCCCTGACAACACCCGAAGATTAGAGGGGACCCTAATCTGAGTCGGGAACCACACGGCATTTCCTACTGTATTTTATTTGTGTAAATAAAATAATATAAACTTACAGTCTGCGACTAAAGGGAAGCGTTCAAGTAATTTTATATGTTTGAGGCTATGATTTGACTCAAAGCAAACTCCAACGGCCTGCAAAAATTGTTGACTTAGGATCCCTCTCCTGTGAACTTCAGTGTATAAACACTCTTAGATGAAATCGTTTTCTTTTGGACGGAAGCACCTGTATCATAGAGTTGTATCTCCGGATCAATGACGAGAGTCATAGAAATTATTATAAAATGAGGAAATCCTGTATCGCTGTGGTATGTGGTAGCAATGATATTTGGACAAATCAAATCAAATCATATTTATTGTTGAACTATAGGTGAGATTTGGATATTACATTGCTATTGTATGTTCTCTATAGTTTACCTATTAGGTGTATAATAATTATATATACAATCTAAATTCACAATTGTGGAGACGATGGTACCGTGGGGGCTGGAGGCGCGTCGCCTTGTCGCCGACTTATCAAAGCGCCTATTCGACTTGTCGGGCGACCGGAGGGCTGGTGCGTACCTCGGCCAGCGTATTAGCCTGGCCATTCAAAGGGGAAACGCAGCCAGTGTTCTGGGCACCATACTGCAGGGCAGCGACCTGGAGCCCATTTTTTATCTCTAATTAATTATTTATCTGTATTTTTTATTTATTTTTATGATTGATTATAATACCAATAAAGGTTGATATAGGTAAATTTACTTAATAATCATTTGAAATTAAACATGTCATCATTTATTGAACTAAATTAATAGCAAGAAGTTTCCCCAAGGGATAGGATCCGAAATGAGGTGATCCGCCAGAGAACTAGCCTTCGATATAGTTAAAAAACAGTACGATGAAGTCGCACTGGGCTGGTTACATCTGTCGGAGAACCGATTACCGTTGGGGTATAAGAGTTCTCGAGTGTAGACCGCGACTGGGCAGAAGTAGGGCTTCTTGGCTAGATGGAGCTGGCAGGGGATGAGAAGAACCAAGGATCGGGTTCAGGCGCGTCTAGGGAGAGTTTTGCAACTTTTATTAGTGAGGAAGTGGATATATATGTGCTGCGGCTTCGACGAGGTGGACAAATATATCCCTATCAAATCGTGGTACCTCAACACGGAGGCAGCGATGTTCTTCACATCACGTGAAGGGGTATCACGGAGCGAAAAGTGGGCGAAGGAAAGTGGCATTGCGACATTGGATTGAGCAAAATGGCGATATATCGTCTCTGTCTACCCCTATGGGACCACGGCGTGAGTGTTTTGTATGTATGTACATCAGAATTGATCGATGTCAATAAGAAATTAGAGAAGTAACGCCACGGGGCGAGCTAGTACCTATGTTTATGAAAGCATAAGTAAGCGGAATGCGTAACGACTTACGCCCGAAGTGCTCAGTCAATTTCTCAAATCAGACTTACCGTAATTTAAGAGGGGTCAATGAAACAGGGGCGTATTCAGTCATTTCTTAATCGTATAAATAATAAACAAACAAAAAAACATTACAATGGAATACACAAAGGATAAAAATAATAATAATAATAATAGGAAAAAAGGATCTCAAAAATATACATTAAAAAAAAATTATAACAACCCTTTCCCTATACTCCCAATTCCTATGTATTCTCATGCTATACGAGCTCAAAGAATCTAGTTTAAAGAGCAAACACCGCATAATAAATATCTCTAACCAACATGTCAGAGGATAAAAAACTGCGGAACAAAAAAAAAGTAATAAACCAATTCTGATAAAGTTTTCATAAAAATATAGGGCTTGGTGTAACATTTAGTCTTATTTCATCGCAATCAGCTTATTCAATCAAAAGTTATGCGAATTTATAGTTATAAATTTTTTTGAGAAGCATAATGCACGGCGGAATTTAGACTGCGATAAGTTAGGCCTTCGGTGGCGGTGGCAGTTTGAGTGGCAGCAGGGGTGAAGGGAGTGGAAGCGGGAGGAAAGGGGGAAAGGTAAGAGGATAAACAATAAGTAAATTATAATAAAATCCTTCGAGCTACAAAGCAATTTTCATAGTTATGCCAAATGCTTATTATGTCAGAATCCAACACGACCCGTTAGTGCAAAATGGCTCTTAAACGCTTACTGAGTAGGTCATCTGCAAGTAAGCCGTGAGACAACGTCTGACTTTCTCAGTCTGCGTTTGAAGCAGCCTTCTAAAGAACTTCTGAACTATTTGACGACCTCCGTGGCGGAACGGGGTAGCTCTCGGACTGCCACGCCGGAGGTTGCGGTTCGAATCCCGCTAGGGGCAAATTTTCGTATTATGGAAATGTTTGTACCCAAATCTTGGATGTTTATATATTTATTTAAGTATTTATATTCGTTATCTAGTAACCATAGTACAGGCTTTGCCTAGTTTGCGACTGGATCATCATCAGGTTATTTTTGTCTCCACTGCAGGAGCACAACCCTCTCTCATCTGCCGGAGACAGACGGAGGATCTGGCATATACTCCCGGCGCTGGCCAGACGGGTTGGGGAGGCCTGATTGATGTTTTATAATGTATTCCCTTAGTCGCCTTGTACGACATCCACGGGAAGAGTTGGAGTGCTCCTATTCTACTCTACCGGAAACCACACGGCATCATTGGGACTGGATAATTGGTGTGAATGCCTGACATATTTATATTATATTTGGGGGCCCCAGAGTACTTTCCCTGACTACATACCCGTGTCGTCGTAAATGCTCAATTGGCCGAGCCGAAAAGCTTGTTGAAATACTGGCAGAGGCAAAAATAGAAAACTCGGAGACAACATTCCAAGCTTTAATCAATTAAGAGATAGGAATGAAGTTCTCGGTAATTTTACGAAGTGTTCTTTGTGTCTGTTTGTCTCAAGAGATCACAGATCTTTCAGAGATGTTTCATTATATAGAGAATAGTGATGTTGGTGAGACTTAAAGAACTATAATGGAATTTTATGCGTGGTTTTTTTTTATCTATTTTTTTGTTGAGGCTTGTGACTCGCTAAAGTCAATGCCAGCCTCGTAAGGAAACACTAATTTGTCATGTTATTCAGACCTCAGTCTGAGAGATAACGTAACGAACCTATATAATTGTTTTGCCTTGTCAGATAAGGGACTGCTCAATATTATATTAATATCGCCATTGTGACCCACGTTATCCCCCAGAAAGAGCCTTCTGTAGGCTGCGTTCTGTCCACACTCCAGTACTATATGTAATTTATGCGTGTGTAATCAGAATTTACGTACGTACCTTAGTTCAAAATTCCCGGGCTTGAATGAGCTTGCGTCATTTTGACAGAGCCACAGTCTCTGATTTGAAATCTGACAATGCAGAAAATATGTCCTGGAAATGTACTGTTTTGTACTCGAAAATTAGAATTTGTACTTCAGCCGTTCAAAAGTTATAGACCCCTATAACTTTTACACATACGGAAACGGACATCGGAAACATACGATATTTAACCGTAGCGTCAATATTTAGTAATAATTAAATGTTCTGCGTAGTAACTGCACAAGTTTCAAAGTGAATATAAAAGAGTTGTGGCTACTTGCGTCGAACAGAGCGATTGTTTGGAACGCTCCATCTACATAGAGATCGTTGGGAATTTTAAATATTATTTAGGAGTACAACGACAGCTCTGCAACCAATCTTGATGGGCCAGCCTCGGGAATTAAATTCCTTGAGATTGTGTTGATTTAGAAATTTTTGGGGCAATTTCTTTAATAAGTCTTAACAAGAATAGAATATCATTAAAACACAGCGTTATTCGAAAATCATCAAAATTCTTTAGTACACTTGGTAAATTTATACACGTAATTTTTTTACTAACTACCATTTCCTAGGAGTTAGCGCTGTGAAGAAGAAACGGCGCAACAAGCTTCACGCAACACATCTTTTATAATCAAGTTTGTATAACAGTTATATAAAGATTGTGCGAAGCTGAAGCGACATTAGTACCAGGCATCTTTGTTATTCAAATAATCGTTTATTTTATAATAGGTTTTCTCACAAAGTTGTTTTTTATTGTGATATTTAAACTTTCTCTCAGTCATATTTAAGATTCCCTCTGGTAGTCGGTCGTAGAAGCGTATAACCCTACAAGCAAAGCGTATATGCCTAGCCATAGTATTGGCAGAGAATCCTATCCTACTAATATTATAAATGCGAAAGTTTGGATGTTTGGATATTTGGAAGTTTGTTACTCAATCACGCTTCAACCACTGGACGGACTGAGATGAAATTCGGCGCTCATATAGGTTAGATTCTAGAATAGGATATAGGATAGTTTTTGTCCCGAAAAATATCACATTCTTACGGGAAATACAAAATAATTTGTGATGTTAAGTTGTCCACGCGGACGAAGTCGCGGGCAACAGCTAGTATAAAATATTATCTAAAATGAATTGACTTTATCACCATCAGGTTATTTTTTGGACTGGTTGGCGAGGCTTGATTGATGTTTATAATGTATTCCGTTAGTCGCCTTGTACGACATCCACGGGAAGAGTTGGAGTGCACCTATTCTACTCTACCGGAAACCACACGTCATTGATTGATTGATCGACTGACAGATTGATCGGCACAGAATTGACTTACTACTGTCAATATGTGTTTAAGTATCTAACACGAGAAGCTTGATTATCTATTATTATCTTATAAATAGCAACATAAACTTGGCGGGTCTGTACATCGAATACATGTAAAAAAATTGGGGGTCTAAAAAATAAGTATAAGAACACATTAAGATCATTTTAGGAATGTTTGTCTGTTAGTTTGTGCACGCATCACGTAAAAACGACTGAACCAATTCTGATGCAGATTTCAGAAAAACAAAGAGCTTAATTTATAATTACAGTCAGCCTCAAAATTATATGATTATGTGGATTAAGTACGATAAAAACATTAAAATTAATAGAATAATGCATATTGGAGCTCCCACACTAGACTATGCAGTCTGTAACCTTAAAGAAATGTTATTCCACGAATTTGAACCCTCGAAGTAACATGTAGTCTTTATTTCATCGCAATCGGCTTACTCAATTAAAAGTTATGCCTATTTATATTTTTTATTTCACAAAGAACATGTAGTAACGAAGGTAGAAGAAGGGTATGTTGTGTTCGTTAGGACATTTAGAGGGTATGAGTAAAAGAAGAGTGACAAAAGAGATTTACAGCGCGAATGTGGAAGGAACTACAGCTAGAGGTCTCTCTACCACTCTGGGAACTGCGATGAGTTAGGACTACGTTTCGAACGAGGGTAACCGCGACTTTTGGCTTACCGGGACGCGGCGCGGTGAGCGGCGCGGTTTCGGCAGGCGGAGGGTTGGCCGCTGATTGCGGCGCCTCGTGGCGTGCTGCTAACGTTTTTGTACATTTGTTCTCGCCGCTCGCCGCCCCGCTCCTAGATCCCGCTGGCAGCGGCTAGGTCGTGGCCGAGCGGTGGAGCGGGAACGGAAGCGGGAAATGATTCTACTCTGAGAAAAAAATAAGTAGCCCTCCTACTTACGTAAGGATAAAAATATACCACTATTACGTAAGTAGCCGCCCCCATTATAAATGGTGTGCCGGCCACATTATTAAGTAGTTTGGTTACTTAGTAATGTGGCTGGCTACTGAATCAGTTGTAGGTGACACCATTTATAATGGGGGCGGCTACTTATGTAATAGTGGTATATTTTTATCCTTACGTAAGTAGGAGGGCTACTTATTTTTTTCTCAGTGTATAGTCCGAGCAAGCGGAGCCGCGGGCACAGCTATTTCAATATTAAATAAATAATTTCTAATATGAGACACTGAACCAAGAACTCTGATAAGGAAAAAAATACATTCTACTATTCATTTTGTAGTCATAGCAACTGAATAAGTAAGAACAACTCATGGCAAATGTCAACACAGAAAGAGCCAAGTGAACGTCGAATACAGTGTGCGGGGTCCAACAAACATGTTTTTAATTTACCTGCAACATCTCGGAAAAGAAATGTTTTCCTGGAATTTCCGTGATTAATCCTGGCGTCGGCTACCCGGGATTAATCACGGAAATTCCAGGAAAACCATCTGAGTTACATGTAAACTGAATTTTTTTTTGTCTACTAAGTGGAAAGTTCTCGTATGTTATCTAAAGTAATCATTATAATGATCGTTTTGTGACAATGAGTGGTTTGGAGTAAGGCAAGAAATAACAGATAGGTAACTCACGGTTTACAATCCAAATAATTGTCACACAACACGATTCCTGGCCAGGCACTTATTCACTTATATATTATATTCATTCGCTTATATATATTCACACCGATCGTCCTTTCGTATGTACGGAGCGCGCTCGACTAACTGTGTCGTGGTCCAGCGATGACGCGAGTCTCTTCTTATATCGGAGGGTAGGTTTGGAAAAAGAAGGGTACTAAGGAATTGGTAGGATGGGAGTTGTTCTCATTGTCACAGTTTGAAACAAGATGGCGATCAAGTTAACAAGTTGAGTTTGTGCAAAGGGACGAGAGTTGTTGCGCTCGTGTGGAGTTAAGATGACTGTTCACGGTTACCATCATCTTTTTCAATCAATTTTTTTTCAGTATAGATGTATTTAATACTAGCTGGTTGCCCACGACTTCGTCTGCGTGAACAACTTTACATCACAAATTGTTATGTATTTCCCGTAGGAATATGTTTCTCGGTATAAAAACTGTCCTATGTTCTATTTCAGGACCTAACCTATATGTGTTCCAAGTTTCATCCCGATCCGTTCAGTGGTTGAAGGGTGGTTGAGTAACAAACATCCAAACTTTCGAATTTATAATATTAGTGGGATTTCTCGTAGTAATGACATGTTTTTTCAGCATAAAAACTATCCTATGTCCTGTTTCAGGACCTAACCTATATGTGTGCCAAGTTTCATCCCGATCCGTCAAGTAGTTGAAACGTGATTGAGTAACAAACATCCAAACATCCACACTTTCGCATTTATAATATTAGTGGGAACACTTTTCAATAAAGTGTGTGTATGATCTGATCTGGTACTAAAAAACATAAGTGATGTCAACAAGATCTTGGTTTTCTGCTCATTAGGTCCAGTAGCATTCGAGTTATCTGCGAATAGACAGACAAAAAGGCTTCACTGTAAATGTATCTCTTTTAAGTGGATCCCTAAAAACTAGGTACCACAGTCATATGCCCATGTGACAACTATGCAGCGTTATTTACTAGCCACATTTCAAAAACAAACTGTATTACCTAGACATAGAAGTTAGTGCAAGTTACACAGCTGTAAATAAAGTTGCAAACGTCGCATGCACGTCACAAATTCTCATGAATAGATATTGCAGTGTTGCCAGTCAAAAAAAAAAACCTCTTCGTTTGGTTCATATTAATAATTGTTTTACGCATGTTTTGCTCTCTTTTTGACAGCTCAGGGATACATTATTCAACGCTGGATCGCGACGTGATAAATGTTTCTGGGAGAATAAGCCTGCCACGTCATTTGGACTTCGAATTGCTACTAGGGTATACTTACAGAGTAGTATCTCACTTATCTTCTTAGGGAGCCAGGTAGACCTGAGGATACTTCGGAGTGAATATTCGAGCGTTTCAACCGCCGTCATTACCATCACCCCCAAAAGTTGATGAAAAGGAACATATCTTATTAATTACTAGCTGTGCCCGCGGCTCCGCTCGCGTGGACTACAGAATACGCTCCCATTCCCACTCTCGCTCCTTATCCCACTCCCACTCAGACTCTCAATCCCGATCCCGATCCCAATCCGCTCCAACTGTAAAACAAACAAATCGCAATATGAATTGAACCGAACATAATAATTATACTTTTTTTGTTCCATTGCATATAATGGCTTCTAGAAAAATTTACTTTATTAATATCTCAGGTTCTAAGTGGCGTATCAAGATGAAATATGCACCAGATTTTAAGTTAGACCACCAGTAAGACAACTGTGAAAACTGAATCAAATTTCATTCAGTAGTTTTTGTGTAATGAGGTAACAAACATACATACAGACAGACAGACAACAATTCTAATATCAATTGTTTTGGCTTCTCATACAATTTTTTCTACAATATCTCCCATGTACAGACATAGACCGGTAACAATTTTATTATAGGTATAGATTTCACCAATGCAGAAATTGTGTTAGAACTGGAAACTTACTGTCTAATCATCATCAGGTTACTTTTGTCTCCAGCACCACCCTTCTCATCTGCCGGAGACAGACGGAGGATTTGGCCTACACTCCCCGCGCTGGCCAGACGGGTTGGGAGAGGCCTGATTGATGTTTTATAATGTATTCCCTTAGTCGCCTTGTACGACATCCACGGGAAGAGTTGGAGTGGTCCTATTCTACTCTACCGGAAACCACACGGCAAACAACGAATACTTTCTAATGAAAACGATGAACTGGTGTTATCTCTTCAACTTTGAAACGCTCAAATATTCACACTTCGACTCTTCTAGATATTTTGTGTCCACAAACCCCTGTCCACCAACGATGCCCCAAGCCAATTTGGTGGACTTCACATACGCCTGGAATTTCTTCTTTATCATATGCAGGTTTCCTCACGATGTTTTCCTTCACCGAAAAGCCTGTGGTATTATAAAAGAACCGTACTTAAGTTTGTAAAAACTTATTGGTACGGGCGGGGTTTGTACCAGGATCTCATGAACATGAGGCAAGTGCTCAACCAAGTTACCACAGCTCTAGTATCATACACTGACCTATAATGACATATCCAGGCAGAAAGAACAACACAACGAAAAGAAAATTATACAAAAGGATATGCTTATTTCTAAAGAAATTTCTTCCAGCTAACCTGCGGTGAAGACAAGGGATTATGGAGAGGCAGTAGTCGCGTGTACCTATTATATATTAAATAATCATACATTTTGTAGAAGGGTCATTTTTCTCCGACGTGACGTGGCCGTGTGGTTCCCGGCTTAGAATAATGCCACCCCCAATCTTCTCGTGGGTGACGTAAGGCGATTGCACCAAGGATGGGCAAGCGTTCTCCTGTATATATGTATGTATTAAGATCATTAGGTACTGCGATCACCAATCCGACTGCCAAGCGTGGTGATTATGGCAAATCCCCTAATGGACAGCCCACCAAAAGTGGTATTCTATTGGGGAGGCTTGTGTTCAGCAGTGGACGTATTTCGGCTGATGATAGCTTTTATGTCTTGTGTCTTAGTAATATTGAGTACTAGCTGGTGCCCGCGACTTCGTCTGCGCACGATTAGTATTTAGAGTAGCTTTTTTGTAGGACTATTTAAGATAAACATTTCCATCATACATTACATATGTGTAACTCTAGCGGTTTTGGAATAGAATAGCTCACGCCAGAATAGCTCGCAGATGGTAGATTTTTTCCTACTTACTTGATATTTTGGACAGTTCACAAAATATCTTTATAAATTGTAGCCTATGTGTTATTCTGATGTATAAGCAATATTATTTTAAAGTTTCATTGAAATCCATTCAGTAGTGTTTACGTGAAAGAGTAACAAACATCCATCCATACAAACATACGCGTTTATAATATTAGTAGGATAGGATTCTCTGCCAATACTACGTACGTATATGTTACCCATCAACTGGTGATAACCGATCCTGAGCATTCTCAAAGATTATTAATTTCAATTCTCCTGAGAACTTAGTGAAAATGGGCCGATAGAACGCCAGTATTGATTACGAAGGGTTGAAAGTTAATGGTGTTCCAAAGTTTTATATTAAAATCCCAGCGGAATCCGTAAAATTCGATTTCAGTCCAAAGTTATCCCTAAATCTGCGATCTCGATAGAAATTTAAGCACCCTTTGGAAACTGAAGTGTCGAATGCCGGAACTTTTCGAACGAAAGCGTTTTTAAGGACTGAAAATAATGATCGAGAACATGATTACCATCTTGACTCCACGTAGTCTTCGGTTATTCCACAGTAATTAAAGATAAGTCTTTAACCAGTGCGTCGTATCAACTATTTGGAAGTATGTATAAGTGCCGTGGTAGCCGGTTGGTTGTGTGGTTGTGCACTCGCCTCACGTTCATGAGGTTGTGGGTACAAGCCCCGCCCGTACCAATGAGTTTTACGAAACTTAAGTACGGTTTACTTATAATACCACAGGCTTTTCGGTGAAGGAAAACATCGTGAGGAAACCTGCATATGATAAAGAAGAATTTCTAAGGCGTGTGTGAAGTCCACTAAATCGGCTTGGGGCACCGTCGGTGGGCAGGGGTTTGGCACAAAAGATCCTGAAGGGTCGAAGTGTCGCCAGGTCTTCCTAGCCCCCTGAGAAGATAAGATAAGATGTATATATAAGTGGGCCACATCTGTCGCAGAACCGATGGCCGTTGGGGCAGACGAGTTCTGGAATGGAGACCACGGATCGGCACGCGCAGGGTGGGACGCCCCGCCGCCAGATGGACCGACGACCTGAAGAAGGTGGCCGGAAGCGGGTGGATGCGGAGGGCGGAGGACCGGGTGTGGTGGCGTTCATTGGGGAAGGCCTATGTCCAGCAGTCTAAAGGCTGAAATGATGATGATGATAAGTGAACGAATTGTCCAAAGATCCCCATCCCATAGAATGTTCACTGTATTAACACAACTTACCACCGACCGTGCCGCTTAAAGAGTCGGAGAAGTTTCGTGAGGTGCACAAAGCCCCTAGTGGGCTCCCCCATAAAGAACAGGTCGGCCGCTGCCGGGAGAAACTTCACAAGTGGGGGGGAGGGGGGGTGCAAGCGACACCACAGATCCAGTGCGTATGTGGAACGGCACAATCCTGGCATGCCCGGCGTGACCGCACTTTTGTGACGAGCAGAATCTCCGCAACGCGACGGATAGGGCAGTCGGTACAGTTGCGTTCTGGTCGCGCATGATCTAATGGAAGGACCGTTCGACACGAGAAGAAGAAGGATGTTGTCACATATTATGACAAGCGTTAAAACAAATACAATGCAGGGCTAATAACTACTTGACTAATATAATTGTATGTTGGTGACAGCAGGCCTGTCTCACTCCGTACTTTAGTATAAAATACGCGGCGCGGCTCAGATACCCCATTCCTTACATACACGCAGACAATCATTACAGTGTCATCATCATCATCAGGTTATTTTTGTCTCCACTGCAGGAGCACAACCCTCTCTCATCTGCCGGAGACAGACGGAGGATTTGGCCTACCCCGCGCTGGCTAGACGGGTTGTGGAGGCCTGATTGATGTTTTATAATGTACTCCCTCAGTCGCCTTGTACGGCATCCACGGGAAGGGCTGGAGTGGTCCTATTCTACTCTACCGGAAACCACACGGCAAATGCAATGTAATATAAATGTATTGTAAATCAGTTACTGGCATTAAGAACTATAAAATAGATTAATACAGTTTTCTAAGTGCTGTGGATTTTGTGGAAATAATGTGATAAAAATAAAATAAATAATATCAGCATCGCACCGTTCGGCTGCGCGACATTATGCTGAGACATGTCCCTTTCTGCATCACAGCACACACATTTACTGTTTAAGTGGTCTGATTGTTTGTTGTACACGTGGTTGGATGTGTTATTATGTATCATTGTATTTGTTGACTGTCATCATCATCATCATCAGCTCGAAAGAGTCCACTGCTGGACATAGGCCTCTCCCAAGCCGCGCAACTGAACCCAATCTTCGGTTCTTCTCATCCAGTCACTGCCAGCCGCCTTACGCAAATCGTCGCTTCATCTAGCCAGGGGACGTCCCACACTACACTTGCCCAGTCGCGGTCTCCACTTTACCCCAGCGATATTCGGTTCTCCGACAGATGTGACCAGCCCACTGCCACTTCAACGTGATAACTTTCTGAGCTATATCGTCTTATTTGTGCTGTGTTTAGGAATAAATGGATTATCTATCTATCATACGGGTGAAGGAGTCAACCAAATCTGGACAACTTTGAGTGTATCATGAATATTTTATCACCGGCTCAGAGCCCCTGCAAAAGTTTTTAACAACAAGATGTATCGCTTCTTAAGTAACCCTTAAACTTAAAGTTTAAGTAATTCGACCTTAAGATTTTATCGGTAGACTTAAGTCAGCCTTTCGGATGTCCGCCTTAATTTTATACACGTCATAATCATACTACGGCAGCTCAAAATTGTATGTGAAAGACGACGTCGTACTTCTTGATATAATGATATAATTTGTGACATATAACTAAATCTAGACATTTTTACAATTTATTTATTAATAGAAATTACCCTTCTTTGTTTTGTACTTTGTGTTCTCACTGCTGTATAACGTTCCTTCCTGACATTGGTATTATAAATGCATTGTTGGTTTTATATTTTAATATTATACTTACCTAATTATTATAAATTGATTTTATGCTTCGAATTTTGTAATTTAACATGGTAATTTGACATTTATTGTAATTTGAGAGTGTAATTTGTTATTGTAAAGTTTGAGAAAAATGTAGTGTAATTAGGACGATAGTGCACAAATCATAAAGTTAAAATTTCATTGTAATTGTCTTTTTTAATTTATATGATTGTGAACTAGGGGTCGGTAGGGGCGGCACAATTTGTAAATCCGCCACTGACTAACAGAGTAGCAATATAACGCATAGATACATTGAAATGTAAGCGATTTAGAAAAAAAGAGGGGCGTGAACAGTGCGACCTATAGTTTTGAGTTTCATCAAAGTACGATCGATAATATTTTATATGTCAGAAAAAATGGATCTCTCTTTTTGAGGCACTGTGACAATAATAGTTATAATACAAGAAATAAAAATAAACTTGTTTTACGAGGATTAAGACTAAGTGAGATACGCCTCTACAACAAACTACCAGAGGAAATCTTAAATATGACGGACAGAAAGTTTAAGATTCACATTAAAAAACAACTTTGTAAGAAAGCCTGTTATAAAATAAACGATTATTTGAATGACAAAGATGCCTGGTATTAATGTTAATTCAGCTTCGCAAAATCTTAATTAATTGTATGCAAACTTGATTTTTAAAAGATTGTTGCGTGAAGTTTGTTGCGACGTTTCTTCTTCACAGCGCTAAAATCTAGGAAGCGGTAGTCGATAAAAAAAATGACGTGTATAAATGTACCAAGTGTACTCATATGCAATAAATGATTTTGACTTTGACTTACGTGCCTGCATCACCAAGACCCTCACCTATTACAAATCCAACATCAAATTCTTTTTCAATTTCTTTACTGTCCGAGCGCAGATGTGGAATAAACTGCCGACGGGCATTCGAGACTGTACGTCGGTGACATCCTTTAAAATTAAACTAAAAGAGCACTATCTTTCTCACTCAGTATGATATGTATGTATGTTTATTATAGTTATTATTATTTATTATATTTATTTTATACATAAGTAGTTCAGGTATTTAGTTAACACTAGTTGTGCCCGCGGCTTCGCTCGCGTGGACTACAGAATCCGCTCCCCTTCCCACTTCCGCTTCCACTCCCGCTCCCGCTTCCGCTCGCACTGCCACCGCCTCCGCCTCCGCCTCTTATGATCGAAATATGTTCTATTGCTTATCCTTAGACCCCCCAATTTTTTTGCAAATATCTTCAGTGTACAGACACGCGAAGTTTATGATTTTATTTATTAGATGTAGTCTATTACGCACTTATTTCGCCCCCTCGCTCTTACTGTCTTGTCTCATACACTGTAAGGTTGGCTGAAAGAGATGTCTCTTTTAGAGATAAGCTCACCTTTGTATACACCATTTACTACTGTATTTAGTTTTAAGATGTACAATAAAAAATAAATATTAAAAATACAATACACAGAGTAAAGGACTTGCCAATTGGCCCAAAAGACGATATTGTAGTATTTATTGGTGATTCTGTTGGAAGCAACGCGTTAACGACCCACTGAGCCGAAGTAAATTTTATATAAACCGTTTATGAGATTCCGAATGAACAGAATGCTTGGTGAATTAAATACTGTTTGACCACAACACGCAGTTAATGCAGTATGAGCATGTCTGTTTCAATCAAATTGTGTGGTTTGCCGTGTGGTTTCCGGTAGAGTAGAATAGGACCACTCCCAACTCTTCCCGTGGATGTCGTACAAGGCGACTGAGGGAATACATTATAAAACATCCATCAGGCCTCCTCAACCCGTCGGGCCAGCGCGGGGAGTGTAGGACAAATCCTCAGTCTGTCTCCGGCAGATGAGAGAGGGTTGTGCTCCTGCAGTGGAGACAAAAATAACCTGATGATGATGAACATCCACATCTTGTAAAAGCGGGACAAAATACTTGGATGTGTGAGAAGTCAAATTTGTCGACCGTACCTATTATATATATTGATGAACTTTATTAATGTGTAGGTACTCAGTAAGCAAAATACCCCAAGAGTAATAAAGATCGACGTCATTATAAGTATGACGGTAATTTACCACGAAATAAATCCAAAACACATCCCATTGGCGGCAGCAGGTGCAGGCGACGGCCTGGCATTACGATTATGGGAAGAGGGTTAATAAACGTTATAGACCTATACTGAGAGTTGCCATAAGTTCCCAGAGTTAATACGGGGCGATGTCCCGTAATGGAAACGACGAAGGGATTTCAATTTAGTTTTAAAGCATTTTTGAAGCAGAATACTTCTTTGTCAGTGGCTTTATTCGAGTTTTGAAGTAGAATACTTCGTTCTTCCATTCAACTGATGTCTAATTTGAATTTTGAAGTATAGAATACTTCTTTGTCGGTAGGTTATATAGGCTTAACTCGAGTTTTGAAGTATAGAATACTTCTTTGTCGGTGGGTTATATGGGCTTAACTTGAGTTTTGAAGTATAGAATACTTCTTTGTAGGTGGGTTATATGGGCTTAACTTGAGTTTTGAAGTATAGAATACTTCTTTGTAGGTGGGTTATATGGGCTTAACTTGAGTTTTGAAGTATAGAATACTTCTTTGTAGGTGGGTTATATGAGCTTAACTGGAGTTTTGAAGTAGAATTTTTATTTGTCGGTGTATTATACGGGGGCTTAACTCGAGTTTTGAAGTATAGAATACTTCTTTGTCGGTGGGTTATATGGGCTTAACTTGAGTTTTGAAGTATAGAATACTTCTTTGTCGATGGGTTATATGGGCCTAACTCGAGTTTTGAAGTATAAAATACTTCTGTGTCGGAGGGTTATATGGGCTTAACTCGAGTTTTGAAGTATAGAATACTTCTTTGTCGGTGGGTTATATGGGCTTAACTCGAGTTTTGAAGTATAGAATATTTCTTTGTCGGTGGGTTTTATGGGTTTAACTTGAGTTTTGAATTAGAAAATACTTCTTTGTCGGTGGGTTATATGGGCTTAACTAGAGTTTTGAAGTACAGAATACTTCTTTGTTGGTGAATTATATGGGCTTAACTCGCACAACCTACCTTTGTCTGGCCTTCTTATCCTCTACACAAAGCTTGTCTGGAAGAAATCGCTTGCCATGAGGAATCATTGGATTGAATTACATACATAATTGTCAGAGAGGTGTGTCATCGCCACTTAAATCACACACCTCACTAGCCTTACTTACATTCATCAACCTTTTCATGCACCTCCTTTTATTCTTCTCTCTGCGGACCCCAGCTTTTTGATGACGTCACAAATTCGATCCTTGATTGGAATGAATTGACTTGATGAATCTCCTCCCCAACCCGTCTGGCCAGCGCGGGGAGTGTAGGCCAAATCCTCCGTCTGGCTCCTGCAGTGGAGACAAAATTAACCTGATGATGATGATGACTTGATGAATTCAGGTACTTGTTGGGAATTTAACATAGAACTTTGTCCCCTTCACTTCACCGCTCTAGATCAAAACGTCATAGACAACTGAGACAGAGAAATCCGGGACACGTATCGTATTCGGGACGATCCCCTCCCTAGTTGTAGACTACCAGAGACAATATTTTACGTGACACCGGGCGACCAACGCGAGCGAATAACGACCTAATTACGTGGAATTTCTGCTCACTTTGTGTACCCCGCAGGCGGTTAGAAAAATCCGTCTTCCTGCCAAATAGCCAGGCGTTTGGGTAAATGGTGCTAATTTGGCAACAAGGTGATCACATTTAGTCTGTAAAGACAGCGATTTTACGAGATAATAAGATATTTTTTCGTCTAAAATCTTCTATATACTTACAGGTTAGAAAACACTACCTGAAGAGTAAGTAAAATAGGATAAATAAGTGAGTAAATATTAAATACTACGTGGACTACAGAATCCGTTTCCATTCCCACTCTCGCTCCCTATCCCAATCCCACTCAGACTCTTAATCATAATGCCGATCCCGATTCCACTCCCACTCCCGCTCCAACTGTAGTACAAACCAATTGCAATCTGAATTGTACCGAACATAATAATTAAACTTCTTTGTTATATTGTATTTTTACAACTTGGGTTACATTAATGAATTTTTAGTAGTAATCCCTAATTTTTTAGAGTAATAAATATAGCCCATGTTACTCAGGGATAATGTAGCATTCTAATTGTGAAAGAATTTTTTAAATTAGTCTAGTAGTTTTTGAGTTTATTCGTTACGAACATCCAAATCTTTCCTCTTTATAATATTACTAGCTATTTCCCGCGACTTGGTTCCGACATCCGACAGCGGTTCTGCCGCTTCTGGTCACCTTCTTCAGGTCATCAATCCACCTGGCGGCGGGGCGTCGTGGTGATCTGCGGTCTCCACTCTAGAACTCGTCTGCCCCAACGGCCGTCGGTACTGCCACAGATGTGACATCACACACTGCCACTTCAGCTTACTAATTCTTTCGGCTATGTCGGTCACCTTCGTTATTCGTTGGATCTCCTCATTACGAATCATATCCCTCATAGAGACCCCGAGCATAGCCCACTCCATAGCTCGCTGAGGGTCTTAAAACTTGTGGATCAGGCCCACCGTCAGTGTCCACGTCTCCGCGCCGTATTTATGACAGACAGGATGCACTGAATAAAGACTTTTGTCTTTAAACATTGTGGAATGGGCGACGTGAAGACTTGACGCAGTTTTCCGAATACTGCCCAGCCTAACTGGATTCTTCTGTCAGCTTCCCTATCGAAATTGATCCTACCCAACTGTAAGACAAGCAAGCAAAACAGTCTGTCTTAGGTAGAGCTACTCCTCAACAACTTCGATATTGACATTGGCGTCAATGCCCGATCTAATATAGAGGACCACTAATTATCGAATAATGATTTTTTTTTGTATCGAGACGCTCGAGTCCAATGACCAACCCACTAGGCCAACGAGACGGTTGGATGATGGGACGGATGATGATGATGATGATGATACAGGATTCCATATACAGGTTGGATAAAACGAACTCTAATAAAACAGTAAAATAAGTAAATCTATACATATAATAGAACTGTAACTGGTCTGTGTATGTACATGGGAGATATTATAGAAAAATGTATATGAGGGGTCTTTATAGGGCCAATAAAAGCCAAAATAACTGTTTTTAGAATGTCTGTCTATTTGTATGTTTGTTACCTCATCACGCAAAAACTACTGAATAAAATTTGATGCAGTTTTCACAGTTGTCTTGCTGGAGGTCTAACTTAAAACCTGGTGCATGTTTCATCTTGATACGCAACTTAGAACCTGAGATAATAACCTGGGAGTGGGAGTAGGAACGGGAGCAGATTCTGTAGTCCACGCGAGCGGAGCCGCGGGCACAGCTAGTATCCTACTAATATTATAAACTCGAAAGTTTGTAAGTATGGATGGATGTTTGTTACTCTTTCACGTAAAAACTACTAAATGGATTTTAATAAAACTTTACAATAATATAGCTTATACATCAGAATAACATATAGGCTACAATTTATAAAGATATTGTGTGAATTGTCCAAAATATCAAGTAAGTACGAAAAAATCTACCATCTGCGAGCTGTTCTGGCGTGTGCTGCCAAAACCGCTAGAGTTACACATCCTACTAATATTATAAATGCGAAAGTTTGGACATTTGGATGTTTGGATGTTTGTTACTCAATCACGCTTCAACCACTGGACGGATCGGGATGAAACTTGCCACACATATAGGTTAGGTCCTGGAATAGGACATCTCATTCCTACGGGAAATTAACAATAATTTGTGATGTTAAGTTGTCCACGCGGACGAAGTCGCGGGCAACAGCTAGTATTTAATATAGATATCAAAAACGAAAGGCAAAGCTGCATGAAAAGCTAGTATAACCATAAACCTACTTTTATGGCTGATCAAATCATATCCAATCGCCATTCAATTGAAGTGAAAAGGTTTTATTATAAAATATACACACTTCACAATATTGAATAATCCACCTCGCCCCAGCTTACCCTAAACATGTTTCGAGCGTTTTCAATTTCCGTGTATTGCTTGTGATTGGTTGTCGACATGATGACGTCATTTTTATTGGGCATTGAGGAGATTGGGGTGTTAGAGTTGACGTGTGGTACGGCGGGGTAGATTTTACATATGGAAAACTAGCCTCGCCCGAAGCGTGACCGTTTTCAGTCGAGAGGAAAAAACGGCGCAGAAAGGACACTGACGGTGGGCCTGATCCACAAGTTTCAAGTCGCTCAGCGAGCTATGGACAGGCTCGGGGTTACGAACCCGACGAGATGAGGAGATACGACGAAGGTCGAAGGTAACCGACATAGCCGAAAGAATTAGCAAGCTGAAGTGGCCCCAACTGTCGTAGAACCCGCCGTTGGGGCAGACGAGTTCTGGAGTGGACACAGCAGACGCAGAGTTGGACGCCCCGCCGCCAGATGTCCCCCCCCCCCCCCCCCCTCAATCTCCTATGACCTTTCGACATCTAGGTCATACAGGCCGAATCACGGGGAGGTGCCCGGTACTTACTCAGGAGCTCTTTGTCGGAGCACTCTGCTTGATCTCCTTAAAAATAAATAAATAATATGTCAGACATTCACACCGATCATCCAGTCCCACATTAGGCGGAGCCTGTGTTATGGTTACTAGATAACGGATACACATACTTAAATAAATATATAAACATCCAAGACTTGGGTACAAACATTCATATTCATCATACGAACATTTGCCCTAACTCTGCACTTTGACCTCTGCACGGCAACTCTCCCCATTCAGAGGCGTGACTCACGCTTACGGCTTCGTCGTCGGGCTGTCCAGTCCGTGTTAGTCAACTCATGTAGGTCAATAAAGTCAGATAGATAAACAAATAAATATCGCATTGCTACAGTCGTATATTTTTTGAAATTAAATGAAATGAAATGAAATTTATTGTGTATGGAATTCAGATGCCATAAGTTCTTAAAAAAAACGTATCACTAAACCCTACCTTTTCAGGCGTATACACAGAAATAATATAAAGTTAATAATAGTAAAGATTAAAAACAGTTCATTCATTATACATTCAGATGACCCGTGATTATAACAAACATAATGTAAATATAGGAACGCAGCATGTCAATTATAATTCTAATTAAATGTCAAACTTCAATCCGCGGGTCATGTTACACAATAAATACAATAAATACAATAAATAATGTTACTGAATGATTAATAATTAAAATGCCGACACACGAACCGACGACCTGAAGAACGTGGTCGGTGGCATTCGTTGGCGTCCAACAAGTCAAGTCAAAATCATTTATTGCATATGAGTACACTTGGTACATTTATACACGTCTTTTTTTTATCGACTACCGCTTCCTAGGTGTTAGCGCTGTTAAGAAGAAACGGCGCAACAAGTTTAACGCAACACATGTTTTAAAAATTAAGTTTGCATACAATTAATAAAGATTTTGCGAAGCTGAATTAACATTAGTACCAGGCATCTTTGTCATTCAAATAATCGTTTATTTTATAATAGGCTTTCTTACAAAGTTGTTTTTTAATGTGAATCTTAAACTTTCTGTCCATCATATTTAAGATTTCCTCTGGTAGTTTGTTGTAGAAGCGTATACATTGCCCCGTGAACGATTTGCTGACCTTACTTAGTCTTAACCCTGGTAAAACAAGTTTATTTTTATTTCTTTTCGGGTGGTTTATGAAACGACGAAATATACAATCCGCTTGCGATCCTTATATTACCCAACTAGCTGTGCCCGCGGCTCCGCTTGCATGGACCACACTATTATTTTTACTCTCGCTCTCAATCCGACTCTGACGCCCAATACAGCTTTGCCGAATTGCACCGAACATTATAATTATACTTCTTTGTTACACTGCATAAGTACTACTGTTTTTGAAAACTAAAAACTCCCATAACTTTTGACTGAGTAAGCCGATTGCAATGAAATAAAGATTAAATGTTAGTTCGAATTAAGCCCTATGTTTCTGTGAAAAGTTCATCAGAATCCGTTCAGTAGTTTTTACGTGATACGTGCACAAACTAACAGACAGACAAAACATTCTTAATGTGTTCTATTACTCATCATTGACCCCCCCCCCCCCCCCCCCCAAATTTGTTTATTGCAAATATATTCAATGTACAATTAAGCGTAGTTTACGTTTTTAATTATTAGATCGCGCAAGTTTGAGATTCGGTCTTTAAGAAAAATATGTGGAGGAAAGTTATGTGACAGAGTGAGGAATGCAGTAATACGTGAATGTGGTTTGAAAGAAGATGTAGTAACGACGTTAGAGAAGGGTATGTTGCGTTGGTTTGGACATTTAGAGCGTATGAGTGAAAGAAGAGTGACATTAGGAGATTTACAGCGAATGTAAAAGGAACTACAGCTAGAGGTCGTCCTAGGAGGACGTTCAAGGATCAAATTAGTGACGTTCTCATAACGGCTGGGGTCCGCAGTGAGAAGAATAAAAGGAGATGCATGAAATAAATATCAATATCACAGACATTCACACAAATTATCCAGTCCCAAACTAGGCAGAGCCTGTGGTATGGTTACTAGATAACGGATAGACATACTTAAATAAATATATAAACATCCAAGACTTGGGTACAAACATTCATATTCATCATACGAACATTTGCCCCTAGCGGGATTCGAACCCTCAACCTCCGGCGTGGCAGTCCCGGAGCTACCCGGAAGTCGTCAAAAGGTTAATAAGTGTGAGTGAGGTGTGTCAGGATCGCGCAAAGTGGCGATACATCGTCTCTGCCTACCTCTGGGAACAAGGCGTGAGCATTATATATGTATCTCACCCCTTCCAGTATTCCAGATAAATCTAGCTAGTCAAACCTCCCACCTCAACTTAACCCGAAGCATTATTACCATGTTCAGTACTCCCCACTGTTAATGTCAGCGGTTAACGAGTTCCTGCCAAATTTGCATTTCACCCGCCGTCAGTTCATTTAGTCTCCTAATTGTGTCACATTTTGTTTGCTCTCGTGTACGCGACGCCATTAAAAATGTTACTGACAAAGTTTAGTTAATAGTTACTTCGTAACAGATACCTATAACATGCTCTATGAGAGGGGACTGAAGGTGCCATCACGCAGGACTGCTTCGTACGAGAAAACTCTTACATATAATGCAATTAGGGTGTATAATAGATTGCCAACTGACATAAAAGCCTTGACTGACATTCAATTTTTAAAACAATTAAAAATATACCTGACCAAAAAATGTCCATACAGCGTAAACGAATTCTTGCAATGATAATTAATATAAAGTGTGTAGATTAGTATAAGAATAAGAACATGACATTTTAGAAATATTTTGAAATTAATGATTGATAATACTTATTGAAATTCTGCTTTGACTTTATTTAAATGTTATGTATTTGTGTTGTATCTTTGTGTTGCATGTTGTATGTGTATTGTTACTATTTTAATTGCTACACCCCTGTGGGTAAAATTGCACTGATCAATTACCAAATATTGTATATTTTAATAATATCTGCACCTACATGTAATTTATGGCAATAAATGAATTATGAATTACCTACTAGAAAACCTTTGGGTAGAAATATTATGCCAAAGAAAAAGGTAAGTTGCGCAAAATCATCGTGATGATAAAAAAAATATGCAGAGAAACGAACTTGACGCGTGGTTTCCGGTAGAGTAGAATAGGACCACTCCAACTCTTCCCGTGGATGTCGTACAAGGCGACTGAGGGAATACATTATAAAACATCAATCAGGCCTCCCCAACCCGTCTGGCCAGCGGCAGCGCGGGGAGTGTAGGCCAAATCCTCCGTCTGTCTCCGGCAGATGAGAGAGGGTTGTGCTCCTGCAGTGGAGACAAAAAATAACCTGATGATGAACAGATACCTCACTCCATATTAAAACGAAAATACCCACGCTTTTAATCACCTACTGTCAGACAATACACGCAAAAATATGTCTAAGGTGTTCGACTTAGGGTTGTTATTACTCCGTGGACACGATAAAAGAGAAATGATACAAGTTGCAAAGGACAAAACCCAAAATTGTATGTGAGTTGAACAAAATATGCATCTGGATCGAATTGTCGCCATTTTAGCCCGGCTTTGGGCATTTTCCTTTCGTAAGCGTTCAAGAGTTTGCGTTTGCATTACAACAATAAATAAAATCCCGTGAAGAAGAAACGGCGCAACAAACATCACGCAACACATCTTTTAGAATTAAGTTTGCATACAATTACATAAAGATAAGTGCGAAACTGAAGCGAGATTAGTACCAGGCATCTTTGTCATTCAAATAATCGTTTATTTTATAATAGGTTTTCTCACAAAGTGGTTTTTTATTGTGATATTTAAACTTTCTCTCAGTCATATTTAAGGTCCCCTCTGGTAGTCGGTCGTAGAAGCGTATACATTGCCCCGTGAACGATTTTAAGTTTAAGTTAAATTTAAATATATGTTACCACTAATTGTAAATAAATTGCCGAAAGATACCTATGTAAACAGTAAAAAATACAAAAATGTAATAAAAAAACACTACCTTCAGTAGAGGAAAACAAGTAAGAATAGGTTATTATATAAGTACAATTCAAGGTTGCATAGATACATTTATTTTGTCATCTGTTCTGTACTTAACTCTCTTTATAATGTACAACAAGTGTTAGCATGGTCCGCTGTGACCGAGCGGCCTCACCGCACATAGGACAAACCCAAGAGGTTTATTATGTGTGAGTTATGTAAGACATGAGATGTATTTTCTTATTAATGTTAAATAAATAAATAAAAAATAAAAAAGTGTATAAATGTATCAAATGTACTCATCCACAGCAACCAGAGGAAATCTTAAATATGACGGACAGAAAGTTTAAGATTCACATTAAAAAACAACTTTGTAAGAAAGCCTATTATAAAATAAACGATTATTTGAATGACAAAGATGCCTGGCCTGGTACTAATTTTAATTCAGCTTCGCAAAATCTTTATTAATTGTATGCAAACTTGATTTTTAAAAGATGTGTTGCGTGAAGTTTGTTGCGCAGTGTTTTTTTTTTAACAGCGCTAACACCTAGGAAGCGGTAGTCGATAAAAAAATGACGTATATAAATGTACCAAGTGTATTCATATGCAATAAATGATTTTGACTTTGACTTTGGCAATATAGAATTTCGACTTAGAATATCGCTGTGTTTTAATGATATTCTATTCTTGTCAAGACTTATTAATGTAGTAGGATGTATGACTAATTCTGAGAAACTTTTCCCGGCTTATAAACAAACAGTCGTAAAGAACTTGGGGCCGTGTTTGAGCATTACGGAAGTGAGACGGAAGGGGCGAATTGTAAGTTGGTCCAACTGAAAACTGTGTACAGTCATAAAGTCAAGTGTTTACGTACCGTTCCACCGCGGGCTGATTGTCGCCAACTTTATATAAGTTCTTACAGGTATGTATTCAGAAGGGGAGCTTAGAAAAATTCTGTCAAAGAGGGGCTACGTACAGTATCAAACCCGGCTTAGAATAGGGCCATCTTTCCGTGGGCGATAAAGCGACTTAGGGATTGTATCAGGAATGGGCAGCAGCGATCTCTTGTGTATATCAGGATCATTACTGCCAAGCGCGGTGATTATAGCTAACCGCCAATGGACAGCCCACCAAAAGTGTCATTATATTGGGGAGGCTTATGTTCAGCAGTGGACGTATTTCACCCGATAATGATGATGATTAATCGAACATTCTTTATTTTTACCGAAATATATTAAAAAACATTAACATGGAAGGATGAATATATTGTATAATACCGTGTGGTTTCCGGTACAGTAGAATAGGACCACTCCAACTCTTCTCGTGGATGTCGTACAAGGCGACTAAGGGAATACATTATAAAACATCAGTCAGGCCTCCCCAACCCGTCTGGCCAGCGCGGGGAGTGTAGGCCAAATCCTCCGTCTGTCTCCGGCAGATGAGAGAGGGTTGTGCTCCTGCAGTGGAGACAAATAATCTGATGATGATGATGGCCGCCTTATCGCTTTCAGCTATTTCTTTCAAGCAACCTTTGGGTCACAGCGAAAAACTATTTGACGCTACTGATTTATTTTTATTGTTCGTTTCCTCGAGCCCCTTCCTGACTTCGGCCCTGAATTCACAATTAAAAGTTTTGTGCGCGATGGAGTTAGTTAGCAAGTTGAAAAAATATTAACTTCATAATTCTGTGAAAAAAAACTAGTTTCATATACTTTTTTTAAATATAATTTTTTCATATATATTTGGGAAAAAATTATATGGACGGAGGCAGAGTCCTCACAATGTTTAACTCGTATATATCTACTCGTAAGTAAGTTTTGAAAAACTAAATCATTATTGAATAAATCTATTAATTGATTGAGAGGCAAAAACATAGTACAACTGACATTTCAGTATTTGAAAAAAAAAATCACTATCACCCAGCAAATCTTAATTGTATCATCATCATCAGGTTATTTTTGTCTCCACTGCAGGAGCACAACCCTCTCTCATCTGCCGGAGACAGACGGAGGATTTGGTCTACACACCCCGAGCGGCCAGACGGGGTGGGGAGGCCTGACTGATGTTTTATAATGTATTCCCTTAGTCACCTTGTAAGACATCCACGGGAAGAGTTGGAGTGGTCCTATTCTACTCTACCGGAAACCACACTTAATTGAATAATTTAATTAAATTGGATATGTGTCAGCCCTGAGCGCACGGGTGCAATTACAGGCGCACGGAGCAACCCTAATTGAGTTGTCGAACACGTCGCTTGAGACTAACGAATCTGAGTTTGCACCACGCACCGTTTCCATGTGTGCGGTGCTTTACTTTAAATTACCCAGTTTGTTATAACTTTATTACCATAACATTAATGTAAGTATTCCGAAGCCCGACCACAGGCTAGATTTTAAATTCACCTTAAAAAATGTTTACTTTAATTTGGTATACACTTGCTAATCGCTTAAAGCGATAAGACCGATTTTATAACTTTTAAAATTTGTAACTTTGTGCAATATTGTTGCTAATAATGTTCACGCCTTGGTCCAGGAGGGGTAGGCAGAGACGATGTATCGCCACTTTGCGCTATACTGACACACCTCACTCACATTCATAATTTTTATCATGCACTACCTTTTAATCTTCTCACTGCGGACCCCAGACTTTTTGGGGACGTCAACAATTTTGCCTGCTTAATATAAATCAAATGTTAATGTCATCAAATAATTATGTTTTAATAACTATTTTAATTTAAGTAATGCTATGTTTTTTTAAAATAGAATGATGAAATGAAGATGAGTTTCGACTCTGTTCACGCGTCGGGAGCAGCAGCTCTACAATTATTGACGCACACACTCTGTACGGACAGGATGGAACCGCTGTGGTAGTTGTAAGTAATTAAATGTGTTTGCTTGTGCAGTGCCGAGGGTGTGCTCGAAGCCTCCTTTGTGGTTGGAATGGCATAAATAATTCTAAATACATCCGAACACCCAAGGAACGGATCAGTGCGAACAATTGAACACCCATTACACATTCAATTATTGTCCGGAACATATTGTACGTCTACGAAATAATGGTGAACATGCAATATTAAATGCGTTGCGGTTTGATTATTAAATAAGACCTTTTGAGAAATGACTATGCCATTATTATTGGGAGTTTAGACAAATTTAACGTTACCGGTAAGTTATTGAGTAACTTGGAGCGTAACTCCAATATTTGTGACAATATTGGCTATTTATTTATTGCAAACATAAAATAATGCAAGTAATTGGTAAAAAATGGTGCTACTACACTTATGAGGAATTTTTGTGAGGAAAATAAAGTTTGACGTGAAAAAATAATTTTTAAAGTCAAAGTCAAAATCATTTATTGCATAAGAGTACACTTGGTACATTTATACACATCATTTTTTATATCGACTACCGCTTTCTAGGTGTTAGCGCTGTGAAGAAGAAACGGCGCAATAAACTTCACGCAACAAATCTTTTAAAAATCAAGTTTGCGTATAATTTATAAAGATTTTGCGAAGCTGAATTAAAATTAGTACCATTGTCATTCAAATAATCGTTTATTTTATAATAGGCTTTTTTACAAAGTAGTTTTTTAATGTGAATCTTAAACTTTCTGTCCGTCATATTTGAGATTTCCTCTGGTAGTTTGTTGTAGAAGCGTATACATTGCCCCGTGAACGATTTACTGACATTACTTAGTCTAGTAGTGTTTATTTTATTGTATCTTGACATCAATTAAATTTTTTAATTTAAATTTCTGTTCTTATTTTTATATTAAACTGAAAATAATAGGTAAGTTAGGATTGATATCATGTGGTGTGGTGTCATGATTTAGTTTAAATATGTGGTTGTTATTTTTTGTATTATTAGGACTGCCACGCCGGAGATTGCGGGTTCGAATCCTGGTAGGGGCATGAATATGAATGTTTGTACCCAAGTCTTGGATGTTTATATATTTATTTAAGTATGTGTATCCGTTATCTAGTAACCATAACACAGGCTCTGCCTAGTTTGGGACTGGATAATTGGTGTGAATGTCTGATATATTATTATTATTATAATAAACTCGAAACTTGAAAAAAAAAGATTATACAGGTGAACTTATCTATCTCAGTAAAAGATATGTGCCAGCCAACTTTCACGGTGATGGAAATTAAATTTAGTTTTTAGTTTTACGTGAATGTCTCAGAGAGGAAATGGTTTCCGGGAATTTTGATAATTTTTCCATCATGGCCGACCAATTATGCGACAAATAAAGCTTTGATATATGGTACTTAAGGTTAAGGAAAATATACATGGACCATCTAAACTTAATAAAAATTATGCTGTGTGGTTTCCGGTAGAGTAGAATAGGACCACTCAAACTCTTCCCATGGATGTCATACAAGGCGACTAAGGGAATAGGTACATTATATAATAACATCAATCATGCCTCCCCAACTCGTCTGGCCAGCGCGGGGAGTGTAGGCCAAATCCTCCGTCTCTCCGATATTTTACAATCCATAAATTAGTTTAGTAACAACTTCACCAAGACCTATCCCAATTCCAACACCAAATTCCTTTACTGTCCGAGCTGCGCGGATGTGGAATAAAATTTCGACGGTCATTCGAGATAGTACGTCGGTGACATCCTTTAAAACTAGACTAAAAGAGCACTATCTGTCTCACTCAGTATAATATGATATAATATGTATGTATTTTTATTATAGTTATTATTATTTATTATATTTGTTTTATAAAACATCAATCAGGCCTCCCCAACCCGTCTGGCCAGCGCGGGGAGTGTAGGCCAAATCCTCCGTCTGTCTCCGGCAGATAAGAGAGGGTTGTGCTCCTGCAGTGGAGACTAAAATAACCTGATGATGATGAAACTTAATCAACCAATGTGGCGCAACAAATTTCATCTTAAATAACATGTAATGTTGAAGTTTTCTAAAACAATACTGATTATACAATACAATTTACCCCGTCACACGAAACCCGATTTAGGTTTAAATTGTAAATGCTAAATTAACCGAACCAGCCCGGACAGCCCCGCCATTTTTCACCCAATAACCGTTCGAAGGGATTTATAACCGATTGCGGACTCCCTATCAATGGATGCCGATTTATGGCAACAAGTATATCAACTTAAATGCCGGTTTTATTCTATTATGTAGCACTCCAGGCCATTCAGAGACGCTAATCCCCTTTCAAGAGTTATTTTGCGAAATAATAATAAAAAATCATATAGAGCAGTTTCCTTTCAGACAATCTTATAATTCATGATTCATTTATTGCCATGCCAGGATGATGAGCTTCTCTAGGTCTTGCTTGGGAGACCGCACAGTGTGACCGAAGAAGCTTAGGATCTTTTCATTGCAGATAGTCGAGAGCCATTTCGTTATATTGAGCTCTTTAAGAATGGAGTCATTTGTTCTCATGACTGACCATGGTATACCAAGTAGTCTTCTCCAATACCACGTCTCAAAAGCATCTATTTTGGAACTGTGAATTTTCGTATACATTAAATGAATAGTATCATTTTCTAAAGTTGGATCGTTTTTCCATGGAAGCACAGAAAAACAAAACAAAGTCTTTGCCAATTTGACTAACGATAATAATTTAGTGAACGCAGATCTTTCTTAGAAACTACACCGAATAATCAGCCGTACCGAAAATCCAGAACCAAACTCACCTGACTTACGCCGACTGTAAAATTACCTTTTAAAATAACTAAACCGCATAAACCGCCTAAAAGATTTTATATTTAAACACTCGAGAAGAAGTTTATTAATTAAGGAAATTCAAATGAATAAAACTTTTGGGCTTATACAGTCTTTTCAATTAGAACAACCATTTTCTTTTCTCACTTTCTTTGCAATTATATGACTTTTTCTTTCGTCAATTCTGGTTCTTTTGAACACTGTAGGAAAGATTTGTATGTTTGTAACGAATAAACTCAAAAACTACTGGACCGATTTCAAAAATTCTTTCACCATTAGAATGCTACGTTATACCTGAGTAACATAGGCTATATTTATTACTATAAAAAATTAGGGATCCCTACTAAAACTTCAGTAATGTAACCCAAGGTGTAAAAAAATTGCCATAATTTTATTTTCATTGCATGCGCTGCGGAAACTATTGATGATAGAACCTTTGCGTGTCTGTAAATTGAAAATATTTGCAGGGAGTCGAAGCTGGAGCTGAAGCGGGAGGGGGAAGGGGAAAGGGAATTGACGCTTAATAAGTTTCAACTTTATTTAATTCTGTAGTCCACGCGAGCGGAGCCGCGGGCACAGCGAGTGTTTTATAAAACAGCCTTATCATCATATCCGCTCTTAGACGTCCACTGGTGGATATAGAACTTCTCTAAAGCAGTCGCAGTCGGTTCCACATCGATCAGCTTCAGACCACCTTCTTTAGGTCAGTCTACCTGGCCAGTCTACCTTCAGGTCTATCTCCATGAGGAATATTTTGTTTACTGCAAACTCTTTTTTTCTCTGCTATTCTTCCTTATCTCTGCTTTCTTATCCTCTATACCCAAAAGTTGTCTGGTTGTACGCTTTTAACAATAAGACCGCCTAGATGTACAAATGTAAGCTAGTTTATTATTGTTTTTGTTTTTAGAGCAATAAATAGTAACTGAATTGAAATGAACATCTCGCGAAGTTCTCCACTCAAACTAGGCTACCACATCCAACGATCTCTATGTACTACTACTTTCATGTAGTTCATTGTGAACATTCATTGTGAATGTTCACAATGAAACTTGTGCAGTTACTACACAAAACATTTAATTATTACTAAATATTGACGCTACGGTTAAATAATGTCAATATTGAGTGAATATTAAAATGTTCTGAGTAGTAACTGTATAAGTTTCAAAGTGAATGTGAACGAGTTGTGACTACTTGCGTGGAACAGAGCGATTGTTTGGAACGCTCCATCTAGTAGTACATAGAGATCGTTGACCACATCTCATATTTTATTGTTACCGCAAAATAATCAATCAGCACAATTGAATTGGAAATTTTTACATAAAATCACGTTAAATGAGCAACCCACGGACCCATTTGCGTCCACTTTCATTTTCATAAACCAACAACCGAGCCTATACAAAATTTACTTTCAATATACGTAAAAATGAATTATTTTTACCTGACAAACAACCGACATGACAGACATCTGGCGTTCCACATTCACCCAGTCACGTAAACGTACGCCGCGTTTTCGATACCGCTCACACAATGCAGAATAACCCGTAAATCTCTGTAGGTAAGAGTGAAAGGGACTGCAAGGAAGACGGCAGTGAGGTCTACGTGATCGCATTGCAGGAACACCCCGCATGATCCCGCAGACAAATGTTCTGCCAATTGAATGTAACATGTGACACTGTGACACTAATTCACAGACTGCAAGATGACTGTGAATCCCACCCAAATATAAGGGTCTAAGGAACATTCAGTGTTGAATACTGAACAATCCTGATTTTCTTAATATGTTTCGCGGCTCTGACAACATGCTCTTTTAAACAATTGGATCAATTGCAAGTCAGATACTCCAAGAAGATCATGATGTGAGACTAATTCACAGACTGCAAGATGACTGTGAATCCCACCCAAATATAAGGGTCTAAGGAACATTCAGTGTTGAATACTGAACAATCTTGATTTTCTTAATATATTTCGCGGCTCTGACAACATGCTCTTTTAAACAATTGGATCAATTGCAAGTCAGATGCTCCAAGAAGATCATAATGTGACACTAATTCACAGACTGCAAGATTGTTGAGTTTATATCAAGTGTACAATTGCTGATAGGCTGTATGTCATAGTTAGTGCTTTAGCTTTTACGGAAAAAGCAAAATGTTTGATTTGAGAATACATGAAAATATTGCAGGTTCAAGAAACCATCTTGTTTTTCTTTTATATTTTCCAACAGTGGTAGCAGAGCGTGGTTTCCTCTGGATGAGATAGGAAAATGTGTAGCATGACTGCCTTTCCAGTTTCACTACCCCAGCTGAACGAAAAATCAAATTTTCAACATTGGAAATATCGCTTGAAAATTCTTCTAGAAGAACGTGATCTGACAGCAGCGCTTGAACAAGATTCATTGGTGGATGACAAATCTTTACAAGAAAAGAATAGAAAAGCAAAACTCCTGATAGTGCAATGTGTCGGAGATAGATATCTTGAAATAGTAAAAAAAGGAAATACGGCAAAAGAAATGCTAAAATATTTAGAAGCTACTTTTGAAAGGAAGAGCGTAATAAATAAATTGCACCTAAAAAAAGAATTGCTCTGTCTGAAATGTAACTTGGAATATAATTTACAGGATCATTTCCTAAAATTCGATTCTCTTGTCACAGCAATCGAAAATTGTGGATCTAAACTGGAAGAAGAAGACAAGGTATGTCATCTTCTGCTTTCGATGTCTTCAGAGTTTGAACACGTCATCACTGCTATAGAAACTATGAGTCCTGACAGTGGTCTTACGCTAGATTTTGTCAAAACTAGATTATTAGATGCAGAAATAAAGATCAAGTCGAAATATAACAATGAATTTCAAGAAAATTCGGTGGCTATGCTAGTAGAATGTTATAATTGTGGCAAAAAGGGTCATATTGCATCAGAATGTAGATCGGCGAGTACGTCGCGCAATAAAGTAAGAGGTAGAGGACGAAGTTATCATGGCTCACACCCACGAGGCTCACACAGTTCCTCCTACAAAAATAGAGCACATGATGCTACAGAAATGGAGAACGATGGAAATGATAGAAAATCTTTCTTTGTTGCTCTAAATGCTGAAGAGATAATAAAGAAAGCGAAGCTAGACTTCATATTAGACTCCGGTGCATGTGATCATTTAGTCAATGAAGAAATAGAACCATTCATGAAGGATGTAAAGTTCTTGGAAAGAGAAAGAAGAATAATAGTTGCCAAAGATGGACAATATCTGAAAGTTTTAAAAAGAGGGAAATTAGACGTGATCTATAAAGGTTCGTTGAAAATAGAGATAGACGCTCTTATTGCACCTGAACTGTCCCATAATCTTCTTTCAGTAAAAAAATTAACAGAAAAAGGTTTTACTGTTCACTTTTCGAAGAAAGGAGTTGACGTTTATGACCGTAACAAAACTATACATTGTGAACCTTTTGGAAGCTTGTATAAAATGAGTTTTGATTTTGATCATGACAATTGCATGACAGTTACAAATGATGAAAATATTTGGCATAGAAGACTTGGACATTTAAATAGACATGGTTTACAAATTATGAATTTACCATACTCGAAAGATTATATTTGTGAATCCTGCTTGAAAGGAAAAGCTACAAGATTGCCTTTTTCAGAAAGAACTAGACCAAGATCTAGTAGAGTCGCAGAACTCTTGCACACTGATCTAGCAGGACCTTTTACGCCCATGACTAGTAATGGTGAAAAGTATTATATGACTATTGTTGATGATTATACACATTTTACTGCGGTATACCTCTTGAAGGAAAAATCTGAAACTGCCAGAAATCTGATAGAACATATCAAACTGATTGAAAGACAAACTGGTGAACGTGTAAAAAGACTGAGATGTGACAATGGTGGTGAATACAGATCAAAAGATCTGAAGAATTACTGCTCAGAGAACGGGATTGTTATAGAGTATACAATGCCATACTCTCCGCAACAAAACGGCGTAGCTGAAAGGCTTAACAGAACTTTACAAGATAAAGTTAGAAGTATGAGAGCAGAAACGAACTTACCAGAATACCTATGGGGTGAGGCTATTCGATGTGCGACGGTTCAGTTGAATAGATGTCCCTCAAAGGCTGTAGAAAATAAAATACCAGCAGAGTTATACTTTGGTAAACTTGATTTAAACTTTCTTAAAGTATTTGGTTGTAAAGCTTGGGCTGTTAATCTACCAAGAACCTCGAAGTTTCAACCGAGAGCAACTGAATATCGACTGGTTGGCTATACTGGAAACGGTTATAGACTGTGGAATCCAGAAAATGACAAGATCATCATCTCAAGAGATGTTAAGTTTAATGAGAATGATTTTAAATTTAACCCACTAAAGAAAGAGACAACCACAGAATTAGACGAAAATATTATTTTTATTGATGGTTCGCAAGATAACAGAAAGAACGAAGAGTTAATAGAGAAAGAGGTTGAAAATATCACAAATAGTACGACAACGCAGCGTCCAGTCAGACAACATAAACTACCAGAGAAATTGAAAGATTATGTGATGTTAACATACTCAGAAGCTGTGACTGGTCCAGATAAAGAGAAATGGACAAAAGCAATACAATCGGAGAAAAACTCACTGGAGAAGAATAAAGTTTTTGGTCTGGTTGATAAGAAGCAAGCTAAAGACAGAAAGCTTTTATCCAGCAAGTGGATATTAAAAGTTAAAAACGATGGAACATACAAAGCTCGACTAGTGGCACGAGGCTTCGAACAGAGATTCGGTATTGACTATGATGAGACTTATAGCCCTGTTATTAACACATGTTCTTTGAGAATTTTGTTTGCAATCGCAGCCAGTAGAAATGATTTTCTGATAAAGTTAGATATTAAAACAGCTTTTCTCTATGGGAACCTTAGAGAAGAAATATATATGAAAATTCCAGAAGGATATGATCAAACGGATGAGAAGGTATGGAAACTTATGAAAAGCTTATATGGGCTAAAACAAGCTCCGCTAATGTGGAATGAGAAATTCACAACTAGCTTGAAAGAACAAGGTTTGATACCTTTGAAATCTGATCCCTGTCTTTTCAAGACAAGTGATAATTCCATTTTTCTAGGAATTTATGTAGATGATGGACTTCTTATCGGAAATGATAAAAAGAGATTATATTCCATTTTAAAAAGTATGGAAGAAAATTTTCAAATGACACATGAAGAAAATCCAACGTCATTTTTGAATATTGAAATCATAAAATCAGACGACGGAATCAGCTTATGTCAGCAGAATTATTCACAAGACATTCTGGAAAAATTCAATATGATTGACGCGAAGGTGAAAAAAACCCCAATAACCAAAGATGGGAAGGAAAATGAAGAAACTACAACCCTTGAATTTCCTTACCGAGAAGCTGTGGGGTCTGTGATGTACTTGAGTACAAGAACTAGGCCAGACTTGGCATATGCAGTCAACATTGAAAGCAGAAATTTGGTTAATCCTACTAGTGTTGACTATGCCAATATTAAAAGAACTTTGCGGTATGTTAAAGGGACTACTTCAAGGAGAATTCTCTATGAGACCGGTGCTAATTTGCAGAAGTTAGAAGCTTATAGTGACTCAGATTTTGCTGGAGACAAAACTACTAGACACAGCACAAGTGGCTATGTAATCAACTACTGTGGAGGGCCTGTACAATGGACTACGAGGAAACAACCTATTGTGGCCCTATCTTCCTGTGAAGCCGAGTATATCTCAGCTGCAGATTGCACGAAAGATCTGTTGTTTATTAAAGGTATTATTTCAGAATTATTCCAGTCAAATGTTGAAGTTTGCCTGAATGTTGACAATCAAAGTGCAATTAAATTGATTGAAAAGGGAATTTTGAACAGTAGATCAAAACATATTGATGTGCGTTACCATTTCATACACGAGAAGCTCAAGAATGGAGATTTTAATATAAAGTATTGTCCCACAGAAGAACAGTTGGCAGATATTTTTACAAAACCTCTGGATGCTACAAAGTTCAATTATTTTGCAAATATATTGTTACGCTAGTATAATTATCAACAATTGAGGAGGTGTGTTGAGTTTATATCAAGTGTACAATTGCTGATAGGCTGTATGTCATAGTTAGTGCTTTAGCTTTTACGGAAAAAGCAAAATGTTTGATTTGAGAATACATGAAAATATTGCGGGTTCAAGAAACCATCTTGTTTTTCTTTTATATTTTCCAACAAAGATGACTGTGAATCACACCCAAATATAAGGGTCTAAGGAACATTCAGTGTTGAATACTGAACAATCTTGATTTTCTTAATATGTTTCACGGCTCTGACAACATGCTCTTTTAAACAATTGGATCAATTGCAGGTCAGATATTCATATTCATATTCATTTATTTGTATTAATTATACAGCGTCAAGTTAATATTGCATTAAATTCATGTCAATGCAAGTAAAACCATATATACTCCAAGAAGATCATGTGACACTAATTCACAGACTGCAAGATGACTGTGAATCCCACCCAAATATAAGGGTCTAAGGAACATTCAGTGTTGAATACTGAACAATCCTGATTTTCTTAATATGTTTCGCGGCTCTGACAACATGCTCTTTTAAACAATTGGATCAATTGCAAGTCAGATACTCCAAGAAGATCATGATGTGAGACTAATTCACAGACTGCAAGATGACTGTGAATCCCACCCAAATATAAGGGTCTAAGGAACATTCAGTGTTGATTTTTTTGGTTGATTCGTCCTTCGGACAGGCAGCCAGATCATTTTTAGTAGGATTTCTTAGTTTATTGCAGCTTATAAGGCCATTTTCAATTTGATTGAACCACAGACGACACTGGTCTTGATATATCCACAGAACTCCCTTACTAACGTTGATAGTAAACTTTAGTAAGGTTTGAGGTTAGGAGGTTCACTGCTTCAAGAAAATCAGCTTAGTCACATTTATTTATGTTTCCTTCATAATGTACACACGCACAGACACTTGTTGTATAATATACTATCACTACTAAACACCAAAGCCCGAAGTATACATTATTTTGGAAAAAAACAAATACACAACAAACTGTTCTCTAAAAAACGTGGGAACCGTCGTGCCAAATACTGAACAATCTTGATTTTCTTAATATATTTCATGGCTCTGACAACATGCTCTTTTGAACAATTGGATCAATTGCAAGTCAGATACGAAGATCATGATGTGACACTAATTTACAGACTGCAAGCTCCACCCAATACAAAAGATATCCCACGAAGGATGCAAGGAACATTTCATCATCATCATCATCATCAGCATGTAACAGCCCACTGCTGGACATAGGCCTCTCCCAAGGCGCGCCACTGAACCCGATCCTCGGTTCTTCTCATCCAGTCTCTGCCAGCCGCCCTACGCAGATCGTCACTCCATCTAGCCAGGGGGCGTCCCACACTACGCTTGCCGAGTCGCTTATACCACAGTGCCTGAAGACAAATGTTTTCAACCAGTACGTCCTACCCGTAATGACGTACGGTGCCGAAACGTGGACACTGACAGTGGGACTAGTCCGAAAACTCAAAGTCGCTCAGCGAGCTATGGAAAGAGCTATGCTCGGAGTTTCTCTAAGGGACAGGATCCGAAACGAGGTAATCCGCCAGAGAACTAAAGTTTTCGACATAGCTCAAAAAGTTAGTACGTTGAAGTGGCAGTGGGCTGGTCACATCTGTCGGAGAACCGATAACCGTTGGGGTAAACGAGTTCTCGAGTGGAGGAACATTTAGTGTTAAATAATTAACAATCTGGATTTTTCAAATATGTTTTACGGCTCTGGAAACATTCCCTTATGAAACATTGGATCAATTGTAAGTTAGATGGAGCGTAGATCTCTGTAAGGCAGCTGGCAATGACTGGATGAGAAGTAACGAGGATCCGGTTCAGTGGAGCACCTTAGAAAAGGTCTATGCCAAGTATATACCAGACCAAGAGCCTTATTTCAATGATGATAAAAATTTAGTGAAAGAAGGCCTTTCTTAGAAGCTAAATGATATTACATACGACACAGTACAAAACTTCTGGCAATGCTTGATAGGAAAACTCGAAAATTTGGTTTAAGGTTCGCCTTGGGCGAGGCTTTGTCCAGCTGGACACTGTAGACAATATACTCGTAAGTTGATGATGATTAATTCTTTGCTCTCAGTTTATATGAAACGTGTTCTCAAAACAGGAAATTAAATAAGTCCAGGGCACACACGAAGTTTGTCTTCAAGCGGGGAAATTGAATCCACTGCAAGACCGGATATTAAGGAAGTAAAGAATTCTAAAATTTATTGCACTAGGAAAGATAACTGTCTAGGTTTGGCTTACCGCAAAATACCCAGTTTCCAACATGGAATGGAGATGTCCCATTTGGAAACCAGTTTTCAACCAATGAATTTTTATTCATCGTTGACAACCAGTTTGTCTACATTGAGTAAGAAGTTAAGTAGTATGAAGTACAACTAAAAGACAGATAAGAAAATTTGTCAGGCAGTGTTGGAGAATTCAGTGCAGCATTTGGAAAACTGCATCAAGTCTTCACGTTGCCTATTCCATAATGTTTAAAGACAAAAGTCTTTAATTCAGAGCGTCCGTCCTGTCTGTCATGACCTACGGCGCAGACACTGACGGTGGACCTGATCCACAAGTTTTAAGTCGCTCAGAGAGCTATGCTCGTTTTTTGTTTGAGGGATATGATTCGTAATGAGGGGATCCGACGAAGAACGAAGGTCACCGACATAGCCGAAAGGATTAGCAAGCAGAAATGACAGTGAGCCGGCCACATCTGCCGCAAAACTGACCGACGACGTAGAGGCTGACGAGATTTGGTACACCGAAGACGAAGAAGGTATACCGGCTGGATGCGGAGGGTAGAGTTTCAGGTATGGTGTCGTCATAGGTGTTGTGTTGAAGAATCACAAAAGCGCCAAAACTAAACCCTAAGATCTAGACCAAGGAATATCGTAGTTAATCATATCACCCGAATCGTAATGACATTACTAGAACTACATAGGTGAGACAGAGAGTTTAATTAGCAGGCACCAGCAGACAAAACAATCTAATAAGCAAAGTTGAGTGCAAAGTCGTATGCCTGACACATGTAGGATGGGGTGCAAGTGATAGGCAGAGGCGATGGAGTGATTACAAAACGAACTGTATTCTTGAACACTGATAACCACATTACAAGTTAATGTCAGGTTTGTTGCATTTTAAGCCGAGAGATGCATTTTAAGAGATCACACTTGTATTGTGTAACCAAAATCAAATCAAAATATTTGTTTTCAAAATTAAACTTAAAAAAGAGTACAATTTATCCTTTGTGAGAGACTGGTGCCTAAAAATAGGACGAACTTGTGAAATCAGTAACGTAACTGGAGTTTAACTCAGTAGCCAAACTATTTTCTTAATATACAAGAACACAGCTGTAGTTATATAATACGATTTGTTAGAGATTTTCCCGGAAGTCGTTGTTTCCATTTATATTATATTTCATTCGCATTTTTTCCTGTTTAAGAAAACAGGTGTTTCTTTAACTTTTTTTCAACAAGTCGCATTTTTTTTCTCATCGTTCTCTTCATACCCGCTTGCCGTGGTTTACATATGAAAGTTACAAGGGATTAACGAGGAATGTTCAAAAACAGTAAGATCCATATTAAATGAATGGATGTCTTGCTAGTGTATTTTAACTCTACTGATTTTGAATTTTGTGACTATACTAAATTAAACTCCATGAATTTGTGAATGTCAATTAAAAAAGGGTACGGAAATTGAAATGTCAATTTCCGTACCCTTAATATGTGATCATATCACTCGATCTAGCTGCAAAAAAAAACAGGGAACAACCTTTGTGAATGAGGAAGATGAGTGTAACTACTTTATGACCTAGAAAAACAAACGGTAAAATCAGAAAAATATTGGTGAAAGAATTTATGCGATATCTTAAAAACTATATTTTTTACAATTTTTCAAAGTGCAATCAGCCAATGTGATGTTACATCGCCCATTGGCTCTTACCGAGCAGGCGTAAGCAGTTTTCGGAAGTGGCGAAATTGATTTATTTTAAAAAAATTCAGTTTTCAAGATATCGTCATGATTTTTCGCAGATTACTTAAAGATTTTTAAGATTGAGAAATCGCTATTATTTTTCTATTACATCTTCCTCATTTTACTCATTTACTCATCAATGTATTATTTGATATGGTACGAGAATGTGACACATAGCTACCTTGTCAACCTTCATTCTCTACTACACTGCCAATGTCTTCCCGCTGCTCTCCCATGACTTGCACCTACCACTTCGCGTAAACCGATTTCTGCCGCTCGGGACTGCGGTACAAACTTAGTTAGCACATGTTAGCTGTGGAGCTTCGGGGGAAATACTGCTGCCTCGCAATATAGTTCTGTTATGATATCAAACAGTAGTTGAACATGATAATTTTGTTTTAAATTGTTCACTTAATATTGACGAGCAGGTGGGGGCAGTCGCAGAGAATACAAGATATTACGATGTATTCGTCTGCGTAGGATTAGTATTTCGAGTACCTTATATTAGTTCACTATTTTCGCTATAATGGCTTACACATAAGATATAAATATATACTGTGGCGGGCTTTTTTGTAGGACTATTTAAGATAAACATTTCCATCATACATTACATATGTTTAACTCTAGCGGTTTTGGCAGCGCACGCCGGAATAGCTCGCAGATGGTAGATTTTTTCCTACTTACTTGATATTTTGGACAATTCACACCATATCTTTATAAATTGTAGCCTATGTGTTATTCTGATGTATAAGCTATATTATTGTAAAGTTTCATTAAAATCCATTCAGTAGTTTTTACGTGAAAGATTAACAAACATCCATCCATGCTTACAAACTTTCGCTTTTATAATATTAGTAGGATAGGATAGGATATAAGTTGATAATGACAATGACCTGCGGCGCCGAAACGTGGACACTGACAGTGGGACTAAAACTCAAGGTGGCTCAGCGGGCTATGGAAAGAGCTATGCTCGGAGTTTCTCTAAGGGACAGGATCCGAAATGAGATGATCCGCCAGAGAACTAAAGTCTACGACATAGCTCAAAAAGTTAGTGCGCTGAAGTGGGAGTGGGCTGGTCACATCTGTCGGAGAACCGATTACCGCTAGGATAAACGAGTTCGCAAGTGGAGACCACGACTGAGCAAGCATAGTATGAGACGCCCCTTGGCTAGATGGAGCGACGATCTGCGTAAGGCGGCTGGCAGTGACTGGATGAGAAGAACCGAAGATCTGGTTCAGTGACGCACCTTGGGAGAGACCTATGTCCAACAGTTGACTCTTTCAGGCTGATGATGATGATGACGATGATGACTATGTAAATAAGCGACACTTGCCTAACTCAACACTCGCAAAATCATGAGCTGGACTAGTCTTTTAGGACCGTCCGTCAGACGATACTCGAACTCTTGTCTCAGGTAGTAAATGCAGAATTTGTTCTGAGTTTAAGGAATCACCCTGTAAAAGAACTAGCTAGGAACAGTTTCAAGACCGACGGCCTTGTTTGATGTCTGTCTCTATCACTGGTGTGTTCTATATAGCGCTAGGAGAGTCGATTTTGACATGGCATATGGAGAAAATCGAATTGAGAAAGGTGTTATCTGATCCTCCACCTTCCATGGTCTTTCGACATCTAGGTCATATAAGTCGAATCACGGGGGAGGTGCCCTGTACTTGCTCAGGTGCTCTTTGTCGGAGCACTCTGCTTGATCCCCTTACAAATAAGTAATTCTCTGCTTCGTCCTCTAAACGGTAGCTCTCCCCATTCAGAGGCGCGACATCATGATGACAGCTTCGTCGTCGGGCTGCTCAAGTATGTCGAGTCAAATTCAGTCTATAAGTCGGATAGATACGTAAATAGATAGTGGGCCCGATTCTGAAGACACATTTAAAAATTGACAGCGCTAAAATTGTGTTCGTCTTTATCTTCATAATACTGTGTGACAAGGATAGCAACAGTTTTAGTGCTGTCAAATTTTAACATTGTGTCTTCAGAATCGAGCCCAATATCGCTCTTATCTTAATTGTTTTTCTTTTAGTTTGTGTTTTCTGGTCCATGAAAGATGGATTTGGACAAATACATTCAACAGAAGAACAGCTTGTTTCAGCTGTAAATGAAATACGCTGAAGACCTCATTACCAGCCGAAATACGTCCACTGCTGAACATAAGCATCCTCAATAGAATGCCACTTTTGGTGGACTGTCCATTATGGGATTTGCCATAATCACCACGCGGAATGGCAGGCGGAGTGACCGCAGTCAGGAGAACGCTGCTTTAAATTCCTAGTGCAGTCCCTTATTCGCCTTGAAGATACCTACGGGAAGATTGAAGGCAGCCCTATTCAAGTGGAAAACCACAAGGCTAACAGACGCCGAAGCAACGATCTCTATGTACTACTAGATGGAGCGTTCCAAACAATCGCTCTGTTCCACGCAAGTAGCCACAACTCTTTCACATTCACTTTGAAACTTGTGCAGTTACTACGCAGAACATTTAATTATTTACTAAATATTGACATTATTTAACCGTAGCGGGAGGAAAAGGGAAGGGGATTAACACTAAGTAAATTTCAACTATCTGAAAAAGAGATAAATAATTCTTACGTCCACGCGAGCGGAGCCGCGGGGCACAGCTAGTTGTCTATATTTGTAAAACACACCGTCGTTTTTTTTCGTCTGTCGTTTTTGTTCCCTGTCGTTCTGTCTCCATTTTCTGTCTGTCTGTCAGTCCGTCTTCCAAATTTAAACTCGTCTTGTCAGCCAGTCATGTCTTTTGTCAAGGAGGCTTGGCGATACGACAATCGCCAGGCGATTATTCCGGATAAACATAATAAGAGATATAAAAAAATTTGAATTGATATCAATACTCTGTTGCCTAACGAGTAAAATGACACCATACGAACTTTTTTATATAAAACTAGCTGTGCCCGCGGCTCCGCTCGCGTGGACTACAGAATCCGCTCCCGTTCGCACTCCCGCTCCCACTTCCGCTCCCGCTCCCACTCCCAGTAGTCCTAATGTCATCGTAATCTGAACACCGAGCATGTTATACTTTGTTAGTTTGTGTACCTACTAATGTACACCACCCCCCTGCCCTCACCCCCTTCCCTACCACTCACCCTCCACTTTACTCACAACTTTCCCCTACATTTCCATGACCCACCTATCTCCAAAATGTAGTTCACAATCATTGCAATACGAATTCCGTCGAGCATTTACACTCTACACTTCTTTGTTGTATACTAATGCAGTGTATGCAAATTTTCGAAAACCATAAATTCACATAACTTTTGATTGGCTGGACCGATTGCAATGAAATAAAGTTTAAATAAACACGACATATCAAAAAATTGCTTTAAATACTCCCATATCCCATACGTCCCTCCATCCCTTACTAATTAAAGAAGAAGAGCCGTGATAGCCGGTTGGTTGTGCACTCGCCTCACGTTCATGAGGTCGTGGGTTCAAACCCCGCCCGTACCAATGAGTTTTACGAAACTAAAGTACGGTTTATTTATAATACCAAAGGCTTTTCGGTGAAGGAAAACATCGTAAGGAAACCTGCATATGCCAAAGAAGAAATTCTGAGGCGTATGTGAAGTGCACCAAATCGGCTTGGGGCACCGTTGGTGGTCAGGGGTTGGGCACAAAAGATCCTGAAGGGTCGAAGTGTCGCCAGGTCTTCCTGGCCCCCTAAGAAGATAAGATAAGATAATTATAGAAGAAATAGCGTCCTGTTGCGGTCTTGTGTGGAGTTTAATGAGCTGAGAGTTGATTCTGGAATAGATCTGTTTTGTAGTGCTTCGGGTACTGCCAAAAGGAAACTCACTAGTGACTTCTCATCTAGGTTTAAGTAGTGGTTCGATATGTATATACATATTTTGTGAATATGTAAATATGTGAGTGTGTGTGCATGTAATATCTTTATATATAAATTAACTAATAATTTTTGTAATGTATGCTGTGCGAGTCGAAACAAAAAAAAACTGTAACTTGTTATATGTGGTAGCTGTTAATTGGCTATTAGTCTCTACCTGATAATGTATATTGTAACTGTAGCTGTAAGCTCCCCTAATAAATAAAATAAATAAAATAAATATATTTACTAGGGCCTAAAGAGAAGCTTCAGTTTTGCTCTTGCTATGCCAGTGGCTGAGGCTCCGGTTCTACTTCCGGTTCCGGATCCGGCTCTGGCTCTGTCTTTGACCACCATTAATGCTTCCCTCAGCACATTTGTCAAAGAGAAAATCTGTTCTCTGAAATCTTGCAGCTAATCCCTTGGACGCAGGTGGAAGCAACCTCCGGCAACACTTGTTTACGAGCAATAAAGCGACCCTTTTACTTTTTACTGTACTTTCAACCGTGATTACACTGTAGAGGTGTATGTACCACTTTGGCCTCAACATGACAAGGTTTATGGCGCTGAGAGATTTCAGCTAACTTTTAAGCTGCGACAAGATTTTCTGATAACAGCGGTGCTTTTTCTTCGAAACTGGCAACTTTTTGTTGGACTGTAAACAGTTTGGCTCAAAAGGACTTGGCATCCAGAGCCGTAAAACACATTATTAAAAAAACTGTAAACAGTTCGATGACGACATAAATTTAGGAAGTCACGAGGACGATTTGGTTTGGCACTTTGATAATGTACTCTTTTTCTTTCATTTTCATAATGTGTTTTACGGCTCTGGGTGTAAGTCCTTTTGAGCCAGCCTTAGATAGTTTTCTCACTTCATTCCCTATTTGTTTTTACATATTTAATACATTCAAATCTTTGTATCAGTTGGAAGGTCCATAAAAAAAGTCATAGTATTTCGACAGTATTAATAATAAACTTGCCTTTACTTAAAAATCTTGGGTCTAAAGATGCGGACATCTTCTTTTTGGAACGAGGAGCATTTCTGCCTAGAATAATAAAAGATATAAATTCTTTGATACGCATTATACCCACCACCTCCACCCCCACCCCCCTTAATTTTTAATTATTATTAACTTTCTTAGCTTATTCGTTTTCCTCTATTTTATTTTGTCTATCTTGTCTTGTGATATGTTTTACTTAGTTATTGGCCTTATTTTATTGTGATGTTTGTTTTGTATCTAAGTGTTTTGTGCTGTTAAGTAATGTGTGAATAAATAAAATAAAATATAAAAAAGAATTTTGGATCTGACAAAAGCTCATGTAGGTGTTGCGGTACTTCTTTTGATAAGTTTTTAAGCTGTGTGACCAAAACCAGTCTATGAATTGCATTTTACTCTCTCTTACCCCTGTTGCGTAAATAAGAGAAATGAAAATTGGAAATAGGAAAAAGAACAAGACTTACATGAAATTTCTTGAGCTAACGACTTTTTCGTGTCGATCACTTTGACGGTTCATTTGCAAGTGTTTTTTCTAAAGCGTCGCACACACGTCACATGAGTCGCGATCGCGTGTCCTGTCTTTTTGGATAGGTGGGAATGGGATAGACAGATACACATCAATAATGTAGTAAATACTTGTAAGTAAATTATGTGATGTGTATGACGTAATTGGGTACTTCTCATTGACACTCAATTTTTATGGTCACACAGTTATATTTCCTAAACAGTATAAGTTAAAAACATAACTTGTGGATTGGTAGATAAAACATCTATTTGGTCACAAAATAAATAAAACTTGCCGTAATTGAAGCAAAAATAATATAAATAATTAACACGAACGATCAAAAACGGGGCCATTTTTCGTATTCTCATCGTGTCACACTTCCCGTTGCAGTAAAACATTTGGTTACTGCTTTACCAAATTTCAGTGTATTTGTATGTTATATATACCAAAGTCATCGTAATTAAATACACTTTACATACGTTGGTGTAAAAAAAAACTTTTCGTCATTATTTTGAATTGGAAACACAATATGAGTCGGTCACACGATTTTAGGTACTTAAGATTTGAGTAGTAATAAAGGCTTGCTGTTGAATACAACAGCAGCAACTAATCACAGAGTTCGATTCGGTCATCGTCAGTCGTGTTCCTGCTTCGCAGAAGTGGGACGAGCGACTCATCGTTCCGTGAGTAAAAAATATTGGTAAGTTTATATTTATTCGTAGGTGTACCGATCACTTGCGTGGACAACATATTTGTGTATTGTATTTTGGTAATGGAAATTAAAGTTAGCTCATCGAAACTCCAAAATGTTCGAGATATTTATGTAGTATTTGATTTAAAACAATACACCTAAACTTTGCAGGAATTTATAAAAAAGGGATATTTTCGTCACCTTCGTGGCATCACCTTCGTGGCGTTTTACCCACGAAGGTGACTTTTTGCCACGAAAGTGATTTTTTGCATTGTTTTATTTCGAAATCTAGCGACTGGTGTATACGTATTTACAAAATCAACTAGTTTGATGTATTTTGAATACATAAGTAAGTATATTTACATGATAAATTAACAACTACACTATTAATAGATAACTAATTAAACATGAAGTATGGGTAGGTACTAATTAAAGTAAGTAAGTAAGTATATTAACGTTGTTTTTAGGGTTTCGAACCAAGATGGTAAAAATGAACCCTCAACACCAACGTAGCTTCTGGTCTGATGATGATCCAGATTCGAGTTACAATATATTTGATTTACGCAAAAACTAACGTTCTGATATTTTCTTTTATTGTTCGGAGATGTTATCGTCTTCTTGTAATGAGATTTTTTTATAGAATAACGTTTTTGTTTTTGAAAAGTAAAAGTGCTGCCTAACAACGTGTAACGTTTCGTTTTTATTTTTTGAGAGATTTAGCCTTTCTTAAGTTCAGACAAAAAGTAGTATCTAAGTTCTAAAGACTTATTTGATTCATCATTAGGAAATAGTTTATATAACAACTAATTAGGTTAAGTTTTTGATTATTTTTTATCACCGGAGACTGATTATTTGTGAATGTCACAAATTAGCAGTGATATTACAATTAAAGTATACTCAAATTATGCACAATTGTTATAAGTTTAGATACATTAGGTATTATGTTATCACATGTATAAAGAGGGTATTTTAGAGTAAAACTATCCTCCGAAATATAAGTACCTGATTAATAAAACCACAGTAAAGTTTCTATTTATTTCCTACGTTAATAATGTTCTATAATAAGTACTTTTCACTAAAATTATGTAGTTTTAATTGACATAGCATATCAGTAATAATAGGAACCTATTTCGTAGGATGACCGAACCTAGGACCGAACTGGTAACTCTCTCTGCGCTTGATTGAATATCATGTATTTGCCTGTTTAATTATGAAAATAAGATTAAGTTGTTATTTCATGAACATTTAGTCTCATAACCAGTAGTCAATTCTGAGAAAATAATGGCTGTAAAGTTACTGAGTCACTTTCGTGGATCATCGCGTCACTTTCGTGGCATCTAGAACTTCAAAACATTATTACTTCCAACCGAGACTCACGATTTGATTAATTTACTTATAAATTTACTCGTATTATCAAGCGCTATTAGATTTTTGATAAAAATAGTTTATATAAGCAAAAAATAGAATTTACCACGAAGGTGACGATGAGAATCGTGGCGATGAGAATTAGCCAATTAATAAATGGCGTTAACAACCCCTGTACGAGAGAGTAAAATGACTCTGATATCCCTATATCAGAGTATAAAATTAGATGACAGATGCACATTTTAAAATCATCTGTTATCTAATTTAAAAACCAATTAGTGTCAATCGTAAAGGAAAACACTTTGAGCTGAAACTATGAGCTACGAAAAATTATTTTGCTTCATGGCATGAGGTTTAGTTATGTAGCCCATGCGAGGCGATGCATAAATCTAAGACACTTGAATATTTCTCGAAGAAAACTCTAACATTTATTACAGCAGGGATCATACGACCAGAGAGTTATAGCCCATAAACAATAGAGGAAAACATTACAAATGTCAAACTATGAAATAAAATCTCTTTTGCTATTGTAATAGGATGCAGAGGCTTTGATAAATAGTGTATGTAAATTCCGTACCGTATGACAGAAGGATACTTAAGTACTTACAAAGCATTGTTGACGCACATCAAAGCATCACACAATCTGCCGACGTATTGTGATACAAAAGATCTGAGTTTAATGTAAACAAAATCTGCACTCACATTCATGTTAAAGAGGTAAAGTTTATGGTTCTGCTCGAGATAACCTCTATAATAACGAAACTATAAAAACATCATTATGGCTTAAAGGTCTTGTATCCAAGCCAAAACATCCTTAAAAAAATCATTAGTGGGCCGTCTCAGATTATATTTAGTCTAAGGTCGGCGTAAACTTCAACAAAAAATAACGTTTTTTTTTCAAACGTACAAGTTTTAAAAATGTCACATGGACATTTTGACACTCGGAAGATTGCAAAATTTTAACTTCAAATGCTCAATCAAGTGCTAGATCCTTGTGCTCAACACTTTACTATGCTCCGGGCTTTGGCTTTTATAAGTAAAACTTAATTGTTATGAACATTGGAAATTATACATTTATAAATATTGACACTCTGTCTTTTAAAAAAAATTGCCATTTGGTCACTTGGAGGTTTTGACAGTTACAAATTACCACCACAAATAAAAAACTTAGACTACAGATTTGTTCTAGATTAATATGGGCTATATTTTACCCCAGTAAAATCTAGGTTCCTTCAACATTAAGTTTTTTTCATCTTTTTTGTACACTGCTAAGCCTATTTCCTCAGTTCATGGTTGATCTATCATACACTTATATGACAATAACTTAACTAGCTGGCAGACAACGTTGCTACGCCTACGCCGTAAGAAAAATTTGACAATTAACTGATGTTGCTACCGCGAGGTTAGTGTACTTTAGCTACTTCCACAGTATCATGGCATACGGTGTTCTACTGTGAGGTCAGGCAGCAGATATAGAGACCATTTTTATTATACAATAGAGAGCAGTTAGGGTGATCTATAATCTGCGTTGCAGAGAGTCATTAAGAGAAAACTTTAAGTAACTATACCTATTAACAGTAGCTATTCAGTTAATTTTTTATGTTTGCTCAAATATATCTCTTTTTGATTCACTGTGACAATAACACTTATTGATACAAGAAGAAAACTTTTTTTCAAACGATTAGGACTTAGTACATAAATAATTTATTGACGGGAAAAAGCATAACATTCTGCAATAAACCACCAGAGAAAATATTAAATTTGACTGATAAAAGTTAAAATTCACATTAAAATTGAAAAAGAGCCTATTTATAAAATAGACGATTATTTGAATGACAAACATGCCTGGTACTAATGTAGATTCAGCTTCGCACAATCTTTATATAATTGTACACAAACTTGATTTTAAAAGATGTGCTGCGGGAAGTTTGTAGCGTCGTTTCTTCTTCACAGCGCTTACGTTTAATTTAATTTGTGATAATTTAATACCAACTGTATTTTTAAATTTTTATTTTAATATTATATACTGACATAGACAGTATGTTATATACTATGACATTATTTGAATTGTTGACATTGTAATTTATATTTTGTATATTATTTTATTTTATGACGATCCCTTTTGCCATATTAGAATGACATGTAAAATTGAATTTTTAAGATGTAAAAGTGAAATAAATAAATCTAATCTAATCTAATCTACACCCAGGAAGCAGCAGTCAGTGAAAAAATCACTTGTATAAATATATCAAGTGTACTCATATGCAATAAATGATTTTGACTTTGGATTCGACCCAAAGTCAAAGTCAATATATTTATTGCATATAAGTACACTTGGTCAAATTATGCACGTCAATTTTTTATCCTCTACCGCTTCTAGGTGTTCGCGCTGTGAAGAAGCAACGGCGCAACAAACTTCACGCAACCCAGCGAATAGCTAATATTAAATTCCATCCAATATTATCTAAACGAGATAATAAGCCATATTTTTACTGCTGTAAAACAAAGTTTAACAACTCGCGGTTGCCTTTGGTTTTAATGGGGAAAGTTTGCCTGTTTGCGGTGTACTTCATGCCATCCGTGTTTCGGGCAAAACTTTAAACAAGCCGAGTGAAATGGATTAAATTATTATTTAAATTGCTTAGTAGACAAATGGTTCCCGGATTGGTATAGGACGACCCCTAATCTTCCCGTGAGTGTGGTCAAGGCGACTAAGAGATTGGCAACAGCATTACTGCGATCACCAATCCACCTGCCAAGCGTGGTGATTACAGCAAATCCCTCAATGGACAGCCCACCAAAAGTGGGCAAAAATTCTATTGGGGGGGGGGGGGGCTTATCTACAGCAGTGGACGTATTTCGGTTGATGATACTACAAAATAATACGTATTCGGTACTAAATCAATTCATTAATTACGTATCAGAATTTTATGTATTCTTCAACATCATCATCAGCCTGAAAGAGTACACTGTTGGACATAGGCCTCTCCCAAGGTGCGTCACTGAACCCGATCCTCGGCTCTTCTCATGCAGTTACTGCCAGCCGCCCTGCACCTCACGCTAGCCAGGACGCCCATCCTACACTACGCCTGCCCACTCGTGGTTTCCACTCTAGAACTCGTTTAAGAGAACTGTAGGCTTTACTTGATACGAGGGTCTCCGATCTTTGGTAAAAAGATCGATCTAACGAATAGATTCAAATCGTGGTAGTTGAGATCGATGCAGTAAAAAGATCGAACTGATGAAAACTGATTCGATTTTCATATAGGATTAAGTAAACACTTGCTGCAGGACGATTCTATCAAATTGTTTTATCCTCTCATTCTTTTAAGCTTAATTAGATTATAGAAAGAAAAAAATACTCACTCACTCAATGTTCTCAACTCAATGCATACATTAATCGTTTAACCAATCACAAACGATAAAAGGGTTAAGGAATTACAAAAAAGGTAAATGTTACTCCGAGTTAAACCCAATGTTTTGCTGAGGACTTCATCAGAATCGGTTCAGTAGTTTTTACGTGATGCGTGCACAAACTAACAGACAACAGTTTCAAATTTAATGTGCGCTGTTTACCCCCAAATACATATTTTTGCAAATATCTTCAATATACAGACACTTTTATTAGATTAGAATCTAATAAATAAAATGGAGGGGTCTAAGGATAAGTAATAAAACACATTTCAATCATTTTTTGAATTTTTGTCTGTTTGTCTGTGAGTTTGTGCACGCATCACTTAAAGACTACTGAACGGATTTTGATGGACTTTTCACAAAAATATGGGGCTTAACTTAACTTAACATTTAGTCTTTATTTCATCGCAATCGGCTAACTCAATCAAAAGTTATAGACATTTTTAGTTTTCAAATACATTAGTAGGTAAGGAGCGGGAGCGGAAGCGGGAGTAGAAGCGGGAGCGGGAGTGGTAATGGGAGCGGATTCTGTAGTTCACGCGAGCGGAGCCGCGGGCACAGCTAGTACCTAATAATAATTGTATTTACGAACTAAACGAATGAAAACTCTCAGGTGAATCCGACCAATAATAGCTTGTGCTGAAAATGAAACGGATCGTGGATAAAGGGGATTGAGAGCTCCCTCCCTTGTATTCAAGGGCTCTTTCATGAGAGGCAGGAATGTTTGTTTTCGTCTAATGCCTTTATCGCGTGCCTTTTTAAAAATGTAAGAAAGAGAAATACACCTTTGTCTTTAATTCCTTCTCAATAGAAAAGAGAATGTATGGAATACTAGCTGTTGCCCGCGACTTCGTACGCGTGGACAACTTAACATCACAAATTATTATGTATTTCCCGTAGGAATGAGATGTTTTTTCGGGATAAAAACTATTCTATGTCATGTTCCAGAACCTAACCTATATGTGTGCCAAGTTTCATCACGATGGTTCACTATTTTGACTATAAGGGCTTATACATAAGATATAGATATATTACTGTGGCGGGCTTTTTATAGGGCTTTAGAAAGAGTAACAAACATCTATCCATACTTACAAACTTTATAATATTAGTAGGATAGGATAGGAATATTTATTTATTTTATTTTATATATTTATTTAATATATAGCTTCACTTAAAACTACAAAAAGTTATATTCAAGACTTTGCTACAAATTATATTGTTCGACGACTACAAAATGTTAAAATTCAGATATTTTATTTAATGGCGTGTAGTAAGACATTATTTTAAAAATTAATACTTATTCGTACATTCTCTAAGTTGTAAGTATATTATTTTGAGTTTTTATAATGTACGTCTTAAAGATGTGTTGCGTGAAGTTTGTTGCGCCGTTTCTTCTTCACAGCGCTAACACCTAGGAAGCGTCGATAAAAAAAATGACGTGTATAAATGTACCAAGTGTACTCATATGCAATAAATGATTTTGACTTTGTGTATTTAGGAATATGAGAATAGAATAGAAGAATTACTACAAAATTATGTCCGAATTTATCTATCTTTTGGTTTTATATATGTTACAACATGGGGAGTGTCCCAGGGATTTGCATTATTTGATTCCTCCATTCCCCTTCCGTCACCGGATTACCAGGCGTGGGGAGGGACTTCATCCTTATTTGTAGTAGATGATGCGTTTTGCGTCCTCTTTCATAATGCGAACTGCTAATGAATAGAACTCCCTCCCAGAATCGGTATTTCCGGACAAATACATCGTGGGTATTTTTAAAGGAATAGGCCTCTGCTGGGTTAACGCGCTTCACCTTAGGCATCATCATCACTTACATTCAGGTGAGATTGAGGTCAAGCGTAAAACCAACAAGTAGAAAAAAATCCAAAGCTATAATACCTAAAAATAGGACTCCCTACTAACCTAGTTTAAGACCTACTAATTATATATGGAAATATCTTTCTGAAATAAATAATTTCATTCATTCATTCATTCATATAATTCAGATTCTTCCCGAAGGATATATTTAGTTATCCCTTATCAAACTTATTATTGCATACACAAAATAACTTACTCGTTATCTACATATTTAATGTAGACTTTTTTCATATGCGCCGACTTCACTCGTCACACAAAATGAAAATTAAGCTCGCCTTAGAAACTTTCTGGAAGAATCCATTGCCGTGGCGGTAGATTAAAAAAATAAATAAATCAAGATGGCGCGCGAGTGAAAATCACTTGGTCCGGAAGCCTGTCAGAAGGGGCCCAATTAGAGGAAATATTGCGGGCCCGCGTAATCTGGCGCCACCCGTACCCAGATTGATTCAGTGCGGTAGAATGTGTAAATATTTTAGAGCCCCGGTCGGTCTGGCTGAATACGTTGGTTCCTTTGCCAAGCACGTCGCACGGCGCTAAATAAAAAATATGCGGACGTTGTCTTTGGTTAATATTTTGTTTGTTTTGGCTGGAACACATCTGTCACCGGTCACCGATGCCGTTTCGTTTGTTACCTAACTTTTCGTGGAAGGTAATTGTATGGAATATTGTTTATTTATTGAGTCTATTATGTAGTTTGTTTAGTAGCCATATTGTGATTCATTTTGAACACGTAAGGTGTTTAAATATGGGAAGTGATTTTGCTTATAACAGTCCTACATACATACATACATAATGCTCACGCCTTGGTCCCAGAGGGGTAGGCAGAGACGATGGATGGCGCGATCATGACACACCTCACTAGCTTCACTCACATTCATCAACCATTTCATGCACCTCCTTTTATTCTTCTCACTGCGGAGCCCAGCCTTTTTGTTACGTTACTAATTTTCATATAACAGCCCTACAATTAAATAATTGTTATTGTGCAAAATTTCAGCTCAATCGGTCCATTAGTCTTTGTCGGCCCCGTAGCCTAGTCGGTAGTACACCTGCCTGCGAAGCTCGGGGTCGCGGGTTCGAATACCGCCCAGGGCAAACATTCGTGTGATGAACACTTGTGTTTGCCTTGTAACTGGATGTTATTTATATATTATATTATGTATTTATGTATGTATATCAACTGTCTGATACCTATATTACAGGCTCTGCCTAGTTTGGGATCAGGTGGCCGTGTGTGAAATTTCCCCATATATTAATATTTATTAGTTCTTGATTTATCCTTGACAGGCTGGTCAAGATGACAATAGGCATAGTCCCCAAGATGCTGGCGCTATTACCTCGATGGATGGCCAGCTCACACGTTGTGCGAGGTACGCGCCAGCCCTGAGATCTCCGAACTCTATTTCTTTATTTTATTTCTTAATTGTGTACAGAGCATAATGTTATTTAATGTAGATGACAATACATTATAATTATTGAAACAATTAGACTCTACCTGTACAGGCATATACACATTAATATTCTATGCTAACAACATTATCTTATAGAACATCGTCAAATTATTATTATAAATATTTACTACGTACTTAAAATACTGTATTAAATAAATTATGTCATAATGTCTCTAACAATGTCAACAAATTAATATTTCCTCAGAAGAACGAATATATCCAATAGAAACCGCCATAATACTAATCAAGCGTACATAGCCACTTGTCAAAACTGTAGCCCTTGGCTCCACTTTACCCTGCTGATTAAAATGTTCCCTAATATAGTCGCTGTTGTATTCTCTTTGGTCGCTGCTGTCAAGTGACAAATGCATCTTGAATTTAGTTGTATTAATGATTGATGCAACGGTTTGCGTGCTAGTCGAGTTTGAAATACTATTTTAATTTAAAATCCTTTCAGATTTGTGATAAGAGTGCAGGATAATATTTTGTGAAGGTGTAAGCTATGGTATGTGTGATAAGGCGCTGCAAATTTCGCATGGGGAGAAAAGAAAATCAATCCGAAACTATAAGCTTTCACAGGTAAAAATTCTTTTTGTGTTTACCTATCCATTTTCCATGATAAAGAGATAAATTTATGCTTAAAAGTAAGGGAAATTAATTTCTTTTTATTATATTTATATTAATTGAGCATGTATAAGTGTACTTTCATATATTTTGTTAGTTTTGTAATTTTACAGAAATGTTTAAATAGAACTGGACAAAAATTTATCGATAAAAGTATAAAAAGTGTTTTTTGTGTTTTGGATGTGTTGTATACACGTATTTTTTACGTGCACACACGTATTTTTTCAATTTAGATTTCCTAATGAAAAAAATTTTAATGTGAAAAGTGGATTAATGCGGTGTCCACCGAAGCTGATTGGACGGCAAAAAAACACCATAGAGTGTGCTCCAGACATTTTAAATTTATGTGTTGTATTATTACCGATGATAAATATCGCATACTGAAGGATAATGCTGTGCCTACATTATTTATGTCGCCAGGAAGAGTAAGTAGTTTTTAAAAGTAAACGTATTTAATAGGGGCAAGCCTATTCAGTTGTCTTCGAATTTATCAATTCTCCTCAGGCTAGCAGGTTTTATCTTGATTTTCTTCACCGTCGTGAGCGAAAAGTAAATATACAATAATAAAAACTCATTAGTACATAAAATAGTTCTTAGCTGGGATTACTGACACCCAATTTTTTTATATATAATTAATCGTAATTTAAAAATGTTTAATGCCAGATTCATTTTACACTCTTTTTGTTATTCTTGACCAATAAATATTAATTTTCTTTTCAGTGCATTTCTACAACTTCAGCTCCATTAACTTCGGGCACGGTAGTGTTCTCCGTCTCAAGTCCTTAAATTTTGGGGCCTCAGACATTCTCGTACCCAATGTAATCATTAGGCTCTGCAGCTTTAGCATCGGTAAACGGCGCGCTCTATGTCATCATCATCAGGCCCGGCAGCTTTGGATCCGTCAGTAACATCGCGTACCACGTCATTATCAGGCCATGCAGCTTTTGGAATGCAAACGTTATCATCTCCAGACTTACACATATCCTTGGATATCGATTTCTAATCGACCGATACATATACCATCGACATCAGGCAATGACTAATGATAAAAATATGAAATTTTAATTTTTTATTGTTTTATAATCTTTTATGATTATATTTATTGATTGATTAACACTAAGTAAATTTAAATTTTATTTAAAAAAAATGTAGTTTTATAAAATAGTTGTAAGTAAATAAACTGATTAATTTTTTACATAGAATACTGTTTCACTTTCCACTGGCAACTGTTAGATATAATAATAACGCAATTAGTTGCCACAGATTTAAATTTGACAGCTCTAAAATGAAATAAAATTATTTCACTATAAGATGACAATTTTAGCTAGTTTAGTGCTGTCAAATTAAGTGCGTGCCTTCAGAATTAAATTAAATTTTCATGTTAACATAATTTCAAATTTTTACTAAATAATATAATGATAATTTTTAGACTACGTAATATATTTTTATTGATTATCGATATCCGATAATTATCGATATCCATGTTTTGCACGTCCGCCTTATCTCTAGATTTCTGAAACAGTGTACGGACATGGTATCTGACATCCTGTTAAAAGTAGCATTCTCTCACTTTAGCAACAGCAAAATTACCATAAGAGTGAAAAGGGTTGGTTTCCTTCACGTTCTTGGACCCTTATAAATCCTTCTATTGGATATATTCGTTCTTCTGAGAATATTTCAACCATTCAATTCAAATGTCAATAAAGTTGTCAATTTCAATTTTTTTGCTAAAGTTAGGTATATAAAACAATTCAAAGTCCTAAATAATGTCATTTTTATGACACAATAATTTACTTATATTCTAAAAGTTCATTCACGCTATAAAAGCAGCGTTCAATCAACCAGTTCTATACTTACGATAGATAAGAAATAATTTATAAACTAGATATCACAAAAACCAGACCATGTAAAACTTAACAGATCCTTCGTCCTCAATGAAAAATTACTGCCGTGTCATTTTACGGTGGCCGTCGCAAAAAAACTATAACCCTAAAAACCAAAGAGAAAAAACCCCAACATACCCCGCTATCAAACGTAATAGACCCTTTTAATAGATGCTTGGGGAGTTTCCATTACATCCCACAGTGTACGACAACGGAAAGGATTATAATTCCAGGGGATATAAAAGGCCCGCTAATCTATAAAAGGGATCGTTTTGACTTACAAGTAGGTTTATGTTTATTTGGGTTACGTTATTTAATGCTCGTTGACAATACAAACAGAGGCAATATATCCATGATATATAGTTATTTGGTATAGGTACCAATTCGCCCAAGTCTCTTTTCGCCCCAGTCTAGCACCATGTCGCTAAAATATAGCAGTTTCGCAGCAAATCTTTATATATATTCTTTATTGCACATTTTAAAACTAAATACAGTTATTAATTTTCTGTACAAATGCGAGCTTGTCTCTAAAAGAGATCTCTTCAAGCCAAGGGTGTGGGACAAGGCAGTAAGAGCGGGGGTCGGGGGGGCAAAATAATTACATAATACATGTCGGCGAAATAATAAAAGAGGAGCTGATTTGGAGGCACAGTGTATGTTCGGCGAGCCGTTCGGCTTGGTTCGGCGATCGTCGCAAGCATGCGCTGAACGTCTGGTAGGACTGGCGCAGGCGCAGACTCGAGACAGTGTTCGCTCGATACGCGTGCGGTGCGCAGGCACTACACGGACGGATCGTCTGCCTTCTAAAATCGTTACTTGATGATGTAGTGTAATTTCATGTAGTGTCATTTAAGCCAGTAAATGTGTTAACTTGTAACGGCGTTAAACTCAATTTGGGATCCCACATTTTCGGCGGAACCAGGAACCTACGACATACATGTTTCAAAACATTCCTCCATAAGAGATTGGGATAAAATCCTTATTAAAAAACCTAGTACTCTCTAAGGGCTAGAACAACTAGTTATACTGTTAGTTCTACGAACTGGGTATGAGACATTACTGATAAGCGTTTAGCATCTATGAAAATCTAATGAAAAAACCGTCTAATAGAAATATCACTTAGTAGATTACGACATGGTCGCGGTTCCATACCTATGACGTATTATCTCTTTAACCATTCGTCCAAATTATGTGACCGCTTGAGACCAACGATCTCTATGTACTCGTACTACTAGATGGAGCGTTCCAAACAATCGCTCCGTTCCACGCAAGTAGCCACAACTCTTTCATATTCACAATGAAACTCGTGCAGTTACTACGCAGAACATTTAATTATTACTAAATATTGACGCTACGGTTAAATAATGTCAATATTTAGTAAATAATTTAATGTTCTGAGTAGTAACTGCACAAGTTTCAAAGTTAATGTGAAAGAGTTGTGGCTACTTGCGTGGAACAGAGCGATTGTTTGGAACGCTCCATCTAGTAGTACATAGAGATCGTTGCTTGAGACAATAAATTTACTTATTTTGATGAGAATTCATAATTATTGATAATATGACCAATAACATAACGATTTAAACTAATTACTTTAATATCAATGATTACATCATCATCATCAGGTTATTTTTGTCTCCACTGTAGAAGCACAACCCTCTCTCATCTGCCGGAGACAGACGGAGGATTTGGCCTACACTCCCCGCGCTGGCCAGACGGGTTGGGGAGGCCTGATTGATGTTTTATAATGTATTCCCTCAGTCGCCTTGTACGACATCCACGGGAAGAGTTGGAGTGGTCCTATTCTACTCTACCGGAAACGACACGGCAATAGATATAACATTTAGTTATTTAAGAACGGTTGCTTACAGTGCCAAATTAAGTTACTGTAACGCTATTACAAATAAAAAAATAAAAAAAATTATATAAAAAACTACTTTTTTGTGACTTAAATATAAAAGTTAGATATATGCTGTCGCTGATTTTTTTGTAGGCATTATCAAGCTCTACAACTTCTCTAAAACTCTAAACTTTACCTCTTTATAATATTAGCATAGATGACCAGTTAGTAAGCCCCAAATCAAACTCCGGATTATTAAACCACAACACATTTGCAGCGTCAAGCGATTTCCCCAGAGGCTGTTCGAAATCTGACAGATTTTCGATAAAATAATCCAATATTTTGCATCAAAATGCTGTAATTCCACAACGTAATCCGATGTTACGTTTTAAAATCGATGGGGCGATCCGAGAGTTGGGTGCCGTAGGCTAATGCGACCCTGTCACAACGAGAAGGGGGCCACAATTTATTGATTTGCTCAATCCAATGCCCATGGATTGTTAAAGGAGTTACTTGAGTGTAAATCGGTCGTTTGTATAATTTATACGTGTCACTAATCTTGAGGTGGAGGGGGACCGAGTTAAAGGACCGTAGGAGATATGACTGTTATCTATCTTATCTTCTTAGGGGGTCAGGTAGACCTGGCGACACTTCGATCTTTTGTGCCAAACCCCTGACCACCAACGGTGCCCCAAGCCGATTTGGTGGACTTCACATCCGCCTCAGAATTTTTTCTTTGGCATATGCAGGTTTCCTTACGATGTTTTCCTTCACCGAAAAGCCTGTGGTATTATAAATAAACCGTACTTAAGTTTCTAATGGTACTGTGCGATACGTACGTTTGTCATTCCCCCTACCTCACAGCACCTCATTTTCCTAAACCTTTTAACTCTCCCACTAAAGATTAAGGCGAAGGTAGAAGTTTCGATCTTTTATCACGAAATCTAGCAGTAAACTGCTTGTTCACTTGATGACAGGTGGCCACTATCGCTAATGATTTGCGAAGAATCTCATGCTGTGCGAATGCAATGCAAGACACAGTGTCCTGGGTGTGGTTTACCCTGGTCCCAATGACTAAAGGCTGCTACCCTTAGCTGCATTTAAAAAAGCAGTTGACACAAAAGACCCATACGGTAGTCGAAGATGAAATAACCCTTGTCGTTTTTTAACCAAAGCTACATTTTGTACAAACGTTTCCATGTCAAAGAAAACCTGAAAGTTTACGATTTTATTTGTACCTAATAGGACGGGTATGGAATGTCTACAATTTTCCACTCGATAAGTACAAACATTCGACTGACGTTGCAGGCCAATTCGATAGAAGTAAATTCACTTAGAATTCCCTCTTAGGCTGCAGACACACTAAACACCACGCTGTTTTAGCTCAAAACCGTGAGTTATTTTTCATTAACACTTTAAGACAATAATTTTATAATTCCACCACTAAATTTGATTCATGAAACACTAACAGAAAGTTCCCATACAACTGAAAGAGTCTGTTACCTACAGACAAAGAGACGGCGTGACTAGACTTTCTGGCTGGCTTGAAGAGTAGAGATAGAAGACTAGGGACAGAAGACTAGGGACAGAATACTAGGGATAGAAGACTAGGACCAGAAGACTAGGGACAGAATACTAGGGATATAATACTAGGGACAGAAGACTAGGGACAAAATACTAGGGACAGAATACTAGAGACAGAATACTAGGGACAGAATACTAGGGACAGAAGATTAGGGACAGAAGACTAGGGACAAAATACTAGGGACATAATACTAGGGACAGAAGACTAGGGACAAAATACTAGGGATAAAAGACTAGGGACAGAATACTAGAGACAGAATACTAGGGACATAATACTAGGGACAGAAGATTAGGGACAGAAGACTAGGGACAAAATACTAGGGACATAATACTAGGGACAGAAGACTAGGGACAAAATACTAGGGACAGAATACTAGAGACAGAATACTAGGGACAGAAGACTAGGGATAAAAGACTAGGGACAGAAGACTAGGGATAGAATACTAGGTATAGAATACTAGGTACAGAAGACTAGGGACAAAAGACTAGGGACAGAATGCTAGAGACAGAAGACTAGGGACAGAAGACTAGAGACAGAAGACTAGGGACTGAATACTAGGGACTGAATACTAGGGACAGAAGACTGAAGACAGTAGCGTAGCCACTTCGCGTAATACGGACACATCACTAGCCTCACTCACTTCCATCAACCTTCTCATGCATATCTTCTCTTTCATCTCATTGCGGACCCCAGTCTTTTTAAGGACGTCACCAATTTGATCTTTCCACATACACTCTGTAGATCTCTTTTGTCACTCTTCTTTCACTCATACGCTCTAAATGTCCAAACCAACGCAACATACCCTTCTCTACCTTCGTTACTACATCTTCTTTCAAACCACACTTCCGGTCACTTCGCTAGTCATGATTTCCACCTAATTTATCTATGGACCGGCGATAAAACTTGTCCACTTGGCACTCTGGACCATTTTCATTTACATTTTATGTATTCTCATGTGACCCTTCTAACTTAGTGTGTAAAGAGCCTTGGTACAATATCGAATCGGAGCAACAAGTTTAATATTGAACACTAGGTCTTGGATCGCGCTTCCCTACGGCATGTTCGGACGTGTCTCATGTACTGATGAGGTCACGAGCTGGGCCGGTAGTGTTTCCATACGTTCCGCATTCTCTGAAACTTCCCGAGTTTAAAAATTTTAATGTAAACGGTAATAATTTTGTCACTAATTTTGGCGTAAAACAACATCGTATGTGAAAAATAGATTTAAATAATTGTTTATATGTAATCGTTCTCCGTATGGTTTCCGGTAGAGTAGAATAGAACCACTCCCAACTCTTCCCGTGGATGTCGTACAAAGCGACTAAGGGAATAACATTATAAAACATCAATCAGGCCTCCCCAACCCGTCTGGCCAGCGCGGGGACTGTAGGCCAAATCCTCCGTCTGTCTCCGGCAGATGAGAGAGGGTTGTGCTCCTGCAGTGGAGACATAAATAACCTGATGATGATGATGTAATCATTGATATTTAATTTTTGTTTATATGGGTTTAATCAGTGGGTGACTACTTAGTATGTGTAATCACTTATGAATTTGTAGTAAAAAAAATTACATATTAAGAAAATAAGAGTTCAAGAGACAGTCGGGCCCTGCTTTTTCCGCTTGTTTCATGCGGTGGCGTTGCTTATCACATTTCAGAAAAGACAAATGACAAGAAACTCTGTACGTACTCTACTAATAATATCATCATCATCATATCAGCCCTTAGTCGTCCACTATTAGACATTGGACCCCCAATGAACGCCACCACACATGGTCCTCCGCCCTCCGCATCTAACCTCTTTCGGCCACCTTCTTCAGGTCGTCGGTCCATCTGTAACATACACCGTGACACTTTTATCGTTTTAGACTTAAATAGTGGAGAAAGTAGCTAACATTATGAACAACTTTTGCTATGGGACCACCACCTCTGAAATCTTAACAAAAATGTATGAACTTATTTATCGTCCTAATTTCGAAGACATTCTATTAACATTTTGATAGTACACTTTCAATAGAAGGATGTCATTCGTATTTTTTTTTATATCACAATATCTATTGGAATTACATTATAAAACATCAATCAGGCCTCCCCAACCCGTCTGGCCAGCGCGGGGAGTGTAATCCAAATCCTCCGTCTGTCTCCGGCAGATAAGAGAGGGTTGTGCTCCTGCAGTGGAGACAAAAATAACCTGATGATGAATGGAATTGAGGATGTAGGTTATATAACATTTTATGTACTTTAAAAATACTCCTTTCGTTCTGATAATTCTGATCATGTCAATATTGGTTACATAATAATTCGTTGTTCACACTTAACTATTCCACCGTGGTATAGGTAGTGATAATAAATATTTGGATAATTAATTTAATCTTAAATGTTACTTTGCTGGTAGTTATTATTTATTTATTTTATTTATTAGGTTACAAACAGGATGTACATCAATTGTTGCTTAGGGGAATCTTACAATGTACATTGTCCAGATGCCACCCCAATTATAGGCAACGACAGCATGCCTAGTTTGTGTTAGGTTAGTTATAATTATACAAACTAGTCTAATATTATACTTACCTATATATAAGTTAAATAAAATTAAGATTTTTAAAATGTTAATAAATTACATGGTCAAAGTAATACACTGTAAAGTAATAAAATTAACATTAAAATTAAACACAAAACAAAATAAAACATTCATAGTCAGAAATTAGGAAATAAAATAAATCTGCTGTTATTTATTATATGCCGAATAGGTCATTTCACAGTCGACTGATGTTATAGTGAAGCGTATAAACAATTTATAAAGCATGTCCCAACAAAAGCGTGGTAACCCTATGTGTTGTTGTCGGGTCAAATGCGGCTTTAGCTGCAGCTCTGACTTGTGCTGTGACCGCAAACGGTTCGCGTATGGTCGAGAGAGAATTTAGTGTTTATAACTCCAAAGTACCTCACCCTGTATAGTGAACTATAGAGGCTTCAGAGTAGCATAGTACAAAACGGTGATCGGAATAGGTAGAACTATTTTGGATACTTGCAACATGCTGTCGTGGACCGTATGTAGCACAATGTCATGGACCGTTTTGCCTACGAGTATGTAGCAAGCTGTCGTGGACCGTTTTGCCTATGCTATGAGTATGTAGCAAGCTATCGTGGACCGTTTTGCCTACGAGTATGTAGCAAGCTGTCATGGAACGTTTTGCCTACGAGTATGTAGCAAGCTATCGTGGACCGTTTTGCCTATGCTATGAGTATGTAGCAAGCTGTCATGGAACGTTTTGCCTATGCTATGAGTATGTAGCAAGCTGTCATGGAACGTTTTGCCTACGAGTATGTAGCAAGCTGTCATGGAACGTTTTGCCTACGAGTATGTAGCAAGCTGTCATGGAACGTTTGTGCCTACGATTATGTAGCAAGCTGTCATTGACCGTTTGTGCATACGAGTATGTAGCAAGCTGTCATGGAACGTTTGTGCCTACGAGTATGTAGCAAGCTGTCATGGAACTTTTGTGCCTACGAGTATGTAGCAAGCTGTCATGGAACTTTTGTGCCTACGAATATGTAGCAAGCTGTCATGAAACGTTTGTGCCTACGAGTATGTAGCAAGCTGTCGTGGAACATTTGTACCTACGAGTAGGTAGCAAGCTGTCGTGGAACATTTGTGCCTACGAGTATGTAGCACGCTGTCATGGAAGGTTTTGCCTATGAGTATGTAGCATTTTGACACTCAATTTTTCTAATGGCAATGGATAGAAGGCATCATACCCAACAACTTATATTTAACCTTTTTTTTATGAGACAAAAGTGCAGCTGTGTAATATGAAATAAGGGGACGATTCACTGACCTTACTGAGTCTTACTTGTGCTAAAACAATTTTTTTTTCTTGTAACATTACTTTTACTGTCACAGTGAATTTAAAAAAGAGATATACATTTTTACTGCATACAATATTTTATCAAAATGAATTGACTAGCTACGGTTAATATGTTTTTTTAGTTTAAACCTTTTCTCTTAATGACTTTAAAGCAGATTATAGATTGTCCTAATAAGTATCTTTTTTTCCAGATTCGAAATCCTCTTTCCATATCTACTCTAGCCTATGATAATATCTACTCTAGCCGGTCGCGTGCCCCAGCTCGTTAGTCTAAAGCCGTTCGCAGAGTACATATATACATCCGATTATCATAGAAGAAAATATTCAGATGGGATACTTTATTTTAAACCTATTGGTTTAAAATTCGATTTGATCGTTGCAAACATAGCAACCAAATGTAATTCCTGGATCGTTGCTTAGGGGAAAAGCCTATAAAGTCATTCTTGAGTTGTATTGTGTATTGTAGTTAACAAATACAACTTACTGTCGAGCTCTCACTCCGTACTTTAGGTATAAATATATACCTTCGCAGAGCGGCCCCGATTGCCGGGGCACTTAGGCGAATCGCGACTTTACGACAAACAATGTTGCGTGATTTTGGTTCTGTGTAACTCTAACTTTCTTCCATGGGCGTAGGATTCAATTTGGCATGCATTGAATTTTGTATATTTCATTGTCATACGAAAACCAACGCTATTTGCATCTCGGTAACATGTAAATGAAAGGATCACCAGCAGCAAAAACAGGTTTGTAATACAACGTAAACTTTGCTGTCTACTAAGGACCACTATATATTATTATTTGGTTTTCGAGACGCAAATGCATTTGTTTTCATATGGAAATAAATATATGTAAGTTTTTGGGAAAGTGAAAGCTTTGTAAAAAAAATACGTTTTAAAAAAAATTTAAAATGTTTAATTAAAAAAATATGTTTTAATAACCCTTTCCCCATAGTCCCAATTCCTGTGTATTCCCATGCTGTACGAGCTCGAGAATTTTTCTACTATAAAGAGCAAACACCGCATAATAATATTGTATATTTAAATAAAATATTATGCGGTAAAGTTGACTGTCCTGAGTTGCTATGTGAGTTGAATTTATGTGCGCCAGCTAGGCAATTAAGGAATTTTAATCCCTTACATGTCCCCGCTGCCAGCACCAACTACCGTCGTAACTCATTTATTTACCGAGCCAGTTCGCTACTCAATGACTTAGTGTCTGAGCACCCAGCTATTGATATACACAATACTAGCTCCGTAACTATCAAGCGCCTAGCGGTTGGTAGCTATTTCGGGCCCCCAACACCCTAGCACCATGGAAAGGTTTCTTATTGTTTATTATTTCATGTATTTGTTGTTGTTCTCTGATATAATTAGATTTGTTTTTTGTTTTTAATGTTAAGCGAATATGTGTTGTTTTAATATGTGAAAACCAGTTAATGGCTAATAGCTTTATATATTTGTAATATTATCTTTGTACTATAGCTGTAAGTTTTCCGAATAAAATAAAATAAAATAATAAATGTCTCTGACCAACATGTCAGAAGATAAAAAAGTGCGGAACAAATAAAAAAAAACTCTGTGATATTTATTCTCTGTCGTCACGTTTCAGCCCGCCAATCAGGCTGCCGCCCGTGTACAGCTGCATTATAAATATTATACTCTGAAACTTGTCCGGTCTACATAACTTTTTAATCTATGACGAGAAGGATTACGAGGTTGCGTAAGACTCTCTGACGTGGCAGGCGATCGGGATATTAGAAAGTGGGTTCCGGGACGTTCAATTAGTAGCGAGCAGCTCAGAGGATGCACTAATTGTATCGGTAATACCGTCCCAACATAAGAAGTGTTCTGAGACAAGTTTGTGTTATTTAGGTCTTAGCTGAAAATCAGTGCTCTGCCCTCACAGGCAAAGCAACGCTGAGCTGGGGCCTGTTTGCTGCTGCAGCACACACACTGTGTCTACTACAGTGTCGCCACGCTGTACTGTTGTCCCCTCCCCTACAGGTCGGTCGCACGCCTTGGTTCTACTCCCGGTTTGTCGGATAAGTTCCTCGCGTTGTTTCTGCTCCTCGTGCAAGCGAATGTAATGTTAAATTATCGTCCGACAAGCCGTGTGACGTGATCCCGGCGTGTGCACCCGACTCTCAGTTGTAGCTTTGTATTATTTCTGTTTATGTGTAATGTTGCACTGTATGTGTTTTGTTGCAGTCAATAAATGATTGTTCTATTCTATTCTATTTATGCTAGAAGTTTGTCTGCATATGTACCATCTAATAAACAAACTAAATAAATACACTTCGCGTGTCTGTACACTGTAAATATTTGCAAAAAAAATTAAATAGGTACAGTGGGAGTGGGCGTGGGCGTGGGCGTGGGCTTGGTCGTGGGCGTGGGCGTGGGCGTGGGAGTTGACGTGGACGTGGACGTGGAATAGGACGTGGTCTTGGACGTGGGCGTGGACGTGGACGTGGACGTGGACGTGGACGTGGACGTGGACGTGGACGTGAGCGTGGGCGTGGGCGAGGGCGTGCGCGTGCGCGTGGGCGTAGGTTGGACAATAAGGCAGGATTTGAGCACTGAATAAAGTCGGGCTAGAAAATGTAAGCGAATTTAAGCCATCATTCGTAATTATACTTTGAGTAATGTGAAGTTTATCAATACCATCAGGTCTGATTGAGGAATAAAAAATTGAAGGCAAACAAACTTTCATTCTACAAAAAAATACAATAACAGTTGCATTTGATCTCTAAATCTCGTTTCAAGACTAGAAAATGTAAGCGAATTTAAACAAAAAAAAACCACACAAACAAGGCAATAAAAATACAAAATATAGACTTGAGGCATCGCCTCGGCGAGGAATGAATTAATAAACGGGGTCGAGACAAAGTCCTCCCTGACGTCGAAGTTTCAAATCCGCCCACTTAAAACTTGCGAAAAAATTTCGAATCTGTAAATAAGTCTACTAAGACCTTAGTTATGAATTCTGTGTGCACCACCGGCATAACTTGACCCGCACCTCCCTTCTGTGGCAGTTATAAAAGCGCGAGAAAGGGGTCTGAGGTTGAAACACCAAATTTCATCTTACAGTGGCCATTTTAGAGGGAGATTTTTCGGCTGGGAGGTTACTTAAGAATGTGGTAGATATAACAGGACGGCGGAGTTTTCACGTTTTTAGGGTTCCGTAGCCAAATGGCAAAAGCGGAACCCTTATGGATTCGTCATGTCTGTCTGTCTGTCAGTCCGTATGTCACAGCCACTTTATTCCGAAACTATAAGAACTATACTGTTGAAACTTGGTAAGTAGATGTATTCTGTGAACCGCATTAAGATTTTCATACAAAAATAGAAAAAAAAATAAAAATTTGGGGGTTCCCCATACTTAGAACTGGGACTAAAAAAAAATTTTCATCAAACCCATACGTGTATGGTATCTATGGATAGGTCTTCAAAAATGATATTAAGTTTCTAATATAATTTTTTTTCTAAACTGAATAGTTTGCGCGAGAGACACTTCCAAAGTTGTAAAATGTGTGCCCCCCCTTGTAACTTCTAAAATAAGAGAATGATAAAACTAAAAAATATATATGATGTACATTGCCATGCAAACTTCCACTTAAAATTGGTTTGAACGAGATCTAGTAAGTAGTTTTTTGTTAATACGTCATAAATCGTAAACCACAATACTATTATTAAAACATCGATCAAAGTTACAACGAACTACTATAACTTTTATATTATGTTACTTGCTGCTACGGAACCCTTCATGGGCGAGTCCGACTCGCACTTGGCCGCTTTTTTATTCTTTTATTTCGCGGAATTTATGTGGACAAAGGACAGTGGGATTAATTTCGTTTTGCTTGTTTCGGGGGGGGGGGGCATTGTTGACAGGTAGGTGTGGAAGAATGGGCCTTAGACAAGGGTCATAATTCACCTAGTTAGCATGTACGTTTATGATGTAGATCGTTGTATATATTATCTATTTGTTATTGTATTGTTGTGCCTTTTATAAAAGAACAATTTTTTTGCTTCCTCTTTCATAATGCGACCTGCTAAGGAATGTAACTCCCTGCCAGCTTGGGTATTTTCGGACAATAAAAAAATAAATAAATATGTCAGACATTCACACCAATTATCCAGTCCCAAACTAGGCAGAGCCTGTGCTATGGTTACTAGATAACGGATAGACATACTTAAGTAAATATATAAACATCCAAGACTTGGGTACAAACATTCATATTCATCATACGAACATTTGCCCCTAGCGGGATTCGAACTCGCAACCTCCGTACAATTTTGATCTTTTTAAAGGAAGAGTGAATAGGCATCTTCTGGGTAAGCGCGCTCCACCTTAGGCCTCATCATGACTTACCATCAAGTGAGACTGAAATCAAGCGCAAACCCATCAACAATAAAAAAAATTTGCATACTTACAGTAAGTATATAGATAGGTATAAACTGTATTGATGAAAGGTAATAAATAAATAAAATATTTGCCGTATGGTTCCCGGCTTAAAATAGAGCCACCCCCAATATTCCCTTAGGTGTCGTCAAGGCGACTAAGGGATTGTGCCAGGGACGAAAAGCAGCGCTCTCTTGTGTAGGTATATTCAGATCATTACTGCGATCATCAATCCGCCTGCCAAGCTTGGTGATTATGGCAAATCCCCCAATGGACAGCCCACCAGGAGTGGCATTCTATTGGGGAGGCTAATGTCCAGCAGTGGACGTATTTCAGCTGTTGATGAAATAAACAAATAGAATAACTATACTAGCTGTGCCCGAGGAACCGCTTGCGTGAACTACAGAAATATAGTTTTTTTTTTATAAATTTGAAATTAACTTTTGGTAAATAAACATTTCTGTATCCTGTATAACTTAGTATTAATTGTGAAATAATTATTTTTATCCAAATTGAACCGTATGCTTTTCTAAAAGTTCCTTCAGAATCGGTTCAGTAATTTTACGTGATGCGTGCACAAAACCAACAGATAAAAAGACAAAAATTCTCAACCTTAGATCCTATTTTTTTTATATTTTCAATAGCGGACACGCCAAGTTTACGTTTTTATTATTTACTAGCTGTTGTCCGCGACTTCGTCCGCGTGCACAACTTAACATCACAAATTATTATGTATTTCCTGTAGGAATAGGATGTTTTTTAGGGATAAAACTATGCTATGTCCTATTCCAGGACCTAACCTATGTGTGTGCCAAGTTTCAACACGATCCGTCTACTGGTTGCAGCGTGTATGTATGTATGTAAACGCTTTATTGTACCAAAATTAAAAACACCAAAAATAAATAAAAGAAAAAAGTTGTGTACAAAGGCGGACTTATCCCACTTAGGGATCTCTTCCAGTCAACCTTAGAGTACCTGATTGGACTGGTAGGTATAATGCGTTTAGTAAAGTATGCATATAATGTTACATAAACATAAATGATACAATATATACACGAATTAGTTCATAATACAACTATATATATTTTATTATAAATACATAAACCCAATACTTGAGTAACAAACATCCAAACATCCAAACTTTCACATTTATAATATAAGTAGGATTGGATTCTAAGACTATGATACAAACTATTTGCAAAACAAAATGTTATTAAAAATAATTAAATTGTCAGATTCTCTGACATTAGATTTAAGCGGTCGAGGATGACTTTCAAAATTTTCGGTGCACTCAAAAGAATTACAGTTTTGTAAGTAAATAATTATTTTAACTACAAAAACAATGGTATATTACTGAAAATCTTTTAAATGCATGTTTAGAAGTTAGAAGAGATATGGTTATATACGACAGACTCTGCTATCAAATTTAATGGCGAATAAATTTGATTAGAACAACGATCTCTATGTACCACTAGATGGAACTTTTAATTATTTACTAAATATTGACATTTAGCGTCAATATTTAGTAATAATTAAATGTTCTGCGTAGTAACTGCACAAGTTTCATTGTGAATGTGAAAGAGTTGTGGCTACTTGCGTGGAACAGAGCGATTGTTTGGAACGCTCCATCTAGTAGTACATAGAGATCGTTGGATTAGAATCATATGATATCATGCGGGGCTTTGATGAGGTGAACAAGTATTTCCCTAGCTAACCGTGGTACTACAATGTATCTCAAAACCGAGGCGGCGATGTTGTTCGCCACACATCACGCCAAGTGGTATCACGGGGCGAAAAGCGGACGAAGGAAAGTGCCGATACATCGTCTCTGCCTACACCTCTGGGATCTTAGGTTAGGAATGCAATTATACACCAGCCTACAAAAATATGTGATTTCCGGTAGAGTAGAATAGGACCACTCCAACTCTTCCCGTGGATGTCGTACAAGGCGACTAAGGGAATACATTATAAAACATCAATCAGGCCTCCCCAACCCGTCTGGCCAGCGCGGGGAGTGTAGGCTAAATCCTCCGTCTGTCTCCGGCAGATGAGAGAGGGTTGTGCTCCTACAGTGGAGACAAAAATAACCTGATGATGGTGATACAAAAATATTACTAGGGATGCCTATTAAAGTTGATAATTGAAATAATTTTTTTATCTGAAATTTATCAGACATTTGCAAATAATAATAACGATACCACCACTACGCCATAAATACCACAGACCAGTGGCGGGCAGCAGCGTGCAAGACCTAGTACTGCGATGGTCAACACGTCAGATTGGCCATTAAGGACAAAACTTCCCCAGTTTCCGGCATCCCTATTATACCTGGCTGCGGTAGCGGTCTACGAACCTGAATAAGGTGGCCGGAAGCGACTAGATGCGGTGGACCGGGTGTGGTGGCCTTCATTGGGGAAGCCCTGTGTCCAGCAGTGGACGTCTAGCTGATATGATGATGAATATTCGTTCTTCAGTTTCAGAAGCAGTAGAGGTCAAAGAAAATGTCAGTGCCCAGTGCTCCAGTCCCCAACCGACCACCAGAACATCATCAAGTTGGCCACCGTCAGACTCACCCCCACCCTGAGGCTGCTATCGTTCAGAGTCTCCAAGAACTTTCTCTACTTCAGCTTTGCAAAACCACACACGGACCTCCTGGAATACCATGAGCTCTGTACAGATAATAACGACGAGGAATAAACTACGATACTTTGAGAAATTGTTTAATATGTACGGAAAAGAAGTATCTACAATAGACGAAATTCAAAATAAATAATTTTTCATAGCTCATAGTTTCACCTCAGTGTTTTTCTTCATGATTGACACTAATTGGTTATTATATTAGCTTAAATTAGATTAAATTAGATTAAATTAGATTAAATTAGATTAAATTAGATTGAATTAGATTAAATTAGGTTAAATTAGATTAAATCAGATTAAATTAGTATTATTACATTAAATTAGATAACAGATGCACATTTTAAAATCATCTCAAATAACCAATTGGTGTCAATCATGAAAGAAAACACTTTGAGGTGAAACTATGAGCTACGAAAAATTATTTTGCTTCATGGTATGAGGTGTAGGTTACTTAAAAACATTGTTTCTATTTGTATAGTAATCTAATGCCTTCAGGATCAAGTGGCCAACTCTCCAAAAATGACAACTTTCCCGAAATGTCCAATTTCTTCTAACATGGCGACGTCTGTGAATAGGATACTTCACTTTCGAAAACTTCATGAGAAAGTAGTCATTTTGTTAGTGTCATTTTGGAAATAGTCATTTTAGGTAAATGAAGTGGGTATTTTGGGAATGTGGTCGTTTTCTAAAAGAGTCATTTTGGGAAAATTAAGTCGTAATTTTGGGAATGTGGTCTTTTTGGGAATATTGTCATTTTGGAAAGTAGTCATTATGGGGAAATTAGGTAGCAATCTTCAGATTATTAATGGTCATTTTGGAAAGTAATTATTTTGGGAAAATTAAGACGTCATTATGGGTGCGATGAATAGAACAGAATATTTATTTACTGGCTCGAAAAAATCGAGTGAGTTGCTCATGAAGGATCTAACGATAGCCTGTCTTGTTCCGTCCCATTACAAATCTAAAAAGGACGATTTGAAAGCTTTAGCTGCCATACAACAACGTACTTCCCGAATATACAATTAAATACGCAATTAAATTGCAGCAGCCATAGGCCTCTTACAGGGCGGACTCTAGAGATATCTCGTATTTAACACTAATGATCCAAATATATATATATATATATATATATATATTAACGATACAGGGAAATAAAGATAAATGTCAATAAGTCTATAGAGTTTAATAAATATATTCACAAAGTCCAAAATAAATATACTCTCAAGAACTCCGTTATTTAAATATGGACCTTACTGTTTAAAACACCCCACCGGAGCGATCGTCTACGGTCCCCATAAGATGGTATGGTTGGAAAGTGGACCGATGGGTAAAGTAGACCGATGGATAAAGTGGACCGATTGGTAAAGTGGACCGATGGGGAAAGTGGACGATTGGTAAAGTGGATCGATGGGGAAAGTGGGCCGATTGGTAAAGTGGACCGATGGGGAAAGTAGACCGATTGGTAAAGTGGACCGAAGAGGAAAGTTGACCATTTGGACAAGTAGACCGATGGGGAAAGTAGACCGATCGCCCCGGAGGGCTATTTTTGGACTTTCTTGTATCTTTCATATTCTTAGCGTTCTTATATTAACATTCAGTTTCATCAATAATCAAAATAAATAAGAGAAATGTCATCCAAGCAATTGATTAACTTGCGGAAAATCTCTCGCGATTGTTCACAAACCTGGAAAACAGATCCTTTAAACAAATACCCTTCAGAAACTTCAACAATGTCTGAGCGCAGAAAGTTTTTGCGTTGAATGCATCGCTGGAAGACTGCCGTTGAGTCGAGAAGTACATTAGTTACAGGACTTAACAACGCGCAATGAAAAACTCTTAGTTAGCTTTCCTTTTACAACATAAATTATACAACTGCACTTCATTCCGGGAAACTAGACTAATGAACCTCTGTAGTGCTTGATATTTGCAGTTTATGTGTTTCAAAGCCAAAGACAAAATCATTTATTGCATATGAGCACACTTAGTACGTTTATACACGAAACTTTTTTTATTGACTACCGCTTCCTAGGTGTTAGCGCTGTGAAGAAGAAACGGCGCAACAAACTTCACGCAACACATCTTTTAAAAATCAAGTTTGCGTACAATTAATAAAGATTTTGCGAAGCTGAATTAATATTAGTACCAGGCATCATTGTCGTTTAGTTGTTTCATCTTTCAAATATGCTTTTAACTCCTATTTTTAATGCCCCCCGCAGACAGACTGAGAATTCAGTTTTGTGGGGTTTTTCTGTCATCATCAGGTTATTTTTGTCTCCACTGCAGGAGCACGACCCTCTCTCATCTGCCGGAGACATTCCCACCTCCTCACCATTCTCCCCCCGCAACTCCTCTAAGCGAGGATCAACGGGGGTAACTGCAAAGACACCTACCAGTGAAGGTAGGGCAAGTCCCAGGTCATGAATTTACGCTACCTTGGGCCCCAGACAAATTTAATTAAAGAAGTAAAGAGTCAAAGTAGGAAGAGAGTTCCCACTTCCCCTCTAGCAAATGGGAGTGTAGCATTGAAACGGTGACCAGAGTGGTCAAGGTTGGGGGGGTTGGGGGGGTTTGGTGTGGCCAAGATAAGCCTGGCCACCTAGTTGAACACCACGGACGTATTTAGCGCCTTTGTGACGCAGTGAGCTGTGACGGAGTAGCAGAAGGCTACTTCGTATAGTAGTGCCAATAGTAGGCATGGCAAAAACGCTTAAACGCTCGGAAATTGTGACGGTTCGCAACCAGATCTCCATAGTATACCGGACGGTTCACGCAATTTAGATCCGATAGCATGAGTTCACGTTCCCGATCCCACCGTGTGCACTCCCACAGAATGTCGCTGGCCGGAATCTGCCGGAGACAGACGGAGGATTTGGCCTACACTCCCCGTGCTGGCCAGACGGATTGGGGAGGCCTGATTGATGTTTTATAATGTATTCCCTCAGTCGCCTTGTACGACATCCACGGGAAGAGTTGGAGTGATGCATACGCATATATCGTCTTTGCCTACTCCTCTGGGACCAGGGCGTGAGCATTATGTATGTATGTTTCGTAAAACCATTTTGTTTCAAAAACCGCATCATTTCCATATATATCTCGTATAACAAACTTTTTCGCAAATAAAAGTCTGCAAGACGAAGGCGAATTGCTCTGACATTCATGAATTAGTTAACTTATCATTAACGCAAGTGGCTCAAGCAAGTGCTTGGTGCAAAATAATTGTAATTATAGAAAAGTTTGCACCGGCGAAGCGCCGAGCACGTTAATGAAAGTTTCAAGTTTCTACCGATATGTAACTTTGAGATCTGACAAAGACATAAGAGAAACATTATGAGGGCACTCTTCATAAATATTTATAACGTCGAATAGACGCAAGCTTTGTTATTTGATTGATAAATCATTCTTTCAATGCAATTTTATTTAACACAGTGCCCACGTCAACGATCTCTATGTACTACTAGATGGAGCGTTCCAAACAATCGCTCTGTTCCACGCAAGTAGCCACAACTCTTTCACATTCACTTTGAAACTTGTGCAGTTACTACTCAGAACATTTAATTATTACTTAATATTGACATTATTTAACCGTAGCGTCAATAGAACAGAGCGATTGTTTGGAACGCTCCATCTAGTAGTAAATAGAGATAGTTGACCCACGTGGAATGGCAATAAAAGACGTAATAGTACGAAAATCATGCTATTATTTCGTCGCTCATAGACGTAGTGCCACGGTAGGATTCAATTAGACTAACCCACCGGTATGAGATCTGTCGACGTCCACGGACGTGCTATATTCAGAAACATTCTCAAAGCATTCAGCCGATCGAGGCCAAACAGCTAGCACTCGGCTCCCATGCAACTCGCTTCTTTAGTAATGTTCAAACGCAACCGTTGAACATGACAGTCGGCAAGTATCAACGACCTACTGTCCGAAATCCTACCTGCTGTAAGTTTACACCGACACATCATCAGGTTATTTTTGTCTCCACTGCAGGAGCACAACCCTCTCTCATCCGCCGGAGACAGACGGAGGATTCGGCCTACACTCCCCACGCTGGCCAGACGGGTTGGGGAGGCCTGATTGATGTTTTATAATGTATTCCCTCAGTCGCCTTGTACGACATCCACGGGAAGAGTTGGAGTGGTCCTATTCTACTCTACCGGAAACAACACGGCAAACACCGGCACAATACATTCAAATAGTGTTGTACTTTAGATTAATTTAATATATAAAGAAATGTTTTATTAAATAAAGCCCCTTTTTACTTCACAGCTGTCATCGTTGTTTTACTTCACGTCGCATCGACCTCTCACTGTGGCCAAGCCACCCTTAGCCTACAGATTTTGTTTGGCGGTCGCCTGAGGCTGGGGCTGGCAGTGAGAAAACCCACCACCCTAATTACCTCTCGTCGGTTAATTGGTGTGTATGTCTGACATATTTATTTATTTATAACAAGTGATATACCATACAATCAGGATGATGGAAGTTTCGACGAGAACAATAAATCTCTTGCGTAACTTCTCTATCACTTTTGCGGGGAAGTAAGTTACAGATAAGTGGAAAATAAAACTAGAGACTTCCCTTTAATCTCACTAATATTATCAAATGTGTGTATGTTTGTAAAGAATCTTATAATTTTATTTCACACTAGCTGTGCCCGCGGCTCCGCTCGCGTTAACTACACAATTCGCTCCCGTTCCCTTTCCAACTTCCACTCCCACTCCTCTCAGAGTCTAACCCTCCCACTCCCAATCCCAGTAGTCCTAATATCATCGTAATCTGGATGCCGAGCATATTATACTTTGTTGGTTTGTGTATGTATAGTCGATAAAAAAAAATGACGTGTATAAATGTACCAAGTGTACTCATATGCAATAAATGATTTTGACTTTGAATACTAATATACACCTTCCCCCTGCTCTCACCCCCTTCCTCACCACTCACCCCTCCCCCACCCCCCCACTTTCCCCTTTCACTTCCATGACCACCTACCAATCTACAAAATGTACTTCTCACTTCCGTCTAGTTTTTCCAACAAAAGATTTATCACTATTTATTTATTACACAGCTCCAAATGTAGTCCAAACTCATCGCAATCTGAATAGTGGCGAGCATTAAAATTATACTTCCTTGTTATATGCAATGAAATGAAGCCTCTTAGTTACACCGAATCAAGCTCTATGTTTCTGTGAAAAGTCCATCAACATCGGTTCAGTAGTTTTTAAGTGTTATACAGACAAACAGACAAAAAAAATGATCAAAATGTGTACTTATCCTTAGACCCCCCCCCCATAATTTTTTTTTTTGCAAATATCTTCAATGTACAGACAAGTTTACGTTTTTATTTATTAGACTGAGCATTTTCTTAAGTCTACAATTCATCTCAACTCATGGCGGGAAACGTGTTCTGTTAATATAAAGACGAAAGTTTGAGCTCATCGCGAACTCACGGCGAGGAGATACCGGGCTATGATGAAAACAGTTTTTAAAGCCTACTGCTTGCGAGAGATAAGTTCAAACGACTTGTATGAGATCCACTAGCAAAGCCCGTGGCTTCGTTCACGTGGAAATATAAATAAATAAATATCACAGACGTTCACACCAATTATCCAGTCCCAAACTAGGCAGAGCCTGTAGAGACAGCGGGATAGACATACTTAAATAAATATATAAACATCCAAGACTTGAGTACAAACATTCATATTCATCATACGAATATTTGCCCGTAGCGGGATTCGAACCCGCAACCTCCGGCGTGGCAGTTCGAGAGCTACCCGTTCCGCCACGGAGGTCGTCAAAATGCCAGAAACGAGAATACTTAGAGTTCATTTTGAAGCGATGATTCTCTGATTTGTTGGAGAGCTGATGGTGGGTAGGGGACCAAGTCAAATACTACTAAAGGACCGCGCTGCCCGCCGGTACAAAGTCACCTGCCTCATCATCAGGTTATTTTTGTCTCCACTGCAGGAGCACAGCCCTCTCTCATCTGCCGGAGACATTCCCGCCTCCTCACCATTCTCCCCCCGCAACTCCTCTAAGCGAGGATCAACGGAGGTAACTGCAAAGACACCTACCAGTGAAGGTAGGGCAAGTCCCAGGTCATGAATTTACGCTACCTTGGGCCCCAGACAAATTTTATTATAGAAGTAAAGAGTCAAAGTAGGAAGAGAGTTCCCACTTCCCCTGCCGGAGACAGACGGAGGATTTGGCCTACACTCCCCGCGCTGGCCAGACGGGTTGGGGAGGCCTGACTGATGTTTTATAATGTATTCCCTCAGTCGCCTTGTACGACATCCACGGGAAGAGTTGGAGTGGTCCTATTCTACTCTACCGGAAACCACACGGCACCTGCCTCGTTGGTCATTAAACTCGAGCCCCAGAGGTAGTGGGCTCGATTCCCACTGGGGACAGACAACTTTGTACAATTTGTACAACTTGGTCCCGGTCTGGATGTTATAGTATTTGTAAAAAGTTATAGGATAAGGATCATCATCATCATCATGTCAGCCTCTAGAAGTCCACTGCTGGACATAAGTCTTCCCCAACGAACGCCACCACACCCGGTCCTCCGCCCTCCGCATCCAGCCGCTGCCGGCCACCTTCTTTAGGTCGTCGGTCCACCTGGCGGCGGGGCGTCCCGCCATGCGAGTGCCGATCCGCAGTCTCCACTCCAGAACCCGTCTGCCTCGACGGCCGTCGGTTCTGCGGCATATGTGGCCCGCCCACTGCCACTTCAGCTTACTAATCCTTTCGGCTATGTCGCCGAGTTTCGTTCTTCGTCGGATCTCCTCATTACGAATCATATCAGGATCTGGATAGCTTTGTTTAATTTCCATATTACAGAAGAATCTCCTAGTTTAGGATTAGACAAGTATATGTACAGTATATAATAGATCCAGATAGTACGTCGGTGATATCCTTTAAAACTAAACTAAAAGATCACTATCTGTCTCACTCAGTATACTAGTTCACTGTTGAACTTAAGCCTCCCCAGTAGAATGCCATTTTTGGAGGTGTGTCCATTGGAGGCTTTGCCATAATCACCACGCTTGGCAGGCGGATTGGTGATATAGTATTATTTTTTTCGGTGCCGTAGACAAATTCACGAACAACATTAATAAACGTGTCTAGATAAAAGGAGATTTATGGCTACAGTTACTTAACATATCAGTTAATGGCAACGATCTCTATGTACTACTAGATGCAGCGTTCTAAACAATCGCTCTGTTCCACGCAAATAGCCACAACTCTTTCACATTCACAATGAAACTTATGCAGTTACTACTCAGAACATTTAATTATTACTAAATATTGACGCTACGGTTAAATAATGTCAATATTTAGTAAATAATTAAATGTTCTGAGTAGTAACTGCACAAGTTTCAAAGCGAATGTGAAAGAGTTGTGGCTACTTGCGTGGAACACAGCGATTGTTTGGAACCCTCCATCTAGTAGTACCTACATAGAGATCGTTGGTTAATGGTAGATAAGAAATGGATGAGTCGATTGTGTCAGATGTGTTGTAATAATAGTAGTCGATCACCTCGAAGAGGATAGATTAACATTGCGTGAGAGAATAAATAGCCCTAAGATGACCAACTAAATCTTTTGAACTCACGACCTTATGAACCTCAGGCAGAGAATACTAATTGCAACGTAAAGAAGCAACACTCAACTCCCTGCCAGTTTAATGTCGCCCGTAAAGTGGAGCGTGGTGGTTAGTCGCGTCCACAGTCGATCAAAAGAGGGACAAAGTTATACGTCAACAGCATAAGCGCTTCCCTTTCTAACTTATAGCGTCCATCTTTCGGCGTTAGATAGCGCCGGTCAACGATCTCTATGTACTACTAGATGGAGCGTTCTAAACAATCGCTCTGTTCCACGCAAGTAGCCACAACTCTTTCGCATTCACAATGAAACTTGTGCAGTTACTACGCAGAACATTTAATTATTACTAAATATTGACGCTACGGTTAAAAATGTCAATATTTAGTAAATGGCTAATTCTCATCGCCACGATTCTCATCGTCACCTTCGTGGTAAATTCTATTTTTTGCTTATATGAACTATTTTTGTAAACAATATAATAGCGCTTGATAATACGAGTATATTTATAAGTAAATTAATCAAATCGTGAGTCTCGGTTGGAAGTAATAATGTTTTGAAATTCTAGATGCCACGAAAGTGACGCGATGATCCACGAAAGTGACTCAGTAACTTTACAGCCATTATTTTCTTAGAATTGACTACTGGTTATGAGACTAAATGTTCATGAAATAACAACTTACTCTTATTTTCATAATTTAACAGGCAAATACATGATATTCAATACCTAAGCAAAGAGAGAATTACCAGTTCGGTTCTAGGTTCGGTCATCCTACGAAGTAGGTTCTTAATATTACTGATATGCTATGTCAATTAAAACTACATAATTTTAGTGAAAAGTTCTTATTATAGAACATTATTAACGTAGAAAACAAATAGAAACTTTACTGTGGTTTTATTAATCAGTTACTTATATTTCGGAGGATAGTTTTACTCTAAAATACCCTCTTTATACATGTGATAACATAATAACATATTTACATAGTAACAAAAAACTGAAATAATGTATCTAAACTTATAACAATTGTGCATAATTTGAGTATACTTTAATTGTAATATCACTGGTAATTTGTGACATTCACAAATAATCAGTCTCCGGTGATAAAAAATAATCAAAAACTTAACCTAATTGGCCTATTCCACAATGTTTAAAGACAAAAGTCTTTAATCAGTGCGTCCTGCCTGTCATGACCTACGGTGCAGAAACGTGGACACTGACGGTGGGCGTGATCCACAGGTTCCAAGTCGTTCAGCGAGCTATGGAGAGGGCTATGCTCGGGGTTTCTTTGAAGGATATGATTCGTAACGAGGAGATCCGACGAAGAACGAAAGTCACCGACATAGCCCAAAGGATTAGCAAGCTGAAGTGGCAGTGGGCGGGCCACATATGCCGCAGAACCGACGGCCGTTGGGGCAGATGAGTTCTGGAGTGGAGACCGCGGATCGGCAAGCGCGGGATGGGAACTCCGCCGACAGATGGACCGACTACCTGCAATAGGTGGCCGGTAGCGGCTGGATGCGGAGGGCAGAGGACCGGGTGTGGTGGTGTTCATTGGGGAAGGCCTATGTCCAGCAGTGGACTTCTAGGGGCTGATATGATAATGATGAATCAAATAAGTCTTTAGAACTTAGATTATATACTACTTTTAGTCTGAGCTTTAGAAAGGCTAAATCTCTCAGAAAAATAAAAACGTAACGTTACACGTTGTTAGGCAGCACTTTTCTTTTTCAAAAACAAAAACGTTATACTTTATTATAAAACTATAAAATCTCATTACAAGAAGACGGCAACCTCTTCGAACAATAAAAGAAAATATCAGAAAGTTAGTTTTTGCGTAAATCAAATATATTGTAACTCGAATCTGGATCATCATCAGACCAGAAGCTACGTGGTGTTGAGGGTTCATTTTTACCATCTTGGTTCGAAACCCTAAAAACAACGTTAATATACTTACTTACTTACTTTAATTAGTACCTACTCATACTTCATGTTAAATTAGTTATCTATTAATAGTGTAGTTGTTAATGTATCATGTAAATATACTTATTTATACTTATGTATTCAAAACTCTATTTACCACATCAAACTAGTTGATTTTGTAAATACGTATACACCAGTCGCTATATTTCGAAATAAAACAATGCAAAAAATCACTTTCGTGGCCAAAAATCACCTTCGTGGATAAAACGCCACGAAGGTGATGCCACGAAGGTGACGAAAATATCCCTTTTTTATAAATTCCTGCAAAGTTTAGGTGTATCGTTTTAAATCAAATACTACATAAATATCTCGAACATTTTGGAGTTTCAACGAGCTAACTTTAATTTCAATTACTAAAATACAATGCACAAATATGTTGTCCACGCAAGTGATCGGTACACCTACGAATAAATATAAACTTACCAATATTTTTTACTCACGGAACGATGAGTCGCTCGTCCCACTTCTGCGATGCAGGAACACGACTGACGATGACAGAATCGAACTCTGTGATTAGTTGCTGCTGTTGTATTCAACAGCAAGCCTTTATTACTACTCAAATCTTAAGTACCTAAAATCGTGTGACCGACACATATTGTGTTTCCAATTCAACATAATGACGAAAAGTTTTTTTTTACACCAATGTATGTAAAGTGTATATAATTACGATGACTTTAGTATATATTACATACAAATACACTGAAATTTGGTAAAGCAGTAACCAAATGTTTTACTGCAACGGGAAGTGTGACACGATGAGAATACGAAAAATGGCCCCCTTTTTTGATCGTTCATGTTAATTATTTATATTATTTTTGCTTCTATTACGGCAAGTTTTATTTATTTTGTGGCCTAATAGATGTTTTTATCCTCCGATCCACAAGTTATGTCTTTAACTTATACTGTTTAGGAAATATAACTGTGTGACCATAAAAATTGAGTGTCAATGAGAATTACCCAAATAAATGTTCTCAGTAGTAACTGCACAAGTTTCATTGTGAATGTAACCGAGTTGCGGCTCCTTGAGTGGAATGAAATTAAATTAAATGAAATATTTATTTGCTAGAATATGGTAAAAATGATATGGTATACAATGGAAAACAGTTTCTCACATTCTGCCATTCATGGCGTGCAAATTTTAGTTTTACATTCTTAATAACTTTAAATATGAAATAACATTTAATTTTAATACTATAAAGTCATGCATGATCTAAATAAATAAAAACCTAATGTCAAAAATAAAATTCATGTAATTGGTCTACTCTTGTTTATCATTGAAAAATTCTAACACTGAATAGTAACTCCTCTCCAAAAAGAACTTAAAAACCTGTTTTTTAAATAAATTTGTATTAGCGCCTTTATAACCGTTTGGCAAATGGTTATATATCCTAATCGCCATGCAGTATGCGTTTAAATACGGCTAGTTTTTGTAAAGGCACATATAGTTTATATTTGTAGCCGTCTCTACCCCCCTTTTGTGTAATGTCGCTTTGTTTTTTAAATAAATTAATGTTTTTGTGTACAAATACGCACATCTCGTACATGTACAGACTAGGTAGAGGCAGTATACTGTCTTTTTTAAATAGAGGTTTGCAGCTGTCTAGAACAGAGCGATTGTTTGGAACTCTCCATCTAGTGCATATAGAGATCGTTGGTTTTAATTTAGTATGATTATGTATTTATATGATATTTATATTGAACAGTTGTTTCACATTGTACCTAGTATTTAATAGTATTGGTACAACGTATTGTTAGCAGACCTCGTCCGCCTTCTTTGCAAGGAAATATGAGCTACGTGACGTCATAAAACGTAAACATTCTCTTGCAGCTTTGTTCGGTGCACCTCGGGATTTCCTCTTCGGTGTTGCCAGAGCCATTTTTCTTAAAACTACCATGGATCTTATTACAGTTTAATTTTATAGAATAAGAATCAAGAAATAAAAATAAACTTGTTTTACCAGGGTTAAGACTAAGTAAGGTCAGCAAATCGTTCACGGGGCAATGTATACGCTTCTACAACAAACTACCAGAGGAAATCTTAAATATGACGGACAGAAAGTTTAAGATTCACATTAAAAAACAACTTTGTAAGAAAGCCTATTATAAAGTAAACGATTATTTGAATGACAAAGATGCCTGGTACTAATGTTAATCCAGCTTCGCAAAATCTTTATTAATTGTAAGCAAACTTGATTTTTAAAAGATGTGTTGCGTGAAGTTTGTTGCGCCGTTTCTTCTTCACAGCGCTAACACCTAGGAAGCGGTAGTCGATAAAAAAAAATGACGTGTATAAATGTACCAAGTGTACTCATATGCAATAAATGATTTTGACTTTGACTTTGACTTTATAAGTATACAAGTATTGTTTGTTTGACATTCTAGCACAGATGAGATAAGTTGTAACAGATACACCACTTCCTCAGACAACACACCCAGAAATGTTTCTATAGCCCTCGACTTAGCGTTGTTATTGCTCCGTACAGCGCTCGACGGGCGAGGTTAGATGGTACCGACAATACATGCAAAAATATGTCTAAGGCGCTCGATGTAGCGTTTGTTATTATTCCGTACAGCTAGATATGTAGGAGGTACGCTACGGTCTTTGATGTGCCGGCAGCGCGCGAAAATGTGTCTTAAGCGCTCAACTTAACGGTTGTTTACTCTCCGTACAGCTCGCTATTTGTGGGCGGCCGCTACGCTTTGATAAATACTGACAGCGCTAGGGTTGACTCATTACAATGAAAATAAAAGTTTACATTATAATGTTGAAGCGTTACTAAAAGTTTTTGAAAATATTCTTATGGTCATGTGACCATACTATAAAACATTACATAGTACAACCCTTCTAGAACCTTCCGTCACCTTCCATGACCCTCCAAAACATTGCAGACCCTTCAATATGATCTACATAAAAGTTTTAGAACATTCGAGACTAAATTATATTTTTAGAGCATTATAAAATGTTGAACTATTAGTAACGGTTTATGTTCACATGACCATGACAATGTGTGCTATGGACAAGTATGGAAAGTTCGATAAAAATTCTGGAGTGTTTGAATGTTGTAGTTTATTTACAGCAAATTGAAGGGTCTAGAATGTTCTGGATGATCATGAAAGGTGACGGAAGGATCTAGAAGGTGATGTTCTAGAACCTTCCATCACCATCCATGACTAGTTTACCATGAGTAGTTTTTTACGCAAGTGACAACCCTTCTGGTGGGCGGGGCAAGTATACCGTCGAACCGGCCGTGTAAGAGTAGGTATTTATCGCGATAGGAACGTACCAGTGACGGGGGCCTGATTCTAGCCTGTATATTGATTGATTATTAAACAGTATACATATTTACGGTATGGAAAAAACTAACGTTAAGTTGTCCACGCGGACGAAGTCACGGACAACAGCTTATCTTATCTTATCTTCATAGGGGGCCAGGAAGACCTGGCGACACTTCGACCCTTCAGGATCTTTTGTGCCAAACCCCTGACCACCGACGGTGCCCCAAGCCGATTTGGTGGACTTCACATACGCTTCAGAAATTCTTCTTCGGCAAATGCAGGTTTTTTCCTTACGATGTTTTCCTTCACCGAAAAGCCTGTGGTATTATAAATAAACCGTATCTCTAAAAATATGTATGTACAATAAACTACCACAGCACGTAACTGAGCTTCCATTCCTGGATTTTAAGCGTAAACTTAAAGCATTCTTAGAAGCTAATGCATTTTATAATATAAATGAATATATCAATGCGCCCAAAGAAATGTTCACTTCTATGACGATGTCTGATGACTGAAAAGTAGATTATAAGCACATATTGCAATTATTTACGGTTAATTTAAGTATTATTGTAAATTTGACTGGCTAAATGCAACGTACCCTGTTACATGGCTAATAAATATTTTTTTTTTTTTTTGATTTTACTTAAGTTTCGTAAAACTCATTGGTACGGGTGGGGTTTGAACCCACGACCTCATAAACGCGAGGCGAGTGCACAACCAACCGGCTACCACGGCTCAATACGGACAACAGCTAGTATTTTCGGAATAAGACAGGGCCTGGTATAAACCTGCATTTTCGACGTATTTCTAAATCCTTCGCTGATCCTGGTAACACTGCCTCTTGCCTTCCTCCCGTTCGGCCGCCACTAAAACTTAACGAGTATTGCTAGTCCGTAAAACAGGCCAAATGGTTCGTGCAAGTCTTTCGGATAACAGTAAACTTGCAACAATGTCACTGCGGATACGATCGAGAATATTACACGAACTGGTCCCATTGTTGCGGAATTTGGATCTCAAGTTATAATAATATAACAACAGTTTATGGTATACGAACATTAACTTACAAATATTAAATAAGGACATAAATTAAGAATGACATAAAATGAACTATAACTATGTACAGTTTTATAATAAGTGAAGTGACGAATTCTACGAATGATAATTTATATCTACAGAAGGGCTATAAATAAAATAAAATAAATTATGGTATACGAGCGGTTTCCCGCGAATTCATTCGCATGGACCACGTTCCCCGTAGAAATGAGATGTTTTTTTCGGAATAAAAGCTATCGTATGTCCTATTCCAGGGCCTAACCTATATGTGTGCCAAGTTTCATCCCGATTCGTTCAGTGGTTGAAGTGTGATTGAGTAACAAACATCCAAATATCCAAACTTTCCCATTTATAATATTAGTAGGATAGGATTATATCGTCGATCTCTCGGCGCTGGCGGGCGGCCCAGTAATGCATACTGGCAGTCGTGCTCTAATTTGCGGGCGACGTTAAACTGACGAGGGGGAGGTATATAAGTGTCGTTTCTTTACTTAGTAATATCTGACTAGACTAGCTACTAACAAAGACTACTTATAGCTTATACTCGCATACACTTCATTATAGATAGATAGATAGTTAAACTCTTTATTGCACACAAATTAAGGATAACAATAAAATAGGTACAGATTAATGGAAAGTGTACAAAGGCGGCCTTATCACTTAAAGCGATCTCTTCCAGGCAACCTTTCAGAAGGAAAATAAGTGGGCGACAGCTGAAGTAGCAGTGGGCGGGTCACATATGTCGCAGAACCGACGGACGTTGGGGTAGACGGGTTCTGGAGTGGAGACCGCGGATTGGCACGCGCAGGGTGGGACGCCCCGCCGCCAAGTGGACCGACGACCTGAAGAAGGTGGCCGGAAGCGGGTGGATGCGGAGGGCGGAGGACCGGGTGTGGTGGTGTTCATTGGAGAAGGCCTATGTCCAGCAGTGGACGTCTAAGGGCTGATATGATGATAGAGTGTTGGGGTGTGGCCAGGGCCGGATTATCCATTAGGCAGTGTAGGCAACTGCCTAGGGGCCCCGCATCGGCAAAGGGCCCCGCGCCCCAATACATTTTTGAACATGTTTCTTATCGTGAAAAGAGGAATAGGCGGGGGCCTGGGCGTGGGCGTTGACGTGGGCTTCGGGTCGGAGTCTAAGTCGTAGCACTGTGGTAGAAAAACTATATTTCAGGAAGTTAGAACACGTAAAGGGGCCTCGCTACGTGTTTTGCCTAGGGGCCCCGACATGCTTAATGCGGCTCTGGGTGTGGCAGTAATGACCACTTACCATTAAGCAACGATCTCTATGTACTACTAGATGGAGCGTTCCAAACAATCGCTCTGTTCCACGCGAGTAGCCACAACTCCTTCACATTCACAATGAAACTTGTGCAGCTACTAGGCAGAATATTTAATTATTACTAAATATTGACGCTACGGTTAAATAATGTCAATATTTAGTAAATAATTAAATGTTCTGAGTAACTGCACAAGTTTCAAAGTGAATGTGAAAGAGTTGTGGCTACTTGCGTGGAACAGAGCGATTGTTTGGAACGCTCCATGTAGTAGTACATAGAGATCGTTGCCATTAAGAGATACCGTCTGGTTGCAATAAATTTAAAGGTCTGAGTTGCCAGATAAAAACTCAATTTTTTAAATTACAATATGAAGAATTAAATAAAAACATAGCTTGAAATGCCTGCTGTTACTAACAAGTATCTCAGAAGAATAGTTCCCTCACGGCAATAAAGTAAATAGGGCAGGACAGACAAAGGGCGCGGTGGATATATAGCCCACGCTCCGTGATGACTGTCTGCGACACGCTGAGGACACCTCGTGATATAAACCACGTCAGTATCGCAGCTAGTGTCTTCGAGTAACATTAAAACTGAAATCAATAAAATTCTGGAAGAAATCTCTCTCAGAGATAAGTTTGCCCTTTGTACTTGTGTTTCTTTTTAATGTATTATTTTTGTTTTATCTGTGTGTGTGCAATAAAGAGTTAATTAAATAAATAAAATAAAAAACGTGCGGTTGAAGAATTAGCTAAGATTACTCCTGTTAGTCCCCTGTTAATCCCCAAACACTAAATAAAAATACAAATCCTAATCTTCATAATATTGAATGTCTACAATTAATTTGTGTTCTAATAGCTAAAAAAATTTATTACTATATACTCGTATACTGTATTGCTCACGTCCCGTGATTATCAAGGCTCGGAAAATCGGACGTTACTATTCCTCATAATAGAGACTACTGTTGAATATTACCTGCAGACAATCATAACCAGATGATATTGAGAAATATACCGCGTCAGTATGCGCAGCTAGCGTCTTGGAGTCACAATAAAATAAATAGTATTAGAAGGACAGGGCGCTGCGGATATATTGCTCACGTTTCGTGATAAATGTCTGCTATACTTTTAACTAGTTCAACTAGTTATAGTTTTCGAGTAACAACAAAGTAAATAGATTAAGACAGACAAAGGGTGCGGTAGGTACATATTGCGCACATACCGTGATAACTTGCTGAGATACGCTGAGGATACCTCGTGATATAAACCACGTATATGTGCGTACCAAGGTGTTCGAGTAATAATAAAGCAAATTGCTATAAAAGATTGCTCACGTTTCGTGATGACCTCGTGATATAAATTTTTAGTCATCATCAGCGGGAGCGGAGGTGGGAAGGGAAGCGAATTCTGTAGTCCACGCGAGCGGAGCCGCGGGCACAGCTAGTTAATAAATAACAAATATAATATATATTACATTATGCACTTTTTGCCCCCTCGCTTTAGTGCCTTGTCTCACACCCTGTAAGGTTGGCTGGAAGAGAGGATGAGTAAGATAAATCAAAGGTAGGGCCCTGTGCCGTTGGGTTTGTTGCCACTTCTTCCCCTCGGTTATACAGGTGCAAGTGGAGTAGTTTTAGGCAGAATTTGACGTCAAAAAGAGAATAATGTATTCCAATTTTGAAAATAAATATTTTGATTTTGATTTTGAGATCTCTTTTAGAGATAAGCTCGCCTTTGTACACAAAATTTGTAACTGTGTTTACTTTTAAAATTTGTGCAATAAAGAATCTATACATATAATAAAAGAGTAGAAAAAACAAAAGAAAAGAGAATCTGTACATTGAAGTTAAAAAAAAAATTCACTGCCCGGACGTTACTGAAGACCAGTAGAGTCAAAATCTTAATGCGGTTCACAGAATACATCCACTTACCAAGTTTCAATAGTAAGTTCTTATAGTTTCGGAATAAAGTGGCTGTGGCATACGGACGGACAGACAGACATGACGAATCCATAAGGGTTCCGTTTTTTGCCATTTGGCTGCGGAAACCTAAAAAACTGTGGTCCATCGGGCGAAACCGCCGCCGGAACGCTAATTTTTACCCGACTTCAAAAAAGGAGGTTCTCAATTGGATAGTATGTTTTTTATGTATATTAATATTTTTAATGCATAACCAGATTAATAGATTTCTTTTAGGATTTAGTAACACGTAATACATAAGAATGTGTAATGTTAAGTTGTCCACGCGGACGAAGTCGCGGGCAACAGCTAGTATATAATAAGATTAGTACCGTGACAGTAGCCGAGTAAAGTCATCCTTACAATATAACAAGACTGAGCCAGTCACAAGACATTCCGCTGACGTACAGCGCTGTTTTAGCTTAACATTTGCGACTAGCATTTAGTAAGCGCGTTTTCTCTTACTTAGCAGTAACTTAATTCTGCCTTAATGCACGTGGATTTGGGAATTGGCAGTTTTCTTTGCAATTTTGTCTTCAGACAGCATTCATATATTTTCAGCTTCTATAAAGCTTTTGTTAAAAGAATGCAGAGTGTAGTCAAAGCAATTTTGTTGCGCTTTTTGCATCGCCCGGGGCAACTTCCGTTGAAGTGGGGTAACTTCAGACATGCTTTCATCAATCTCCATCTACTTCGTACGGGCCCGTACAACATGTACTACCATAGTAGCTACGGTTCGGAGTTTTATTGTACCAAAATTAACAGCAACAAAAACAAACAATAGAATAAAGTTGTGTACAAAGGCAGACTTATCCCACTTAGGGATCTCTTCCAGTCAACCTTAGAGTAACCGAAAGGACTGGTATAATGCGTTTAGCACCAAAATTATAAAAGAAACGTACCCATCACATATACACTGACAATAAATTATGCGTATAATATTACATAAACATACTGGGAAAGGATATGAATAAAACTCTTATTTAAATTTTTAAACTCGTCTCCATACCCGCTAAGTATATGTAAATTATTCTGAATATCGTACGAGCTGTATTCGCATAAATAATCCATTTAGTCTATGCTCCTCGCAGGATCCAGTCGCAACTTTTTCTTTCAATAAATCCAATAATATTAGATTTATTAGTCGCACCAATAATCATATTTAGACATTTATTTATTTATTTAAAATATTGAAACATTACAGATTATTATTCCATTGCGTTACAATAATTTTTAAGCTATAGACGAAACATGCATTCCTCTCTCTAACGTTCCCTTACATTCCGTCAACAGCCGTATTCATATAAGTATGAATAATCAACCGAAATACGTCCAATGTTGAACGTCATCATCATCATCAGCCTGAAAGAGTCCACTGTTGGACATAGGCCTCTCCCAAGGTGCGCCAGTAAATCAGATATTCGGTTCTTCTCATCCAGTCACTGCCAGCCGCCTGGCATAAGGCTCCCAATAAAAAATAAAAAAAAAATTTATTTTCCAATACGATGGCCATTTTTGGTCGACTGCCCATTTGAGGGTTTTACCATAATCACCACGCTTGGCACGCACATTGGTGATCGCGGTAACCATTTTAATATACACAGGATATAACGCATAAATATAATATGGACATTCCTCTTCATGGGATTTTATTAATGGTTTAAATGAAAATCTCGGGACTAAAAATATATACTTAATATCCAAATAAGAACAGATTTCATTTTATTTTTATTTTATTTTACTGCTAAGTGGGAGGCGGCAATAGAATATTGATTATTAAATGAGAGATGTGGAATCTCACCGAATCATGCAGGGCTCTGATGAGGTGGACAATTATTTCCCTAGCTAATCGTGGTACCTCAACAAGGCGGCGATGTTGTTCGCAACACACCACGTCAAGGGGTATCACGAGGCGAAAAGCGGGCGAAGGAAAGCCACTTTGCAATATTAAATTACGCAAAGTGGCGATACATCGTCTCTGCCTACCCCTCTGGGACCAAGGCGTGAGCATTATGTATGTATGTAGATGTGGAATGTCCATATTTATAATCATCATCAGGTTATTGTCTCCACTGCAGGAGCACAAACCTCTCTCATCTGCCGGAGACAGACGAAGACGGATTTGGCCTACACTCCCCGCCTACACTCCGCGCGCTGGCCAGACGGGTTGGGGAGGCCTGATTGATGTTTTATAATGTATTCCCTCAGTCGCCTTGTACGACATCCACGGGAAGAGTTGGAGTGGTCCTATTCTACTCTACCGGAAACCACACGGATTCTAACTGCATAACTGTATTTCCTCACTAGAAACATAATCAAATCTGGCAGAAGTCTTGAATACCCAAATGTTATTCCATTTAATATTAACAAGAGCTGTCCCAAAGCTTTCGGAATACTACATGAATGACAGAATTCCCTACATGAATTCACCTTAACTCAACTGAATTCTACACACAGTGTCTATAGTACACGCAAATCTAAACACAATTTCCTATGTTTAAGGTAGAAATTCGCTTAACAAAAGATGCAGTTACTCTGTTATTAACCAAATTTAGACGTTTGATATTCTTAATATAAGAATATTCTTTTGTCTACGCTTTCTGCTCTTTATTCATTGTTGAACTGATCAAATACAAATAGTATGTGAAATATTTATTTGTTGTGGACGGTGATTCTGACTTAGGAGAAAACCAAAATCATTTACAATTGCGGAAATAACCGACTATAAAAAAAACCGATGCATTAACCGAATATATTTTAGTAGACGCCTATTTTCGACGATTAAAAGTAGGCCAGCGATTGCCAGTCGTCTGTGAAGGGCCTAACTACGCCAGAATAATATATAGAGTATTCATTTGGGACAAATACAGCAATGATGCTGACACAAAACCTTTATTCGTTTGTCAGATGTTTGGTTGCAAGATCCAGGGTCATCCATAACTAGATGAAGACTTTTGTACGTGCCAGCCGACAGCCGAACCGATTTTTAAACAGCGCAAAATATTATAAATTATCAAAAATTATCAAAACCGGTTAATTGAAGGAAAGATTTCAACCTTACTGAATTCATTTCAGTTACCGGTTTTATCTACCAAAAACCTTATATCGGTAAGGCTTATTTTGTCACGCCTAACCCTTATCTTATCTTCTTAGGGGGCCAGGAAGACCTGGCGACAATTCGACCCTTCAGGATCTTTTGTGCCAAACCCCTGACCACCAACGGTGCCCCAAGCCGATTTGGTGGACTTCACATACGCCTCAGAATTTCTTCTTTGGCATATGCAGGTTTCTTTACGATGTTTTCCTTCACCGAAAAGCCTGTGGTAGTATAAATAAACTGTACTTAAGTTTCGTAAAACGCATTGGTACGTGCGGGGTTTGAACCCAAGACCTCATGAACATGAGGCGAGTGCACAACCAACCGTTTACCACGGCTACGCCTAAGCTTACTAATTTATAATTTTTAATATGGAAATAACTATATTATTCATTTTGTTAACCGGTTAATTTCACGAAACCGTGAACCGACATAATTTGAATTTCGAAACTGAGTTGAAATTTTAATCGCTTTCTGAGCCCTGGTGTCATCTATATCTACATAAAAGCACATTGGGCTCGATTCTGAAGGCACAACGTTAAAATTTGACAGCACTAAAACTGTTGCTATCCTTGTCACACAGTATCATGAAGATAAAGACGAAACCAATTTTAGCGCTGTCAAATTTTAAATGTGTGCCTTCAGAATCGGGTCCATTGAGTACTTAATACTGACAATGACAGTTTTGTATAACGAGCTATAAATATTGCACAGATGTATTCTTGACAGATGAGGTCATCATCATCATCATCAGTACTCATTAAAGTTGCCTATAAGAAATCGCTGAAAGCAATAAGGCCGCCGTTGAACACTAAATTCATCCTTCTATGTAAGTTTTGTTTTTATTTAAAAATGTATATGTTTTGGTGCACAATAAAGAATATTTGAATTGAATTGATGTCTTTGTTTTAATTTATTGGTTTACAATGCATGCAGCTGCAGGGCTTCTCTAAGGGAGTCCACGTGGGCAGATCAAAGGTATGGGGATATCCTTTGATCTGAGCGACTCTCCCTCGGTGCTCTACTGGCACAACCCACAGCTTTACTAAGTTCAAGCGTGCTCTCCATGTTTGTATTCATCCTGTACACTTGACATTAATTAAATTCAAGTGACTAAATCCTAAGGGAGGCCATTTCATTGCTTTAAGCATTATACAAAGGTTGTATGGAATAAATCGGTTTTAGCGATTAAACCGCCTAGATGTACATGTAAGTTACTTTATTACTGTATCTTTTTAATTTTTTTTATCTGCAATAAAGAGTAATTGAATTCAATTGAACTATGTCCTTGAGATGAAAAAAAAATACAATACACACAAAAACAGTTAAAAGTTAAAAATAGAACAATTAGATGGTCTTATCGCTGTAAGCGATTGTCGTCTAGACAAACTGTGTAGAATCTATTATGACAGAGAAAAGTGTAGTTCCGCTGGAAATATTTATTATCAATAGTTATTTGTAACATTATAATATCAACCCTTAGACGTCCACTGCTGGATATAGGACTTCCTCAATTAACGCCACCAGACCCAGTCCTCATATATAACTCTAGTTCAATACTTATATTATAAGCAAATAAATAATAAATCCTACTAATATTATAAACGCGAAAGTTTGTAAGTATGGATGGATGTTTGTTACTCTTTCACGTAAAAACTACTGAATGGATTTTAATGAAACTTTACAATAATATAGCTTATACATCAGAATAACACATAGGCTACAAATTATAAAGATATTGTGTGAATTATCCAAAATATCAAGTAAGTCGGAAAAAATCTACCATCTGCGAGCTATTCTGGCGTGCGCTGCCAAAACCGCTAGAGTTACACATATGTAATGTATGATGGAAATGTTTATCTTAAATAGTCCTACAAAAAAGCCTGCCATAGTATATATCTATATCTTATGTGTAAGCCATTATAGCCAAAATAGTGAACCCTAATATAAGCAACTTTCGCGTTTATAATATTAGTAGGATATAGTAGTGAATAATGAACTCTACGAGTTACTCTACTTAGTAAATACTGAGTCAAGTAGGCTCTCAACAGAGCTACGGCGCTGTCGAGCTACAATTATTGTGCTCAGAACAAAGAGCATGTAGAGAAGTACGCTAGGTGTGCGTTACGTTAGCGGGCTAAATGTAGAGTTAGCTTAACTGGCACACTGATGAAATATTATATTACATTTAAATATTTTATTCATTTTTTTTGTTGTTAATTTTGGTACAATAAAGCGTTTACATACATACATACATACATACATATATATGAAATGAAATGAAAGTTTTTAATTCGGAAAACAATGAGCGTCGGCCCCGTAGCCTAGTCGGTAGTACACCTACCTGCGAAGTTCGGGGTCGCGGGTTCGAATCCCGCCCAGGGCAAACATTCGTGTCATGAGCACTTGTGTTTGCCTTGTGACTGGATGTTATTTATATAAGTACATTATGTATTTATGTATGTATATCAGCTGTCTGATACCCATATTACAGGCTCTGCCTAGTTTGGGATCAGGTGGCCGTGTGAGAAATGTCCCCACATATTTATTTATGATCCATAAATTATTAGCAAGCACATAAGAAAAATAAAATAAAGTAAAATAAAATTATGTTAGTATCAATACAATTAAGATAATAAAACTAAAATTTATACTATTACATTATTATTATTGACAAGCACCTCCACCCAGTGCCGTGTGAAGGGGCTGTCGAATCTTTCGGCTATATATTTCAGGCTATATATGTCGTAGGTCCCGTCTCTGAGATCTCACGTGGGTTCGTATCTCACTTTTGAAGTCGTATCTCACTTCTTCTGTCGTAGTTGCCAAGCGGAAAACAGTACTAGCTTACTCTTGCGACTCAGACTCACAGTTATACGAGAACCTCATATATTCTTTTATATTCTTTATTACACACATTTTAAAAATAAATACTAATACTAATAATAAATAAATAAACCTTACAGGGTGTGAGACAAGGCACTAAGAGCGAGGGGGCAAAAAGTGCATAATATACTACATAATAACTAAATACTGAAACTACTTTACACATATATATATATATATATATATATATATATATATATATATATATATATATATATATATATATATATATTACATATAGTAAATAAATATTTATAATAAATCATAATAAATTTATTAAACATAAATTACGTACGCTGCAGCCGAAGGTTCGAAAAAAAACCAAAAATATGTTTAACTAATTTTAATCTCCGCAATGGAAATTTAAATACAAAGTATAAAAAACTTATATTCTAATTAGCCTAACCCGATCGAAGTGTGATCAAAGAATGCATATAAAATAATAGTCTCTATAACTAAAGGTTCGCTGCGTCAGCGCCTCGTGCTCGCTGACCTCCATGCAGTCGCATGCAGTGTCGGCGGACTTCATAGGGACGCGGCACATATCACCTCCATCCGAAGATCAGCAGCTATTTTCCAACGCTTAGTGAAAATGCTGCTGGCGTCTTTTCCCGGGTTCCGTGTTGTTTTGCTATTCCAGGGTCTTCATATATATGTTTCTGGGATGTCGGCGGTGCCGGGTTTCCAACCACCTTACAGTTCCACATTTTGTGTCGGCGGGTTATGATAATGATCGCCAGTGCACTTGCACCTAATAGTACGGTATAAAAAGGTAGCGTCGTGTGGTACAGGACATCTGGTTGCATCGTTTTTAATTGTACGGGTGCCTCTAGTGAAATTTTATCCTGGATGCTGTGAAGTCCTTGCAGGTTGATTGAGTTGAGATTGATGTGGGTTGAGATATCTGTATGTTTTTCAATATCGTACGGGATATTCATTAGTTTCAGAGGTTGACCTTCTATTTCGTTATTTTCATTTAAAATTGTGAATTCTTCAGTTTGCAGATAGCAATTTATGGGTATGGTGATCAGATAACTTCCTTGTAGAGAGTTTACATCTTCTCTTCCGCAGGCTAATTTTACTTTTGTCATCTGTGGGAAGGACAGTACGTAGTGCTGGTCGTCGAGTGTTTCCATTGATTCCTTTGACAGGGACACTGTAGTGAAATGGCAGGATTCTTCTATAACTTGGTTGGTGATGAGGCCATGTATACAGTCTGACTTCGTATGAATCTGTCGATTTGAATCTTTCTCACAGAGATACCAGTTGCTTAGCTTCGGGCATTCTGCCTCTATGTACATGAATGACTTCTCGTTAGTTGCTATGAAAGGAAAGGGAGGAATAAGGACCTGTTGTTTTCTATTGGGTACTATAGCTAGTTTGTATAGATCATATATATCTGTAGATACTATCGGGACTCTAAAAACTATAACTATTTGCTTTTCTATATAATATGATCCAGGTTTTATAATATCATAATACTCTCTTAATTCTAAATTTAGAATTTGATCCTTACTATAAATATCTTTTAACTTATCTATCATAGATTTAAGTACATCTACGTCTATCATGGAGTGATGAACGCTCGAGGCTCTTATAAAAGCTAAAGTGTTTTCTATCCTAATTAGCTCTTCCATTAAGTCCTCTACGTTTTCGCTTATTATACTTAAAAGTTGGGCAAACTTTGCATATTTTATCAAATTATCGTTTCTATATGCTTCTCTATCTTGTAGTAACTCTAGGGTAGCGTTGATTTTTCTTTGATTTATCACTAATTGATCTATTACGTCACTGTGTCGTAATATCCATTCCTTATTGAGGCTGATATGATTATTTAATTCAGTTCCTATTCTGTCTTGATTGTTCTGTAAAATCTGGATTGCATTGTTATATTTTAGTGCATCTGAGTGATCTAAATTACCTGTTATGCTTTTTACTACAGAGCCTAGGCTATCTACAAGACCTCTCTTAGCACGATGTGGTTCTAATGATATTAACTGATTAAGTACCTTTCTAAGCTTGCTAGTAAGATAATCTAATTGAAGCTCGTACAGAAGTAAAGTATCGTTACTAAGTCTGGTTCTATAAGTCTGAACTTGAGTTTCTAATGAGTCAATTTTGTCTTCAATATTGCTAAGGTGTACAGTCTGAAGGAAAGTATGGTAGTGAGTCGTTAACTTAGTTTGTCCAAGTTTGTATGGCAGTATTCCTGGTCCATCAGATAAACTCTCAAGTTTTATCTCTTGAGGTCGTGCCACGTGAGTGGTCAGCAACAGCAGAATCCTGTAACAATGTACTTACTTTAGGGACTCGCTTCAGTCGTGACTTGGCTACGGGGCCACGTTTCTTGGATGTGTAGATGTGGATAGGTAAATCGGCGAGAACAATATCCTGTGTGTAGCGGGGTGCAGTTTTCTGACGACTAGCTAAAGGGTTTTTGATAAATACTTGCTGTTGGGGTGTGTATTCTACTTCTGGTTCACGGTTTTTATTCCTGTTTTCGATAATAGCAGTACGGTCAGCAAGGGATGATTTATTTATTAGTTCATAAACCTTCCTCATCTGTTCTCTATGATTCTGTAAGTAGTGTTGTAGTGTGTGTTCTGTAAAGTCGATGTCTAGAAGGTCTCTGGGGTCAAAATGTCCAGTTAATAGGTCAAAGGGCCTGCATTTAGTAAAACTATGGATGGAGCTGTTATAAGCTATTATTGCGTATGGAACAAGGTTGACTATTGGTTCACTTTTGTGTTGAATTTTCAAAATTCGAAGGTGTTCGAGTAAAGTCGAATGAAAACGTTCAATGTTACCATTGTCGTTAGGAGAATGAGCAAGAATCCTATGGTGATTTATCTTATGAAGTCGTGTGAATTCAGCAAAAAGCTGGTTAGTAAACTCAGTTCCATTGTCAGTTACTATAGTGGTCGGGACTCCGTGGTGAGTGCAATATTGCAACAGCGCTTGCAGGATGCTAACAGCTGTGCCGTCACGTAGATGATATGCCTGTCCGTATTTCGTAAAAACGTCTATAAAGGTCACATATTTTTCACTCTGTACTGTGAATAAGTCCATGTGAATTATGTCAAAGGGCTTAGTCGCTGGGGGTACGATATTAAACTGTTGTCTTACTGGGCGTCTGTCATACTTAGCCTGTCCGCATATTATGCATTCGTTAATGAATTTAGTGATTTGATCTTTCATTCTGGGCCAGTAATATTTCTTTGAAAGAGCTAAGTAGCACTCATTGATACCTCGATGGTTGGTTTTTCCGTCGTGGTAATGGCGTATAATATCTTGTTGACGAAGATATTCTTTAACATTTTCGATTTCAAATTTGGTTAATATGAGATTCATGGAAGAACTTTTGAATTTATCTTGTATAATAGGGACAATTAAATACATAGCAAGGGGTGGATTAATTAATATGGCAGTTTTAACTTTCGGGTTCACGTATTCCTTGATTGAGTTGATTACATCTTGTTCTAGGTTGGATTCTGATAACTGTACTGCTATACGTGTGTGAGTGTCAAATGGTTTAGTTACCGTCGGTCTTCGTTTAACGTCATTTACGACTGTGAAATGTATCTGTCTATGAAACTTGTTAAGGGGTTCGTCTGTAATTGGGACTTCTAGTATGGGGTGTTCGTTGCTGGTATGTACTGTTTCTGTCGATGAGTCTGCTAACGTCGGTGGCTTCTCTGAAGGGTTTACAAGTAAGGATTCTGTTTCAGTCGTTTGGTCTGCTACTATAGTCGGCCTATCCGGGGAATTAATAAATGAGCTCAGTACTTTTAATTCTTCAATCAATTTATTAACTTCCTCGTTGTGGATTTCCACTCGGGAGAGGGCGTCGGCGTTAGTATTATTCTTACCTTTTTTATATACGACTGTGAAATCATATTCGCTGAGTCTTAGTCGCCATCTAGTTAGTCGTGAGTTAGGCTCCTTTAAGTTCACCATCCACTGTAGTGGTTTGTGGTCGGTAATTACTTTGAATTTGCGTCCAAAGAGATATGGTCTAAAGTACTTTGTAGCCCAGACTATGGCAAGGAGCTCTTTTTCTATGGTGCTATAATTTATTTCGCTTTCATTTAGAGTGCGGGACGCATAACATACGGGCTTGTCGGATCCTATTGATCCTTGGGACAATATGGCTCCGATAGCGACATTTGAAGCGTCAGTGGTTAATACGAATTCCCTAGTAAAATCGGGATATTGCAAAATGGGGTCGTTTGTTAGTAGAGTTTTGCATTTCTCGAAACAAGTGACATATGTAGGGTCAAGAGTGACTTTATTACCTTTTTTTAAACATTGTGTAAGAGGCTTCGTTATACGAGCGAAATCTGGTATGAATTTTCGGTAGTAACCGAGAAGGCCTAAAAATTGTTTAATCTCTTTGGGGGTTTTTGGAATCGGGTATTTCTTTATGGCTGAGATTTTGTCAGGGTTTGGCTTGATGCCATCTTTACTAATTATATGTCCGAGGTAAGCTGTTTCAAGCTTAAGAAACTCGGATTTGTCCATCTGTATTTTGAAGTTAGACTCTTGAAGTCTTTGAAAAACCTTTTCTAGATTAATTATGTGTTCTTGGAGGGAGGTACTGAACACTACAATGTCATCCAGATAGACTAGACATATATCGTTCTGGAGGCCTCTGAGGACGTTATCCATTACTCGCTGAAAAGTGGAAGGCGAGTTCTTTAGTCCCATAGGCATTCGAAGGAATTCGAAGTGTCCATGTTCGACATTAAATGCTGTTTTTGGTATGTCGCTAGGGTCCATTTCCACTTGATAAAATCCACTAGCTAGATCTAGAGTAGTGAAGTACTGGCAGTTACCAAGTTTATCCAGTACGTCGGTAATGTTTGGGATAGGATATTTGTCGTCTATGGTTTTATCGTTCACTTTTCGGAAATCAATTACCAAACGCCATTTAGTTTTCCCTGAGGCATCAGCTTTTTTGGGGACTATCCAAATAGGGGAGCTCCAGGCGGATTCTGATGGTTGTATAATGCCTTGGTCTAACATCTTGCCTATTTGATCCCTAACTTCCTCTCTGTGTATGTATGGATATCGGTAGCTTTTGGTATATGTCGGGATTTCGTCAGTTGTCCTAATGTGGTGTTTTATTTTATTTGTGAAAGTAAGTGGTTCTCCATCAATATAGAACACATCGGCATATTTCCCACATAGAGACTCCAAGTTGGCTCGCTCTTCGGGGTTTAAGTGACTTGTACGTAAGCGCGACAGAACTTCTTTTGCGCGCGGTGACATACGTTCGGTACGCGTGCACTGAACGTTATACACTTCTGCACACACTGGTCGGTCCATTGAAAAAATAATGTCATTACGGCTAGGGTTATGTACTTCTAAAATGCCTCTATTGTCTTTAGCGGTGGTTAAACATTCACCTATAACACAGCTAGAAATAATTTGCTCTGGGATGAGAACTTCTCCATTATTGATATCAATTGGTACCCGTACTAACTTGGATGATCCGGCCGGTATAATGTTCTCGTAAAGATTAACGTTTCGGGAATCGTAAACTCTTATTGAGTTGGATGCATTTTTTGTATTAAGGGACTTATTCTTAAAATCGATGGTGGCTTCCCATTTATTTAATAAATCTGATCCTATTAAGCCGTCAAAGTAATCATGAAATTTATAAACGAAAAGCGTGACGTCATTATGTTCATTAAATTCGGGGAAACACGGCAGTGTTAAGGAATAGTTATTTCGGCTTATAGCATGTACATTATGTACTTCAAAAGGGTCATGATTGAGGGGGAGATTTTTGTAATACGTCTCGACAGCATTAGGGCTAATAAAAGATTGGTTAGCTCCTGTATCAATAAGTAATTTAAGAGGGGGGTTATTGATTTGAATATATGGAAGTTGACGCTGGGTTTGAAGATTTACTTCTATTTTGGTTTGTCTAATCTTGAGGGGTTCTGAAAATCCTGATTGGTTTCGGTTGTATGGGGACTCTGAGTGTTCTGATCAGTGGGAGTGTCGAACATTATCTCGGGGTATGACTGCGGTTCGTAGTCAGGATAATACTGTTCTGGGTACTCGTAATTTTGATAATAGTCATTGTAAGAATCATTGTAACTGTCATTGTAACTGTCATCACATGAGGAATAATCATATCCCATGCAGTCATTAAAGTTCATTTCTCTTGACTTAAAATAGTTGTTAGGAGGGGGGTTACCAGATTTCCTCCAATCATTTCCAGTGGCAAATCCACTAGGTGGCAAGTTTTTGGTAACAAAATGACTGACACCACTCATCGGGCGTGACTGTTGCTGGGTCGAGTTAAATCGAGGTGTAAAGTTGTGCGGGGGCATCCTAAATGCGTTATTTTGGGGATTATAGTTAGGGGGTTGCGCGCGGAATATTTGCTGCGTGCGATTAGGCATAGATAAGCGATGTTGGGGTTGGTTTTGGCCAAAATTAAATTTGAAGGGCTGAGGTGCAGCTTGTATGGGACGCTGTCCATACGGGGTTGGCCAGCTAGGCATCGGAACGTGAAAATTCTGAGAACGCGGGGGTGCAAACCCTACAGGGGGCATTGAGGTGACCTTAGGGGTCTGGTGAGGTTTAGAAAAATCGCTGCGTTGCTGCAAGTACATTACGTTAAGTTCTTCCTGAACATATTCAAGGGCTTTCTCAATTGTGTCGGGGCGCATACATCTTATACGGGACCCAAGGGGTTCTTTTAGGCCGCGAACATAAGATTGCACAGTAACTTTCTTATACAAGTTGCGTTTAGCGTCGATAGTCGTCTGTAAAGTCTCGTGTAAAGTCACATAAGTCATTATCGTACTAAACAAGCTTTGACAATGGTCATAAAATTCCTGAGGCGTCCTATTACCTTGCGATGCTAACGAAAGGTCGCTGTACAAAGCCGTCTCGTCGCGTTGATCGGAAAAGTTATTAATTAAGGCTGTTCTAACACCTAACCAACTATCTGGTATACCATTTGAATTAATGGTGTCTGCGGCGGAGCTTTTGACCTTATTCAGTATTCCATTTAATACACAGGAATTCACTAATTCGTTACCAGGTTCGTTGCTCATATATGTGGTAACTATCATATCACAAATATTAACGAACCTTGTGAGTACATTTGGGTTCCCGTCGAACTCCGGTACATGGCGAAGTGCCTTAAAAATCGTATCTGGATCGTGAGACATTTTAAAATCGTTACTCTCAGTCTCAGTCTCAGATGTATAAAACAAATTACTTAAATTATAATCGAATTCTAATTCTCTATTTAAATCTACAAATTGCCGGCGAGCCTGTCGAGATGCAGGTTCCCGGGATATGGAAGATTTTGGATGAAAAATCTTGGAGCTAGGAAATTACTAGGACTAAAGGAAAGCAACACGAGAGCAATTCAAGTGTACTTACATATATTTCATTCTGGTTCTCTCGGGAATCGATGTCTGGATTCACCTCTGGTCTGCAGCTGGTCCGTAGATTCTGGATACTCGGAGACGGGGCTTGAGAGCCGCCCGGGCGACACGCGAACGCGTTTTTCGAGTTTTCGCGAATCGACCTCGAGTATCCTACCGACTGCGCCAATTACGTACGCTGCAGCCGAAGGTTCGAAAAAAAACCAAAAATATGTTTAACTAATTTTAATCTCCGCAATGGAAATTTAAATACAAAGTATAAAAAACTTATATTCTAATTAGCCTAACCCGATCGAAGTGTGATCAAAGAATGCATATAAAATAATAGTCTCTATAACTAAAGGTTCGCTGCGTCAGCGCCTCGTGCTCGCTGACCTCCATGCAGTCGCATGCAGTGTCGGCGGACTTCATAGGGACGCGGCACATATCACATACATAAATACATACATATCATATTATACTGAGTGAGACAGATAGAACCTTGTACCTATCCTAGCCGAGGCTGGCTACCAAATCGAATTTAACACCGTTTCAAAGTTAACACGTTTACTGGCTTCAATTACACTACATCATCAAGTAACGATTTTAAAAGGCAGACGATCCGTCGGAGTAATGCCTGCGCACAGCACGCGTATCAATCGAAGACCCTCTCGAATATGCGCCTGCGCCGGCCCTTCGCGACGTTCCGTCAGCGCGTGCTCGCGACGCTCGCCGAACCAAGCCGAACGGCGCGACTAACACGCACTGTGCCTCCAAATCAGCTCCTCTTTTATCATTTCGCAGACATATACCTATTTTACAGCTTATAATGTTGGGAATATCGGCCACAGGCGGTGTTAGGTGTAAATGTTTTTCTCGATTTGTATGTGTACATGTGTGTTACGTAGTGAGAGCATACAAGCAGATGTATTACTACGTAAAGAAGTGACATTCACCTCCCCCTTAAGTTTATCGTCGCCCGCTAAAAAGAGCACTACTAAGTTGGCGCCACCCGCTGGCGACGAGCGATCGACGCTTTTGCTTGGCAGGCGGATTGGTGATCGAAGTAATGATCTTAACATACACACACAGGAGAACGCTGCTGCCCGTCCCTGGTGAAATCCCTTAGTCGCCTTGACGACACCCACATCTCATTTTATTATTATTATATTTGACGGTACTTTACTGTAGGCACTGCCAGTATAACGCATATCGCTTCTAGAGCGTTCTCAGTAAAGCTTGAAGCGTGGATTATTTTGCTGTTACAACACAAACCTTTTTTTGTTATAACAACGATGAGATGTAACAATGATAATATTATATGTCTGACATATATTTAATATTTATAAATATATATTGGGCCTGATTCTGAAGGCGCACATTTAAAATGTGACAGCACTAAATAGTTTCGTCTTTATCTTAATAATACTGTGTGACAGGGATAGCAACCATTTTAGTGCTATTAAATTTTAACGTTGTGCCTTTGGAATCGGGCCCATTAAAGCTTTAAAAAAAATTTACTACCTACACACCCACCTACCTGAAACATATTTGTCGTATCTCTCTTTTGATGTCGTGGTTGTCACAAGGGGAAAACATGCACTAAGCTCACTCTTGCGACTCAGAATCATCGTTGTACGAGAACCTAGTATCTATGCTAGTCGGGACGGCTACTAAGTTGAGTTTTCGTCAGCGTGCTTGCGACGATAGCCACACCAAGCCCAACGGCGCGCCGAACACACACTGTGCCTCCAAATCAGCTCGTCTTTTATTATTTAGCCGACGTATTTTCTTGTTTTCTCAAAAAAATTATTAACAAAATGCGATATTTCTCAAACGTATGCTCCTGTCCGACGGGCGCCGCGGCCATTGGCCGGGCAGACGGGCGCGCGCCGCGGTGCGGCCGGTCATCAAACTCCGTGCGCGCGCGATGTTGTCCATAAAGTTTAATGTTTTTCGGAAAACTTTGTAGCGTCATAACTTATTATTTTTGAATTAATTGAAAAAATACCGAAATCGTACTTTTTATTTTCATTACAGAACATATTGTTCTCAAAATATCTACAGACATTTTCTTATTATCCTATATATAAAAAAGTGTTGGTTTGGCGAAAGTTTGTGGAAAAGTAAAAAGAAACATTTTATCGATTGCTTTTAATATTCTGTTAATATTGTTATGAATAAAATAAAATATAAAATTAATGTCAAAGTCAAAGTCAAAATCATTTGTTGCATATGAGTACACTTGGTACATTTATACACGTCATTTTTTTATCGACTACCGCTTCCTAGGTGTTAGCGCTGTGAAGAAGAAACGGCGCAACAAACTTCACGCAACACATCTTTTAAAAATCAAGTTTGCATACAATTAATAAAGATTTTGCGAAGCTGAATTAACATTAGTACCAGGCATCTTTGTCGTTCAAATAATCGTTTATTTTATAATAGGCTTTCTTACAAAGTTGTTTTTTAATGTGAATCTTAAACTTTCTGTCCGTCATATTTAAGATTTCCTCTGGTAGTTTGTTGTAGAAGCGTACCTATACATTGCCGCGTGAACGATTTACTGACCTTACTTAGTCTTAACACTGGTAAAACAAGTTTAAAATGTCATGTCAAAGAGTGCAGTGTAAAAATATGCAGTTTTCCTTTTGTTTAATCCTATCTGTAATTAACGATATAATTCTTCCACCGGTTGACATAGTTATGGATCCCTTACTTGAATTAATTGGTCTTAGCCGTTAGGCATTGCCGTGTGGTCTCCGGTAGAGTAGAATAGGACCACTCCATCTCTTCCCGTGGATGTCGTACAAGGCGACTAAGGGAATACATTATAAAACATCAATCAGGCCTCCCCAACCCATCTGGCCAGCGCGGGGAGTGTAGGCCAAATCCTCCGTCTGTCTCCGGCAGATGAGAGAGGGTTGTGCTCCTGCAGTGGAGACAAAAATAACCTGATGATGATAGCCGTTAGACAACAAACATTTACTAACAAACTACCTAGAAGGCAGCCTACTTAACTAACGAGATCAGATCGCCAAACATAATTCACTTTGACTGAAAAATGCTTTGAGCACTCGAAGGCTGAACACCAATTAGTTAAATGTTCAATATTTTAGAGTACCTGCGGATAATCACAAAGTTGGTACACAGTGGATTCACGATCAGTAATTCAACTTATAAATTACATTCAAAATTACTAATACAGACATTACTATAGGACGCGTCACAGAATACTAAAGAAAATTTTGTTCCAGCATATTCTACCTACACGAATAAACACACAAAAAATACACATAAACATATCTAGAAAGCCCGTGTTTTAATTTTGCCGTGTGGATTCCGGTAGAGTAGAATAGGACCACTCCAACTCTTCCCGTGGATGTCGTACAAGGCGACTAAGGGAGTACATTATAAAACATCAATCAGGCCTCCCCAACCCGTCTGACCAGCGCGGGTAGTGTAGGCCAAATCCTCCGTCTGTCTCCGGCAGATGAGAGAGGGTTGTGCTCCTGCAGTGGAGACAAAAATAACCTGATGATGATGATGAAGAAGTTTTCATTGGAAAATCACATATTTTTATTAGCTGCTACTAGTTGACGAGTACCAGATTCCATAAATAAAAGCCCAGTATCCTTTTAAGTATTTATTCATTTTATCTTAGTTTGAGTTGTACTACTGATTTCTTTTACACCTGCTTTCAGAGTTCGAGAAATATGGAGCATAAGTTTGATTTTCCGTACGAAAACGTTGGAACTGCAAGCCTTTTGGATTCCTAATACACTATTTTTTTGTGAAAAAACTGTAGCGAAGTTTTAACGTGAAATTATCATTTATCTACCTACTCGTATAATAATGATTATACCTACATCACACTATGTTACTTGCCGTGTGGTTTCCGGTAGAGTAGAATAGGACCACTCCAACTCTTCCCGTGGATGTCGTACAAGGCGACTAAGGGAATACGTTATAAAACATCAGTCAGGCCTCCCCAACCCGTCTGGGCAGCGCGGGGAGTGTAGGCCAAATCATCCGTCTGTCTCCGGCAGATGAGAGAGGGTACAAATTGGCCACCGGTACTTTTACTTCCCCGTGGTTCAACCAATTGGACACTGCAGTTAACCAATTCAAATATGGCGCGTAACATTAAAACGTAACAGTAAAAAGAAACGCCAACATCAAGACGTTTTAAAATGTTTATAGAAAAAACAAAATTTAAAAAATAGCAGGAATTAGCAACATTTTTAGGCTCGCGCCGCGGTAAATGAATCCACAAACATTTATTTAATTACGAAGGTAGAAAAAAAACGTGGAAAACACGAGGCTTTGTAATTATCATGAGGCAACGAGGAGGCTCAGCCTTGTCGGCAATTATGAAATAATTGCTAGGAGATTACAGACGCTGCCCCAGGGGGCTGGGGGGTCATTACAGCCCTGCCTCCCCAGGATTAGAACGATACATCGGAGTCTTTTTTTCGATAAAAGGAAATGTTTCTATTGATACTTTTCTGATACGTGTTTCAAATACCACGGGGAAAAGCCCCAATAAAACAACCATATTATGCTTAAATGAGAGAAAGACCCATCCAAACCTTTGTCCAAGTCGCATTTTGACCAAGTCGCATTATGTCCAAATAGCATTTTGACCAAGTTCCACTTAATCCAAATCCCATATGGTTCAACATGGGACTTCGCCAGGTATGACTCAATCGTTTTTTATGAAAATTGGTACAGTAGTGACATTCTCTAAAATACAAACTCACGTGCGAGTCTCACTCAAGTGACTTCACTCACTTTGAAACCTAATCTATTGGTAATTCTGTAAACATTCAATTCGATTCAATTACTCTTCATTGCACGTAAAAAATAAATAGATGTAATAGTAAAGTAACTTATATATATATACATATAAGCGGTATTATCGTAAACGCGTATCGTATCGTTTCTTCCAGACAAGCTTTGGGTAGATAATAAGAATAACAGATAAAAGTAGGTTGTGCATTTAAATAAAGGAAGGGGTATAGTTTATACCATTAAGGGCATACACATACAATTATATACGCATAAATAAATACATACTCAAATACATACATATATTCCAACATTCCAGGGCACTATCAATGTGAAGTGAACAAAGAACTCACTTCACGTCGACAGTGCTCTAGAATGTTTAAAAAATGCCAATGGATTAAGCTTCGAAGTGAGTAGTCACTTGAGTGAGACTCGCAAGTGAGTTTGTATTTTAGAGAATAGTACTGCAGATGTCGCTTTGATAATTTTTTTAACTTCATATACTCCAGTTTAATTCCCTACTACTACTCAGGCGCATCAGCCTGTCCATACACTTTGTGTGAGCGTGTTAATAATAGTAAGGCTGGCTGACTGCACCCATCGCAGTCCAGAGAGAGACAACGTTGTACGTCATCAACATAAGTGCTTCTCTTTCTAACTTATAGCTGGCGTACTGCCAGACGTGCTCTATTATGCAGGCTGGTGGGGAGGTGAATGTCGCTTCTTCCCGGGTCATCGGCCCCACGTACTACGAGCACCTGCCCGCAGATTTACGAAACGAAACCAACGACGAAACGTGTAGTCGACGACTGACAAACCTTTTGTTGGAAAATTAATATTATTCCATAACTGAATTTTCTAACAATGAAATAGGTGGGCCCTTCGAAAATTAAATTAATTTGTGTATTTTGAAATTTAATTTTAAATATTTTTGTACTGACATAGTAAGTTATATACATCGACATTGTTTTAAATTTTGACACTGTTATATTCCTTTTTTATATTATTTTATGACGATCGCTTTTATTTTATTAAAATTACATGTAAAATTTAATTTTTAAGATATAAAAGTGAATTAAATAAATTTTATCTAATTTACGTAGTAATATTTAGTTTTATTTACCTTAATTAAAACCTTGGTAAATTAAACATAATTTTAAATGCATAGCCATAGCTCCTGATAGAATATTTCGCCACTGCACTTAAACCCCCTTCCTAATTAAATCCTAAATACGTCCCTGGAAGTTAACACAAAGAGTTAATGTCGTGACTCATGAAGATACACAGTGGAAAATTACGCGTATATTTATTTATAAGCTAACTTGAAGAGATTGTTAGGCGCAATACTTAGTTTAGGAAAATACTTAACAATGAACTTGACGTGAATGGACGCCCACGACTTGCCCTTTAACACGTTGAGTGCGAAACAGGGCCTGAAACACCTTGTCCGTATCTCGCATGACATGAAAAAAACATAAACTTCTGTGTCGTGCGGATGATATAACTTCTATTGTCGGCCCCGTAGCCTAGTCGGTAGTACACCTGCCTGCGAAGCTCGGGGTCGCGGGTTCGAACCCCGCCCAGGGCAAACATTCGTGTGCTGAGCACTTGTCTTTGCCTTGTGACTGGATGTTATTTATATATTATATTATGTATGTATATTAGCTGTCTGATACCCATATTACAGGCTCTGCCTAGTTTGGGATCAGGTGGCCGTGTGTGAAATGTCCCCACAATTTTTTTTTATTTGGTTTTGTGTATGAAAGAGATAAATATCTGCGATGTGCTATTGATCCCGAGTTCTGTGGTATACCTACCTTAATACCGAGTTTCATAAACCGTGTGCCGCACTGAATAAATAAAATTTAATACAGTGCGGAAAAAGGTGGGGTTGAATAAACCTCGTGCCGCCACAATGTCTGTTTTAGGACAAGGTTCAAAACGCCCCGTACCGCAGTAATGGAAAGTATAACTTAATCAGTGCCGCAGTGAACGTGTTAAAGAAACAGTCTTGAACGTTTTTCTAACGTTCCTTATTCGCTATACAAGTAACCTTTATTCCAATATAACACACTTTGAATGGATGACGTCATCTATATTGTTGTCAGTACCCTAAAGGGATTAACTGGCGTTCTCAAAACCCTGTCTCTTCTCTTCTCTGTCGGTCCCTCACGGATCGCGACCGTATAAAATGCGCCACCAAATAGCGGTCATTGGCCAGCCGCACCGCTTCATATAAGGATCCGCCAGCCACCCTCCTCACCGGGTCTGACCGCCTAGTAGGAGCTCGTCCTCTGATCCACGCATAGCGGTCATTGGCCAGCCGCACCGCTTCATATAAGGATCCGCCAGCCAACCTCCTCACCGGGTCTGACCTCCTAGTAGGAGCTTGTCCTCTGATCCACGCATAGCGGTCATTGGCCAGCCGCACCGTTTCATATAAGAATCCGCCAGCCACCCTCCTCACCGGGTCTGACCGCCTAGTAGGAGCTCGTCCTCTGATCCACGCATAGCGGTCATTGGCCAGCCTCACCGTTTCATATAAGAATCCGCCAGCCACCCTCCTCACCGGGTCTGACCGCCTAGTAGGAGCTCGTCCTCTGATCCACGCATAGCGGTCATTGGCCAGCCGCACCGCTTCATATAAGGATCCGCTAGCCACCCTCCTCACCGGGTCTGACCGCCTAGTAAGAGCTCGTCCTCTGATCCACGTATAGCGGTCATTGGCCAGCCGCACTGCTTCATATAAGGATCCGCCAGCCAACCTCCTCACCGGGTCTGACCGCCTAGTAGGAGCTCGTCCTCTGATCCACGCATAGCGATCATTGGCCAGCCGCGCCGCTTCATATAAGAATCCGCCAGCCACCCTCCTCACCGGGTCTGACTACCTCGGCCTGGCACGCCTGCCCTCCACTTGTCCCAGGATACTGATCTCCAGGTCATGTTTGGGAGACCGCACAATGAGACCTTTGCTAAAAGTCTTTTCAATTCAGATAGTGGAGAGCCCTTTCATTATATTGAGCTCTTTAAGAATGGATTCATTTGTTCTCATGGCTGACCATAGTATACCAAGTAGTCTTCTCCAACACCACATCTCAATAGCATCAATTTTGGAACGATCGCGAATTTAAAACCCAGTACACTGCCTAATAAACAAACTGGCGATATATGCAGCTATTTTTAGGTGAGATAAAACCGTTATACCTCCACTTTATAACCTATGGCTGCATATCTCGCCAGTGTGCTAGTTGGATGATTGCTCAACCAGTCTCAAATACCAACACATACTACCCTTAGAAGAGACGCACTGTATCAGATTTAAAGCTGCTTTTCATGACACATCTCCGTCACTGGAACGTACCTACCTCTATAAGTGCCTACATGCGTGGTTCACGACCGTACGGAGTAATAACAACGCTAAGTCGAGCGTCGTAGACACATTTTTACGTGTATTATCTGACAGTAGGTGATGAAAAGTTTAGGTATTTTCGTTTTACTACGAAGTGTTGCATCTGTAACGTACTAACTATTAGTAATCTGTGCCATAAGTGGCATTCTATTCGGGAATAAATACTTCAACCAATTTTTTGTCAAAATTTTATTTTGCCTTGATTAACAGTAAGCTAGCAATTAAGCACTTATTTAAGTCTAGCTGTTGCCCGCGACTTTGTCACAAAATATTATGTATTTCCCGTGGGAATGAGATGTTTTTTCGCGATAATAACTATCCTATGTCCTATTACAGGACCTAACCTATATGTGTACCAAGTTTGATCCCAATCAACGATCTCTATGTACTACTAGATGGAGCGTTCCAAACAATCGCTCTGTTCCACGCAAGTAGCCACAACTCTTTCACATTCACAATGATACTTGTGCAGTTACTACTCAGAACATTTAATTATTTACTAAATATTGACATTATTTGTAGCCTCAATATTTAGTAAATAATTAAATGTTCTGCGTAGTTACTGCACAAATTTCATTGTGAATGTGAAAGAGTTGTGGCTACTTGCGTGGAACAGAGCGATTGTTTGGAATGCTCATAGTTGTACTCAGAGATCGTTGATCCCAATCCGCCCAGTGGTTGAACCGTGATTGAGTAACAAACATCCAAATAGTCAAACATCAAAACTTTCCAATTTATAATATTACTTGGACTAAGCAGCTTAAAAACTAACTTATTTAACCGTGTGTAGGACGTTAAGTAAACAAAAATAATATGGCAAGTGTTTTGGCTTAATTACACCGTGAAACAGGTTAAGTGGTCGCAGCTCAAAGCCAGCGAAGTATGCGCTGCGTTTAAGTTGTTCTCTAGCAATATTAATTCAGATTTGTGCACGGTAAAAAATCTCGTAGAATCGCGGCTAAGCCACTGAAATTGTGTTGGCCGGTACAAAAGTGGCGGAGTATACATGCAGTGTGGAAAGTAACTTACATCGCATATGAAAATATAGACCGCCGTAACTTAAAACTCCCGCTCCCGCTCCCGGTCCCGGTCCCGCTCTAGCTCCCACTCCCGCCCCTGCCCCCGCCTCCGCCCCGGCTACGCTCCCACGCCCACTACAGCTGTAGTCCCAACTCATAGCAATTTGAATAGTGCCGAACATTAAAATTATACTTCCTTGTTATATGCAATGAAATAAAGCCTATATTTTACACCGAATTAAGCACTATGTTTCTGTAAAAAGTCCATCATCATCGGTTCAGTAGTTTTTAAGTGATGCGCGCACAAACAAACAGATAAACAGACAAACAAACAAACAAACAAACAAACAAACAAACAAACAAACAAACAAACAAACAAACAAACAAACAAACAAACAAACAAATTCATTAATATCTGACATTCATTAATATCTGACATTTTATCACTGTGACAATTAATTAATTCTTTTAAGTTTTACTTATTTTTTTTGTTCCACTTTAGTCATTTTATTATTATGAATATGTGTATATTTTGAACAAGTAGCAAATTAAAACCTTGTATATGCCTGGAAAGGCAGGTTTACAGTGAATCTAATGTATATAGCAAATTAAGCCGCAAAATGTACCCGTTTTCCATACAATAAAGATATTCTATTCTATTCTATTCTATTCTATTCTATTCTATTCTATTCTATTCTATTCTATTCTATTCTATTCTATTCTATTCTATTCTATTCTATTCTATTCTATTCTATTCTATTCTATTCTATTCTATTCTATTCTATTCTATTCTATTCTATTCTATTCTATTCTATTCTATTCTATTCTATTCTATTCTATTCTATTCTATTCTATTCTATTCTATTCTATAAAAATTCCAAAAATGATCGAAATGTGTCCAATTACTTATCCTTAGACCCCCATTTTTTTGCAAATATCTTCAATGTACAGACACGCGATGTTTACTGTTAGATTTATTTATTTAAATTCCACGACTTGTTGACCGCGCCACACAACAGTAACGAGGTCGAGAGCAAACTAGCGGCACTCCGTAAAATATTAAACTTAATGACTTGCTTTTGTCACCACTGGAGTTATTGCTGCGCCCCCGGCGGGCGGGGCCCGCGTTAATAATTAAATCGCTAATCCCGCACAGCCCCCAAGTGGCAACCTCCAAACTTTGAACCCACAACATGATTAAGTTGACGAGACTCTTTTGTAACCAACGATCTCTATGTCCTACTAGATGGAGCGTTCCAAACATTCCCTCTGTCCCACGCAAGCAGCCGCAACTCGGTTACATTCACAATGAAACTTGTGCAGTTCCTACGCTGAACATTTAATTATTACTAAATATTGACGCTACGGGTAAATAGCGTCAATATTTAGTAAATGTTCTGAGTAGTAACTGCACAAGTTTCATTGTGAATGTGAAAGAGTTGTGGCTACTTGCGTGTAACAGAGCGATTGTTTGGAACGCTCCATCTAGTAGTACATAGAGATCGTTGTTTGAAACTTAGTACAGACGTAGATCTGTCCACGATGTATGACGCAAAAATACATGCGAAATTTTTAAAGTTGGTCGTTGGATGAAAATACATGAAACCAGTTACAAAATGTGACCTGTTTTGTCCTATTTAGTAACTAACTAGCTAAGCTAGCTTGTCGTGTGGTTTCCGGTAGAGTAGAATAGGACCACTCCAACTCTCCCCGTGGATATCGTACAAGGCGACTAAGATACATTATAAAAAGTCAATCAGGCCTCCCCAACCCGTCTGGCCAGCGCGGGGACTGTAGGCCAAATCCTCCGTCTGTCTCCAGCAGGAGAGGGTTATGCTCCTGCAGTGGAGACAAAAATAACCTGTAGATAAAACAGATTTTGTATACCTAATAAATTAAAAATTAAAAAATGTCATGTCGGCTATCTGCGGGTCCTAAAATTCGCACCATAGGTAAGTTATCCGCGAAATTCGCGGGCAACAGTTAGTTAGTTACTAAATATAATAAAGCAGTCATAATAAATAATATACATAAATTTTAACAAAGTTTTGATTCTTGACGACAATCCAAACTATGTATACACAGCATGATCAGTATTGCAGACTATTGTCACAAATATGTCGATAAAATACAAATGAAGATAAAAATCACTTGTATGTTTTTGGTAAAACAATGACAGATCAGCTTTGACAAATCGTCGCTTTTCTGATATTATAAACAGAACTTCCCAGATAATTCTTGAAATTTTGAGAACAATCTAGAACATTCTGGACCAATTACAGTCACACATTTTCATAGTTCATTTAAAACCTTCTGGAATATTCTAGAACATTCTGGAAAAATCTGGAATATTCTAGAAAAGTTCTCAATATTGTCACTCACAAACGCACTTAATGCCATTCGGCACAATATCGAGTTTATATGAGCGTACAATATGTTAGAAAAGGATAGAAGTATCCCATTACACATTTTTACCACCGTAACCAAACTCCCTTACTTGCAAGTGCAGACCAAGAGCTATCTACTACTGCTACCATGAGTAAGTCGCAGTGGGTGTTTATTAATAAAAGGCTGGACATACATCGGCACTTCGATGCTTTGGGATATTCCAAACCCCTGTCCACCGACGATCCCCCAAAAAGATTTGGAGGACTTCACATACGCCTTAGAATTTCTTCTTTGGCATATGCAGGTTTCCTCGTAAATAAACTTAAGTAGGTATCTAATTTTTTAATCAGTTAAAAATACAGTAATTATAAGAAAATCAATTATTTACAACAGGTGTACGCCGTCCAACCCCTCGTGGTGAGGCATAGTCCCTAGGACGCTGGCGCTATTACCTCGCTGGATTGCCCGGCTTACACGTTGTGCGAGGTAGGCGCCAGCCCTGAGGTCTCCGGAGGCGTGGACCAGCCTGGTCGACAGAGCCTTCACGAGCGCCTTCGTGTCGGCTGACCACGGGCCCAGGGTTTCTACAGCGAGCGCCGCGCGCGCGAGAGCGGTATCTAATTAAGTTTCTAAAACCTTATTGGTACGGGCGGCGTTTGAACCCAAAACCTCATGAACGTGAGGCGAGTGCACAACCAAGTAAGCTACCACAGCCTCTTCGTATCCAGTTACAAAATTTGGTTACCAAATGGAATAAAAGGACTGCACCGTTCACGGGGCAATGTATACGCTTCTACAACAAACTACCAGAGGAAATCTTAAATATGACGGACAGAGAGTTTAAGATTCACATTAAAAAACAACTTTGTAAAAAAGCCTATTATAAAATAAACGATTATATGAATGACAAAGATGCCTGGTACTAATGTTGATTCAGCTTCGCAAAATCTTTATTAATTGTATGGAAACTTGATTTATAAAAGATGTGTTGCGTGAAGTTCGTTTCGCCGTTTCTTCTTCACAGCGCTAACACCTAGGAAGCGGTAGTCGATAAAAAAATGACGTGTATAAATGTACCAAGTGTACTCATATGCAATAAATGATTTTGACTTTGACTTTGGCACCCTTTTGTATTCCGTAATCGATGTTTTCGTCTTCAAATTCCGTAATCAATTACGATCGTAATAAATTAGTTACTAAATTGTATGAAGGAGTCCCATTTTGTTGCCAGTTACGAAATTTTGTTACTGAATTGCACCAGAGTGAAATAGTCAGGGGCGGTAAACCGCATTTTTATTTGTTATATATTACACAGCTTCAAATAAATGTCACAATAGAATGACAAATGCATTTCTTTTTGTTAATTAATATTACAATAGGCCCGATTCCAAACGCACACAATTAAAATTTGACAGCACTAAAATTAGATTCGTCTTTATCTTCACAATACTGTGTGACAGAGATAGCAATCATTTTAGTGCTGTCTAATTTTAAAGTTGTGCCTTTAGAATCGGGCCCAATGTCAAATTTAAAAACAGTTTACCGGCCACCTCGGTCTAAGGCATAAGATGGGACTGTCTGAGACTGTCAGCTGTAGAGCGTGTGGAGAGGACAGCGACACGCTGAAGCACTTGCTGTGTGAATGCAGTGCGCTAGCTGCGAGGAATGAGTGTCCGAGGAATTTGAAAGGGAAAGGAGGAAAAGGGAAAAGTATATATTTGGGAAAATTCTTGATTGGCATATGAAAGGCAACGGACATGCTAAATGGGAGGGGAAAAAAGGTGAATACGGATAAAAATACAATAAAAAAAAGATTATTGGAAAATTGATGAAGTAATTTATTATACAATAAAAAGTTTTTACAAGGCCCTCGAAATATAAATATCGAGGGTCCTTAGAGAAAAAATTAAAAAAAAAAAGAATGAGTGTCCTGGGTACACTTTGGCTTTCCCAAGGATTACAGACTCCTCTAGATTGTCTAAGATCAATAATTCTTTTGTGGGGCTGTGCGTGCGTTACTACAATAAGGTTCCGAATGAAATTATTAACTTGTCTAAACAAAAATTTAAATCTTCTATAAAAGTTAATCTGTGCAAGAAAGCCTACTATAAGTTAGATGACTACTTAAATGATAAAAGTCCATGGAGTGCTTGATGGCTCAGCATAGGTAGACTTAATGATTGTAATGAATAAGATAAATCAAAGGTAGGGCCCTGTGCCGTTGGGTTTGTTGCCACTTCTTCCCCTCGGTTATACAGGTGGAAGTGGAGTAGTTTTAGGCAGAATTTGACGTCAAAAAGAGAATAATGTATTCCAATTTTGAAAATAAATATTTTGATTTTTTGATTTATACATTAGCTATGTAAATGCTATGCACAAATACAACATTCAGACAGGGACCAAATTGTACAAAGCTATCTGTCTCCATTGGGAATCGAATCCACGACATCTGGCGCTTGCGTTCAACGACCAAGCCAACAAGGGTATCGAAGTACCCACCCAATTCTCCCTTTGACTACACACACGATAGACTATCACGTATAGTCTATCATTAACGATACCCTTACATGTTTGCTCCCGGATCTGAAGCTCCAAGGTCGTGCTTTGTTCCTAAAGGAAGATTAGGCAATCGGTTCATGTTTTATTTAAATGAGCCCTTTCAACACCCTTCCTTCGTCAATATACCTACCTATATCATAGATTACACGCAACAGACACCTCAATCCCTAGATAAAACGAAAATGTCTACTCTTTAAATCACCTAATGTGAGACTATACGCTACAACGATCTCTATGTACTACCAGATGGAGCGTTCCAAACAATCGCTCTGTTACACGCAAGTAGCCACAACTCTTTCACATTCACAATGAAACTTGTGCAGTTACTACGCAGAACATTTAATTATTTACTAAATATTGACATTATTTAACCGTAGCGTCAATATTTAGTAATAATTAAATGTTCTGCGTAGTAACTGCACAAGTTTCATTGTGAATGTGAAAGAGTTGTGGCTACTTGCGTGGAACAGAGCGATTGTTTGGAACGCTCCATCTAGTAGTACATAGAGATCGTTGATACGCTAAAATATGTCTAAGGCGCTCGACTTAGCGTTGTTGTTACTCCGGAGACCGCGTTATGTGCGAGCGGCGACTGATGCGCCGTGCAGCTCGCAAAAGCGTGTGGTTGCCGGCTTAGAATAGGGCCACCCCCAATCTTCCCGTGGGTGTCGTCAAGACGACTAAGGGATTGCATCAGGGATGAGCAGCATCGTTCTCTTGTGTATTTTAAGATCATTACTGCGATCAGCCTGCCAAGTGTCGTGATTATGGCAAATCCCTTAACGGACAGTCCATCAAAAGTGGCAGTCTATTGGGGAGGCTTAAGTTCAGATGTGGACATATTTCGGCTTTTGTAAAAGTGTGTTTAACGCGCTCCACTTAACGTTTATAATACTCCGTACAGCACGCTATGTGCGGCCGGCGTTTGATTTGCCGCGCAGCTCGCAAAAATGTGTCTAAAACGCTCGACTTAGCGTTGTTATTACTCCGTACAGCACGCTATGTGCGGCCAGCGTTTAATTTGCCGCGTAGCTAACAAAAATGTGTCTAAAACGCTCGACTTAGCGTTGTTATTACTCCGTACAGCACGCTATGTGCGGCCGGCATTTGATTTGCCGCGTAGCTCGCAAAAATATGTCTAAAACGCTCGACTTAGCGTTGTTATTACTCCGTACAGCACGCTATGTGCGGCCGGCGTTTGATTAGCCGCACAGCTCGCAAAAATATGTCTAAAGCGCTCGACTTAGCGTTGTTATTACTCCGTACAGCACGCTATGTGCGGCCGGCGTTTGATTAGCCGCACAGCTCGCAAAAATATGTCTAAAGCGCTCGACTTAGCGTTGTTATTACTCCGTATGGTCGGGGTGAGAACCACGCCGGGGCGGCCCGAAGCTGTAGGTACTAATGGCGGGAGGTTCGATCGAATCACGGAGACCTGCCATTATACACAGTGTACTTAAGCACATAGGTTCATTTAGGTCTCTTGTTTGCAACTTCCAGTTAATTACCATTTGTTTTAAGTTACACGGAGCAATTCAGCCGAGTCCTTTGCGTGGCAACGTAGCCTTTGAATTGGAGCACGTAGCAATTTACAAGTTGCAGGTATTTATAAGCAACAGAAGCCGTCATCAGCTATACGGTGGTTTTCCGTGCGTGTACAAAACACAAAACGTGGTTTCAAATTGCAATACCGCTCATTTTTGATAACTACACAAAAATCTGTTCCCTGAGTTTGTTTCTTCGGTTTTTCACCCACTAAACTACTTCGTAAAATTTAGTATCTTAAGTTAACATAAAAACATATTACATAGTTTAACTCAATGCACCTTTTCAACATTACATGTATATGTCAGTACATTTTATTCTTATTAATTCAGCTATACACAATGCCCTTATTTCTACTAATTTACAAAATTAAATTATATATATTTAATATTATTATGAACACCAATACATTGACAGCCCTCTAAGCACAATTTAAAAACTAAATCTGTGAAGTCACTTGACCTGGTGCTGACAGAATACCAGCGCTGGAGTTCGCGTAGCGTGCTGCAGCATTATGCTGAGTCAGCGCCATTTTATTGCTGCGACACATATATAGGTACCCTGATTATTTTTTAATTGTAATTTATTAATTTCTGTTCTGTTTATTTCTCATGTATGTGTGTGTCGTAGCTATGAATAAATGACCTATTCTATTCTATTCCTTCCGTTTGATGCTGCGTGTGGTAAAATTGTCGTTAAATATTGTAGTAATGAGGTTATCTATTACGAGTAGATATGCAGATAAATACTTTTTGGTGGGCGCCTCTCTTTTCTCTTTACGAGTAGGTCAATAATTCATAGCCACGACACATACATATATTCATAACAGCCATTAGACGTCCACTGCTGGACATAGGCCTTCCCCAATGAACGCCACCACACCCAGTCATCCGCTCTCCGCATCCAGCCGATTACGGCTACCTTCTTCAAGTTGTCGGTTAATCTGTCGCGGTCGCCACTTTAGAACTCTTCTGCCCCAACGACCGTCGGTTCTGCGAGAGATGTGCCCCGCCCACTGCCACTTCAGCTAGCTAATACATACATAAGACATACATATACAAAATAGGTACACAAACTACAATTTAAATATAATCTAGGTACCTACAACATACATACATACATACATACATACATACATACATACATACATACATACATACATACATACATACATACATACATACATACATACATACATACATACATACATACATACATACATACATACATACATACGTATATGTCGCAGTATGTGGCACCTCAACACGGAGGCGGCGATGTTGTTCACAACACATCACGTCGATACATCGTCTCTGCCTACCCCTCTGGAACCAAGGCATGAACTTTATGCCATGTCATGGCACAATGCTACAACAAGCTACGCGAACTGCGGCGCTGGTGCTATGGCAGCTCCAGGTCAAGTGACCCCACAAATATCCCACTAATATTATAAATGCGGAAGTTTGGATGTTTGTTACTCAATCACGCTTCTTCAACCACTGGACGGATCGGGATGAAACTTGGCACACGTGTAGATTAGGTCATGGAATAGGACATATAAAAGTTTTTATCCCGAAAAAACATCTCATTCCTACGGGAAACCAAATTAATCGTTAAAGCAGTGAAGATGACATGTGTAAATATCGAAAACGATGCGGTTGCCGGCAAAAGCTAGTATTTATTATAAAAATCAGCAAAATAGTAGATTATATAGTAGTGAGGGATTCTTTAGTAGAAACCTGAAATTAGCGAGAGATTCAAAGTACGTCGCCCGAGCCAAAAATATATTTTGCGCCCGAGTGATACACTCTACTTTTCATCACCCTCTATGAGAAAATAAATTTATAACAATCCGTGATGAAAACGCGGGCTGTAGTTCCCACTTTTTTTTTATTAAGCCGGCGGCGCGACTATGGGCCGTCGGACCAGCCAGTCTTTATTCAAACAATATTTGCGTTCGATTTCTTTGGCGCTGAACACTAAGATGTTCCATTGCCGCGCACTTATAAAGAGGATTAAAAACTCATGACTGCCCGCTAAACGTTTCTCATAGAAAACACCACCTTTGGGTGCACTTAAAGGCGAACCAAGCCGTCTTTTTCAAATAGATGGGTTGAAAAACTTTGTTCTGCGGTCCCAAAAAATTATTTCTCTACTCTGAGAAAATAATAAGTAGCCCTCCTACTTACGTAAGGATAAAAATATACCACTATTACATAAGTAGCCGCCCCCATTATTAATGGTGTCACCTACAACTGATTCAGTAGCCGGCCACATTACTAAGTAACCAAACTACTTAGTAATGTGGCCGGCTACTGAATCAGTTGTAGGTGACACCATTTATAATGGGGGCGGCTACTTATGTAATAGTGGTATATTTTTATCAAAATCAAAATATTTATTTTCAAAATTGGAATACATTATTCTCTTTTTGACGTCAAATTCTGCCTAAAACTACTCCACTTCCACCTGTATAACCGAGGGGAAGAAGTGGCAACAAACACAACGGCACAGGGCCCTACCTTTGATTTATCTTATTCATTACAATCATTAAGTCTACCTATGCTGAGCCATCAAGCACTCCATGGACTCTTATCATTTAAGTAGTCATCTAACTTATAGTAGGCTTTCTTGCACAGATTAACTTTTATAGAAGATTTGAATTTTTGTTCAGACAAGTTAATAATTTCATTCGGAACCTTATTGTAGTAACGCACGCACAGCCCCACAAAAGAATTATTGATCTTAGACAATCTAGAATGATGTATTTGAATTTTATTATTATTTCTAAGATTTAAATTATCCTTACGTAAGTAGGAGGGCTACTTATTTTTTTCTCAGTGTACTTATATGGGATTGCCTCATCATAGAATCGGATCCTTATAGAGATTCAACAGCTTGGGCTCTAAAACTGAAATGTAATGCATAACTAATACCCACCTACTTACATTCCGATGCAATTCCAATATGGCCGGGGCGCCGGAACGCAATCCATAATTCATTTAGGACTTCCACTTCGATAGGTCGATTTCTAATAAATAATGCCAGTGTCTCTACTGTACCGAGTAAGGGAACGTACCCAAACTACGTGACCAGTTTGAGGAGAGGGGGGTATTCAAAATACCACGCTTGGTCACAGGAGGGGGAGTGGGGGGGTAGGATTTCAACATGTATGGCGCGCAGTTTTTAGCGCTTTTCAAACTCAGGTGGCAACACGGACGTCAGCTGATTAAAAACCGACAGTTTTTTTTCTTCTTGATAATATTTTTTTCACTTGTAATTATAGGAATGCACCAACGATCTCTATGTACTACTAGAAGGAGCGTTCCAAACAATCGCTCTGTTCCACGCAAGTAGCCACAACTCATTTTGAAACTAGTGCAGTTACTACTCAGAACATTTAAATATTTACTAAATATTGACATTATTTAACCGTAGCGTCAATATTTAGTAATAATTAAATGTTCTGCGTAGTTACTGCACAAGTTTCAAAATGAGTTGTGGCTACTTGCGTGGAACAGAGCGATTGTTTGGAACGCTCCTTCTAGTAGTACATAGAGATCGTTGGAATGCACGCACTTTTGGCGTCACGCGGCAAGCGCCGTATTAATAAAGACAAATATGCAATTTTATTTTCTTTTAACTTGAGGTTTGCAAAAATTGGTTTAAAACCATATTTATGCATTACTACGTGAAAACTAGAGGGGGAGGGGGGTCTTGGCATATACTACGGGTGGTCACCGAGGGGGGGATTGTAATAAATGTGTCACGTAGTTTAGGTATGTTCCCTAATAGTTGCTGGTAGTGCAAAACGTTATAGAGAATCATTAAGAGTGGTTCCCGGCTTAGAATAGGGCCACCCCCAAACTTCCGTCAAGGCGACTTAGGGATTGCACCAGGGACGGGCAGCAGCGGCCTTTCAAGGTACGGGACCTACGGTACGCGAGTCTGACTCGCACTTGACCGGTTTTATCATAACTATGAGTATTATTGTCACAATGACTCAAAGAGAGAGATATACTTGACGACCTCCGTGGGGGAACGGGTAGCTCTCGGCCTGCCACGCCGGAGGTTGCGAGTTCGAATCCCGCTAGGGGCAGATGTTCGTATGATAAATATGAATGTTTGTACCCAAATCTTGGATGTTTATATATTTATTTAAGTATGTGTATCCGTTATCTAGTAACCATACCACAGGCTCTGCCTAGTTTGAGACTGAATAATTGGTGTGAATGTCTGAAATAAATAAAAAATTTAGTATCGTCCAGTGCAGTTTCCGAACCGCAATATACCTAAGTGCCTTTTGAAATTTTTATGGAATTTTAATCCACTAGTGACGGCAGGTTAGCGCCTATATATATTTTCAATCGATAGTTTCCATTTGTCAAAATTTCTCGAACATATTTTCTGCAAGTGACAAAGAGTAACATAAATTGACAGTAATATGTCCTTGTTGAAATTTATGGGGTAGAAAGAGACAGATGGCGCGATTGATGACAGTTGTAAGTTGGGGTTGCGGCCATCGATATTTTTAAGCGCGGGTTCGGAGGACGTGATGACAAGCGGATCGGTGTTGCCTGCTGAGAATATTTTATGATATTGATTCCCTTATATTTAAGCTACAAATGGGGATTATGGACTCGATTCTGAAAGCACAATGTTAAAATTTGACAGCACTAAAACTGTTGCTATCCTTGTCACTCAGTATTATGAAGATAAAGACGAAACCAATCTTAGCGCTGTCAAATTTTAAATGTGTGCCTTCAGAATCGGGTCCTATAAGGAATTAAGTAATACAATTGTCATCAATGTAATGCCGTGTGGTTTCCGGTAGAGTAGAATAGGACCACTCCAACTCTTCCCGTGGATGTCGTACAAGGCGACTAAGGGACTACATTATAAAACGTCAATCAGGCCTCCCCAACCCGTCTGGCCAGCGCGGGGAGTGTAGGCCAAATCCTCCGTCTGTCTCCGGCAGATGAGAGAGGGTTGTGCTCCTGTAGTGGAGACAGACATAACCTGATGATGATGATGATAATATAGTCAAGTCACGTTTTTTTTCTACCTTAGTAGGTGCCTAATTTAATATAGTATATTACGTACGGTATATATATTGTATTATAAACTATATATGTTTGCATATGTATGTATTTAAGTATATTTGTATGTAAATTCAATTGTGTAATATTGTTACTAAATATTTACCATGTTCTAAAATTATAAATTTATCTTGTTTCACCTGCAATACTCTGTCGTTATGTCTTTCTTATTTTCCTTCAGAAAGGTTGCCTGGAAGAGATCGCTTTAAGCGATAAGGCCGCCTTTGTACACTTTCCAAAAATCTGTACCTATTTTATTGTTATCCTTAATTTGTGTGCAATAAAGAGTTTATCTATCTATCTATCTATGCAAACAAAGAAGTAAATATAATTATAATGTTCGGTGCAATTCAGATTGCGATGAGTTCGGACTAGGTACATTTGGAGCAGTATTGGGCATGGGCGTAGATGTCGGGGTCGGGGTCAGGGTCGGAGTCGGATTGAAAGTGAAATTAAAAATAGTGAATAGTCCACGTGAGCGGAGCCGTGAACACAGCCGCGGGCACAACTAGTTTTTAAATAACTTGATGTCTGGATCTTAGGTGTTAAAATAGCCTAAGATTAATATTGACATGATTTATCCACTGTATGACAAAGGCCTCTCTCCCGTCCGCCTCTCCATGCCTCGAACATAAATAAATCCCACTTCTAAATCAGATTTGCTGAACAAACTTTTTGCAGCCGTCCGTTTGCGATCGCAGCCGTCAAATTTGCATACTACACACAGCAAGAAACGCGTTAGTTGCATTACTGTACAGATTAGCCAATTATTGATTATACTAGCTGTGGCACGGGACTTCTATCGAGTGGAATTTATGTTATACAGTTGTCCTACAAGATAGTTCCAAGGAGGTCACTTACAGGTTCGAGTGGAATTTAACTTATATAGTTTCATAGTTACACCTGTCACACTGGACAGTTGCAAGGTGGTGACTTACGGGTTCAAGTGGAATTTAACTTATATAGTTTCATAGTTACACCTGTCACACTGGACAGTAGCAAGGTGGTGACTTACGGGTTCAAGTGGAATTTAACTTATATAGTTTCATAGTTACACCTGTCACATCAGATAGTTTCATGGTGGTCGCTTACAAGTTGAGTGACACAATGGCGCCAGTGGATGAAATAAAATAAAAATAGCCTTTATTCTGGTACTGATTACAATGTTATTTTCATTCTTTACATTAATTTAATTTGTCTTTATCATTTACGGGTTCAAGTGGAATTTAACTTATATAGTTTCATAGTTACACCTGTCACACCAGATAGTTTCATGGTGGTCGCTTACGAGTTGAGAGACACAATGGCGCCAGTGGAATAAATAAAATAAAAAGAGTCTTTATTCTGGTACTGATTACAATGTTATTTTTATTCCTTACATTAATTTATTTTGTCATTATCATATCAGTTAACCGTGTGGTTCCCGGTCTAGAATAGAGCCACCCCCAATCTTCCCGTGGGTGTCGTCAAGGCGACTAAGGGAAGGCACCAGGGCAGCAGCGTTCAGCAGTATACATTAAGATCATTACTACGATTACCAATCCAAGCCAATCGTGGTTATGGCAAATCGCCCAATGGACAGCCTATACTATAAAATGATACTATTGGGGAAGGTTATGATCCGCAGTGAACGAAATGAGACTGATGATGATATTTTATAAGTTATATCTGATTATCTACTCAAGAATCACTTTGTGCCCTTAATAGAAGACAGTTGTCTCTTTCATATACTTAGTACTAGCTGTTGCCCGCGACTTCGTCCTCGTGGACAATTTAACATCAAATATTATTATCCCGTAGGAATGAGATTTTTTTTGGAATAAAAACTACTCTATATCTTATTCCAGGACCTAACCTATATGTGTGCCAAGTTTCATTACGATCCGTCCAGTGGTTGAAGCGTGATTGAGTAACAAACATCCAAATATCCAAACTTTCGCATTTATAATATTTAGTGAGTAAAAACTGCTCGTTGTGTGGTCACTGAAGCCCTACTAAAACTAACGCTAGGACTCCATTCCAGTTACATCTTAAACACTTCAGAGAACATTACTAATGCCGCTTAAGCGACTTTTGAGAAAAAACGGCATATCATTTGGAGGGCCCTGGGAATCGATAGCACCCCCCTAGCCTACCCCCCCCCCCCCGCGCCATCGCCCCCCTGTCACCTGTCAGATAACCAATATCTTTCCACCTGGTGCCTGGCACGTCAGGAGTTCATAGAAACCGATAATGTACAGTGAGGTAGAATGTGATGTAGTCTTCACAAGTAGTATATTTTTTTTATTGAAAATATTAAGGAGGTACTGAAAACAAACCTATTGTTAGGTAAGATAAGACAAGATTTCTGGTTGTAACCTACCTACCTATTAACTTTGAATAATATACGTTATGGCCATGTCACAAAAAATATATTTTTGAACATAAAAAGTTCAAATTATGTGCTTATCTACTGAAATCGATATACTTGTATTGACCGACTTACTCATCATCATCAATATCAGGTTATTTTTGTCTCCACTGCAGGAGTACAGCCCTCTCTCATCTGCCGGAGACAGACGGAGGATGTGGCCTATACTCCCCGCGCTGGCCAGACGGGTTGGGGAGGCCTGATTGATGTTTTATAATGTATTCCCTTAGTCGCCTTGTAACGACCGACTTAGTATTTTTTGTATATTTATTTCTTTTTAATACGTTGATAAACCTTAAAATTACTATAATTATGGGGATAATAGGCGAGCAGCAATTTGCTGGTATGCCTATATTGAACTGGTGTATTTAAGTCTTTGAATTGTCACTTGTAACACTAGTTTTTGAAGAACTTGTCTAGTCTGTTTTTAAAAGTGTTCATGTCCTGCGGTAACTTGTTCCCTGCGCTCGCGACCCTCTTGTCGAGTGTTGTGGCCGACGAGGGTGTTAGATTGAGTTGTCAACAATTTTATGTCATTTTTGTTCCTTGCTCTTAGGTAATTACTGTAGTAAGAAATTGATCAATTCCGATAGATTTTTGTTTATAAATAGTTTAAGACAATTAGTTTAACGCATGAAGACTCGGAAAACTGAAAAATAAAATTCAAACAAATCATTATTATGTAGGAAAGTAAAACTTATCGTGAACTTCTCATCATTGGCGGACATTTTGGGTATATGTTCCAAAATCCAAATATGGTCACACGTTGCCGAGTTAACAGGAGGACCGACAAACAATACATATTCACTATAAGAATATCCAGTTTGAAGAAAACCATAAAGTTTAAATCAAACCAACGCTACTGTAAAATATATTTACTCTTTGGTATAATATGTGGTGTTTCCTCATATAGCATTCCTAGCTCTTCAACCTCTTTCCAAGAAACGTTGTGAGGAAAATCTTTCCTTAAACTAACTAATATTATTCCTTTTCATCTCGAATAACTTCTGGGGATTCATCTAATTACCCAAAACACAGCCCGAGCATGGTTCATCATCAGCCGAAATACGTCCACTGCTGAACATAAGCCTCCCCAATAGAATGACACTTTTGGTGGGCTGTCTATTGGGGGATTCGCCATAATCATCACGTGGCACATCACGCCACAACCATCTAGTGTACTTACTAGATGGAGCGTTCCAAACAATCGCTCTATGCATGCAACTGCTAGCCCGGGAACCGCAATTCGTTCAAATTCACTTTGAAACTTGTGCAATTACTACGCAGAACATTTAATTATTTACTAAATATTGACGCTATCCGTAGCGTCACAGCGCGCTTGTTTTGAACGCTCCATCTAGTAGTACATAGAGATCGTTGATAGAATGCCACTTTTTGTGGGCTGTCCAATGGGGGATTTCGTCACCACGTTTGGAAGGCGGATTGGTGATCGGAGTAATAATCTTCATGTACACAGGAAAACGCTCTGCCCCTCTTTGCTATTGTTACCTTAACAGCACCAACGGGAAGATTTTCTACTGGGGAGGCTTACCTATGTTTAGCAGCTCAACTACCATACTGGCGAAATATGCAGCCATTTTACAGCTTAATAGCTGCATAGTGGGGGTATATCGGTGTTAGCTGCATATTTAGGTTTATGGCTGCATATTTCGCCAGTATGCTAGTTGGGTGTGGACGTACTTAGTTTGAAATACTATGATATCTTTGTTTCGATTTCCCCCCACACCAAGTTACTTCACCAGCAGTGTAGTTAAATATGCGAGATCAGACACGATCGGAGGACACTTTCGTTAGCCTTCCTTTGATGAAATATCTTTAATTGAGTTCCGTGTTGAGTGAGGTAAGACCCCTAACTAGGAAATTACTTTTAACTTTTAGGACTTTTGTCAAAGGTAATGTTTAAATATTTTTAGCGATTTTTATTATGTATTTCATCATTACACTAAGGATGTTTGGATATTTGGATGTTTGTTACTCAATCACTCTTCAACCACTGGACGGATTAGAATGAAACTTGGCACACATAAAGGTTAGGTCCTGGAATATGACACAGAATAGTTTTTATCCAAAAACATACCATTTTTAAGGAAATATATAATAATTTGTGATGTTAAGTTGTCCAAGCGGACAGTCGCGGGCAACAGCTAGTATACAATAAACGTGTAAAAATACCACCGAAGTCCTCTGAAGTAATATCGGCCCTTAAGTGGCAAAAAAAGTGGAAAAAAATCTGGTCCACTAATTAGTTGACCAGGTCGTTCTTGTTAGGGTAAGCATCAAATGAAACGACAAGTTTAGTATAAATCAGATTGCTTTAATGTATTTTAGTTTTATACAAATCGAATACTACTTACGATAGTCAATTTTAACGAATAAACATTTTACCCGTTGCGTTTTATTTTTACAAATTTACCTTTGTATTTTTACTTTGTCAACTATTATTAAAACCTCCATAGGAGTTTTCATTATAAACTTACATTACACTCGGCTGTAACTTTAATGAACTTACTGCAGTCGTATTAAATTTAATTAATTACTTTTAATTAATTATTTTGTCTATGGTTAAGCCACAGGAACACAACATGGATTCATGTGATAGCTATATATAAATAAAATGTCTAATTAGTTACGTATTTCTTAGTAAATTAAGCATGTTGGTCGATTCTTATGAATTTGGTGTGAGATAAGCATCAGTGTTCCATCCACGAAAATAATAACGTCGAGGTATGTTATTAAGACTTATCAAGCCATACATAGGTTACACAACAGGCGAACTTAATACCGAAGGTATTCTCTACCAGTCAAAGTTTGTTGGTAAATTGTGGTAGGTACATGCAAGATATTGCAATTCGAGCGTTTGTCCACTTTGAACACATAAAATATTTATTACACAGAAAAAATACGGGCAGATACGTAAAAAAAATTATATACAATTCATAATAAATATTTAACATATCCGAATTAGGTAGCTTTGACAAAACTACAAGCGACCTCTAAAAGTTTGTATTTTATAACTACACAAATTGATATATTAACTAATGAAATTTAAAAATTAACAACATTGAATTTGGTTGAAGTACTGTATTATTCGTTCACCAGCATTTTATATCAAACAAAATACGCCCAAACGAAGTAGGTTATGTTGTGTGTAAATTGCCAGTGAATTCCGGATGTGCTGTCAGTTAAATATGCATCGACTGTAATTTGTCACAACGCTTTTAGTAAAGGAACTGAAGTAATTAAACGAATCTGCGATACATGTGTCCAGTGTGGCGCCCACTGCAGGTCCATTAATGCAACGCTGGGCTGTGTTACGGTCCATTTCCTCTCTATGGCTTTTATTTAACGAGTTTGAATTGTTATAACTGCCATTATTGGTAACCAGAGCTTCGTCTGTCAGCAACATCTTGTATTGGTTCAAACTTGTTGGTTAGCGATAATATAAAAGTAGATTAGATTATTCTTTCCCCGTGGATGGAAGACTATATCAGTGATTTGAATTTATAACTTAAAGGTTATTTCTTTGAGATATTGAAAGCTCTACGTGAAATATTTTTGCTGACAACTTATGAATTTCCTGATAAAGAAATGTCACTCCTGATATTACAATTCATAATTGAATAACAATTATGAATTGTAGTATCAGGAAAATACAAATAATAATTTTGAAATTCCAAGGCGTACGTGATGTCCAAAAATTCGTTTATTCGCTTCTTATGGTATGTCTGAGTTGGCATTTTAATTTTAGACATTTCTTATGTGAATCATTTTAGCTGATAAATTTTAAATTTCCTGATAAAGACATTTCTTTCCTGATATTACAATTCATTCGGACTTTCAATGAATAATTTTGACATTCTAACGCGTACGCCATATCAAAAAATTCGCTTCATATGGGTAAGCATTTAGATTTTAGACATTTCTTCATATTTTTCACAATTGTCACGCAAAAATGTTTATTTACATCACTTACTCAAAGAAATACATTAAGCTATTATAATTCAACTAATATTAAATGCGTGTATGAGAGAATGTATGAATTTTGAAGTGTAAAGAGTGTAAAAGGAAGCATGTACACACCAGGTGTAATGTTATAGTTTGTTTGTTACCCTACAAAGCTAAGTAGGAAGTGAAAGTTGATCAAAGAAAGTATTTAAACATGTGTGAAAAAAATTAAACAAACTTAAACTTTTAAGTAGAATAGACAGATTCACAACGTAAGTCTTTGACAGCGTTTTGTTTGAAGTTTCCACACTGTCGCCATCTTGTCGTATTTGACCTTGAATCGATCAATCACAGTGCGAGTCGATTGGGAAGCTAAACGCCGCCAAAGCAATGAAAATTGATTGAAGTGAGCTACATTCACAATGCCACAAATTTACATCGTCACTATGGCGGATTGGGCGTTTCTAATAAAAAGCTAACTAAGTTCAGGTAATTTTTTTCATCGCATTACGCTTGCTGTTATTGTAAACGTAGCTATAAGCTTGTTCAACGTGACGCGCAGTGTGATCTGTGACTGTTCAAGGTCAAATATGACAAAAATACATTTGACATGTCATTGTGAATTTAGCTTCAGATTAAAACAGAAGCGTGTTTTCGAAAGTATTTTTTTTACAATTGTTAAATTTTTCTCACACCATGTAAGTTTGTACCATCGAAGATTTTTAAGTGATTCAGCCATTATTATGTTTTTTGTCCTGTTTTGTATATAAAGTGATTTATTTTACCCAACTACCTTTCAACGAATGGGAGTTCAATATTACAGGACATCAAATCAAATACTCTATTATGCACCAAAACATATAAAATTTGACTTCCCGATGTTAGAGAAATGATTTAAGTTGTAAGCGACTGATTTAAGTTGTAACTAAAAGTACGTACCCGAGTCAAAGCCGAAAGAAAATATCTCTACATGATTATATTGATAGATTTTCTAAACTACAATTCAGCTCTAGATCAAATATAGTCATATTTAGGTCAAAATAGACCCTTCAGTTGAACCTCAGACTTGTTAGAGGAGGTTCGGTTCGAGAGAGAGATTGGTCTATCCTTGTGTAATTTTTATAGTACAGCAGAAAATCCTAGTTAAGGATAATACAAGTGCATGTATATAAAAATCGTCTACGACGAAGCATGTTTGTATATATGTGGACTTGTTCCCTCGTAGAGCCTAAACTACTGAATCGATTGCAACAATAAATGTATCATTGAATTCGTCTTGGTTTTGCGATTGTTATAGAATACAAAATAAAATTGGAAATTAAGAAAAATGGCCGCAAAACATTTAACAATCTGCAGCACCATTTGAAAATTGTATGATAATAATGTAGGTACCTCACTACATTTGTCTTGCTCATGGTCGCAATAAGAGCCCATTAAGGCTTTGCTATTGCAAACAAAACCGTTACACATAAAAGCAACCATTCTAATAGGATTTTAAAGTAATTACGGACTTAAACAGGGCGATATCGCGTGTCGTAATGAAAAGCTCTTTTGTTAATTGCGTACGGTCCGCAGAGTGCGGAACGGAATACGTTTACTGTTTGAGATCTAATTAGTAATGAATTTATTTTTAATTGCTAATTAGATAATTACCAACGGAAATATCGTTTTTGGGTGTCGTATATTTTTAAACTTTTAAGTAAGCTGGATTCACAATGGATGCGATAAAAAGCTTACTTGCAACGCGTGCTGCGTTTGTCCGAATTCGGCGATGAAAACGTGAAATTTTTTTGAATCCAGTTAGTCGTAACGTTCAACGGCGTTATACGCGGTTACCTATATATTTATAAGAATTTCTCAGTCGTTTTTCTAATCTGAACTTCTAGTGCACCGCAATAAATAGTCGTGTAAACGTAACAAAGCTGAATAATTTGCAATTGTCTTGAGATAAAATAAATCACTTTAAATATGTTTCTCGAAATGATTGTGTAAACTTATATTATTACTATTGGTGAAACATTATATAAGATTAAGAATAAATTGCACTAAACACAAGACTTAAAATTATACAGATTTTTATCTGAAATAGACACAAAGATTCATTCATTCTCTCGATAAATACGTCAGACTGCAGCGAAGGCCAAATTATGATGATTATTTGCAAATAACTAACCAAATATAATCTGAATTACTAATTTAAGCAAACAAGTGTCAGTATAAGAGTGGCTTATGTCTTATGTTTAGTGCAACTAGGTATATTGTGTAAGAATTATCTTGACTTCTTAAGACTACGAAGTCCAGATTTAAGTAAAGTACATGAGATTCGAAAATACCTGTTTTACAATTAAAGCATTCTGTTTCTGTTATGTGCTGTATAATTTGTTATGGCAACCGCACTTGCATATGCCAGCGCAACGTCAAAAAAAATGAAAAAATGTAAGCTCACAAAAATAATATTAAAAACTAATAAAATATGTTGATTTAGAAAAAAGGAGACATTTAAATTATCAATGAGGTTATATAACCATTGCACATGCAAACGCAATCGTCTTTATAAATTATTCAACAGATTTTTGTTAACATACTTAAAATTCGTTGAATGTATTTATTTTATTTGTATTTTAATCTATTAGCTTCATTAATTAAAAATTAGTTGTAGTATATATAATACATTGTAATATATACTATGAGGCTATATATGAGGCTTAATACATTAAAATACAATAACAGGAAATAAATTCAACGAATCCTAAGTGTGATAACAAAAATCTGTTAAATAATTTATAATGACGATTGCGTTTGCATTTGCAAAGGTTATATAACCTTAATGATAATTTATATGTTTTTTTAAAATCAATAAAGATTTGTACAGCCAATTATTAAAATTTAAAAAAGACTTCTTATAAATGCTCAAAATGGATTTTCAAATATATATACTGAACAAAAAAAAACAATCAAATGAACAAAATTACTGCAATTTTTCTATATGATGCAATACAAACATTGATAATTGTTGAGTATAGTATAATAGACATATAGATGTATAATAAATAGTTTCACGACGTCGTCGTTACGTGAAATTCGGAAGAGAATGGAGTCAAAACCGTGTGTGGAGCCATTATGCAAGCAAAACACGAACGAGCTGCGAGTTGATGAACTAAATGAATTTATGCAGAATTCAAATTACTCTACCTACACCGTATAATATATATCAACTCGTGCTATATATATATTTTAAGGCATATTAGCACACATCCAATTCAACAGCTTTGGGTTTGCAACGTTTGGAAGTTGATAAATGATCTACTAATCACTGTAAAGTTAATGTTCAGATTGTTTTCTTTAAAAGATACTTTTTAGACAAAGACATCCTTCTCAAATAGATTATAGTTGATAGAACCTAGGATCAAGTATTTAAACTACACTGAGAAAGTGGCTTGCATTGCATCACTGATTGATGATATATAACGTGAAATTGTATCTGCAACTGGAGACAACGAACTTTTCAAACCATCCTACAAATAACCCAGTGGTTTCAGTAGGATGGCTCAAGAAAAAAAACATATATATTATAATTTAATTTAAAAACAAACAATACGGATTCAATATACGTTATCTTTTTTAAAAAATGACCATGAGTTAATGTGTGAAGGAGTCGATTAAACTGTTTACTTGCAGGAATGTCAAAATAACCATTAAGCTAGTTTTAACAGTCAATGTCCCTGTTTGATTTACATATAACTACCTAGATTTAGTTAGTTTCAATTTAAATTAATATCTTCTAGTTTTCTGATTTAAATTGCGCAATTCTACGAACCTCCTTGCTTGCTGGTGTTTTTATGGAAGTTCAAAACGAGATACCATAATGAAATACAGATATTTGAAAACTTGTTATAAAGTGGATTCGCGTTATTGCAAGATTGTTACTAATATAACTACTTATGAAAGGCTTGAGCGAATGACAGTTTGACGACAGTTCCACTCGTGATGCTTAAATAATTGCTCCACCTAATGTTCCTCTCGGCATTAGTAAAACGTATAAGGTATAAATTATATCAAGCGATTTCGTGCTGCATGATATACGAGGAATGTGAATTAGACACGCACTAGTGTAAGCAGTGCCATATATATTATATAACATTTAACAAAATAGTTACCTGAAAATCTTTTACAAATATATTCGGTATGGGTTGCAGAATAAATTTTTATAAACAAATATAGAAAGTCGAAAAAAAGCTATAAAAAAGTTATATTTGGGTGACATTCGACTGACAATCGTTATGTTGTATGACTTATATTATTTTTTATTCAACGCTCTATATATGCGCTGTGGCGCTCGATATAATTCGTACCTTATTGTTATCAAAAGTAGATATAAGCCTCATATTTTATCAAGAATACAGTGAGTTAGGAAGTAGTTCGTTTAAAAATAAACATATAATTATAATAGTAAAGGTTATTATTAAACTTTTATATAGAAAAGTGTAATGCATTGCAGATGTAGATGAAAATGTGTTATAAAATGCATCAGTTCATTTGTACGTTTAGTTAGAGTAACCCGGTCCCAAGCAGGCGTTTTATTAGTCAGTTTTAGTTTTAAATGTAGAGTTTAGCTCTACATGATTTTTAATTGTATATTTTATTGAACATTGAGCCGCTACCACGGGCTCAAAAATCGTGTCACAACCTCTCATATTTTTTTTACAAAATAAGTGTTTAAAATTGGCTGATAAACCCGTCAGCGCGGCCCCATGCTCTCGTTCAACATATTAACATTAAATTACGTGTTAACAAAGACCCTAGTTCGTTTTTTATTATTTTTACAATAAAATTCTCAACTTTATCCTTTATTTATACCCCTATAATCCAACTTAAATTTAATATTTATAAATCCTATGTTTGGCACTAACAAATCTAATTATATATATTCAATTAATTTTACAATTTCATTTTCACGTTTAACCTCACGCTCGAAAAAGATATATACAACACCGTATAAGGAAATATAATATAAAAGGTTTAAATATTATAAACAAAAGATTAATTTCATTTAACTGCGTGGGCTTAAATAAATGGATTTTATATCATTGTTTTTCGTGCAAATAAAATTTTTACAAATAATAACATTTGAGCACCATAATGGTATTTTTATAACAGAATCAATGCAACAGACAATACTTAAATCAAACTATTTAAATATATAAATATTCGCAAATGTATTCTAGTTTCAATATCAATTTATAGGAAGTAAAACATCAGTGTATAACATTTTCTAAAAAACCTGTCTTTACTTTCACGCAGTTTACTCTCACTTAGATTTACTCTTAAAATACTCTTAACACGAACAATCTTTCTTCAAAGGGTTCTTAGAAAACGATACACCCGTCCCCAACCGACACACATCCCCGCACAAAATTCTTCGATGATAAAACAAAAATTATTCACATCCAAAAATTTATTACAAAGAACACACCGAGACGTATTATTTTTATTCTTAATTCGCTATTTTAGTGAGCTTTCTTAAAATATTTCCTTTATAACCTTAGAGCTTAGCACAGATCGTTTATCGATGTCGATATCGGTGACAATAATCGTAACCATCTTATTTAATGGTGAATTTTTATGGATTCGATGCTGACGTCAACCAAAAGACAATACTCGTGGAACCTGTATTGATAGAACGTGTAGCATCATCCATTTTAGGCAATATTTTAGCAAAATATGAACGTAATTTCACTTAAATATTTATATTGATCGATGTATATAAATATCAAAATGCATGCTAACTTTTGATCCATGGCGTTGGTTCTAATATTGACGAGCCAACAATACGATATCAGAAATATCAATTAACGTAAGGGACAACATGCCAAAAATGGTTATATAACTGTCATTGTTCAAGCTCGAACTACGGTAATTCCTAAGAATTTCCAGTAAAACCTAAGATTTTACCAAGTCTTAATGGTAAAAGTTCGAACTGTTCTGTATTCACGCAGTCTTAGCTTTTAACTGAGAAACACGGTGAATGTTGAAAAATGGTTATTAGAATTATTATTATTTATGTTTATTTAACTGTTCAAAAAGCATTTTAAAAATGTTTGAAAATTATATAGGTGACTTGACTTGTTCAATGTTCAAAAATACTGTATAATTGATCTTGCTACATTGTTTCGTTCCCTAAACCAAGACTTTACTAAACGTCCTTGATAAAATCCAGCATGTATCAAACTCTAATGGTAAAAGCCCTTCACCAGCTCATATTGGTAAATCCTAAGAATTACAAGTAAAATCTAAGATTTACTAATATTCATTGCTGAGTTTATATCTTTAAAGATCTAGAAAATTTAAGAAACTTTGATGTGAATGTGACTGACATTAAAAACATAACAGTTATTCAAGAGAAATATAAAAGAAAATGCCTGTCCTAAAAATCTGACGTTTGTGCCTTACGCTAATTGATATTTACGATATCGACTAGTTACCGAAAATCCGTCGTTATTTGTCCCTTACGCTAATTTATATTTCCGGTACCGACTAGTTGCCGAAAATCTACCATTACTAGCAATAATCGGCTTGTTTATCAAACATCGACAAACGCACCTCTACTGAGCCCGTATACCCTAATTTGATAAGAGGACACGACATTAACTAGGCTATCACGACATCTATAAGAGTGAAATCGAGGAACGGACATAGATAAAGATGTGATTTAAATGTTATTTTCTCGTTAAAGAATGCGCCTAAGTTACAATATAGTATCTACAGTACATTCTAAGGGGGTTCTAATCAAATCTATTACAAGTTTTCGTCGCGCACGAATTCTTGGAGCAATTATCTTATCGGAAATTTTATTACTTTACAAATCGTCTGTTTGTTCTTATACCTTATACCATGAAGCAAAGTAATTTTTTGCACCTCATAAGTCATCTCAAAGGTTTTACCTTCATGATTGACACTAATTGGTTATTAAATTAGATAACAGATGCACATTTTAAAGTCTTCTGTTATCTAATATAATAACCAATTAGTGTCAGTCATGAAGGTAAAAACTTTGAGGTGCGAAGAAACATTTTGCTTCATGGTATGAGGTGTAGGTTTTGTTCAAATATTTTCTCCAACATGTTTTCTCAAATTCCTACAAAAATTCGTAACATCGACAAACAGAATAACTTTCTGGGTCTAACGTTGAAAATTTTGCGCATCACTAGGCGATAATCGATGATTGCCCGGGTAATATTCCGTCACTGTCAATCTAATGCGATGAGGCTTGACGAGACAGGGACAAAACATTACTTGGCTAATGACGTAACTTATAATCGATCTAATGCATTAAATTTGATTGTGTTTTTGACCCAGAGGCTAGCTGTTAAAATGGTTCTAAGGTGAGGAAATATCAGCATATTATTATAGTCTTTTTCCGCATTTTCTAAGTTTATATACAAATACACATCGATTTCCTGTATATATATACAAATATTGATACACTTTATTGTGTCGGTTAATGATATAGGTTTTATAAATACTACGGCTACACTGTGGCTATATGTGTCTAAAATAATATAGACTGTTTGATTACTATGCTTTTTAAAGTGATGTGCTAAAATGTTATTTTTCTCACAATTGTTACAATCCAATAATTTAATATTCGATTTTGATAAATAGTCATATAGGCACCTTCAGTATTTAAAAATACTTTTAGAAAAATTATAAGTACCAAAAAATTATATACTTAATAATTTATATGTTAACAAACTTAAATTTGCTGCAATAAAAATAATAACACTAATTAATATACAATTAAAAATAATTGACTGTCTTAAAAAAAGTAATAAATTAATGTTAACATTTAATTATTAGATGGTAACTCTTGCATTTTCCTGGAGTCCTAGTTTAAATATTTAATAAATTCAAATTTATTTCTTCTCTAAATCTTACTACGTTAATCTAACTTTACTTTGGTTCTTTTAGTTTCAATTCCAATACAAACAATTCCTGTGGATAAACAAAATTATTAAACTAAGTAACAAGAAACAGCCACAATTCTTTCGGCGTTTCGGTATTCGGAACTAATTCTAGAATTCGAGTAAACTTTACCTTACGAAATATTCTAGAGCCGAAAGCTTTTTGATCTGACTCTACAGATATTTGATCCGTTATGTACAATTACCCTATTTACCCTTAGGTAACGTCGACGTATATGATCCCTCATTTACTTGTAAAGGGTATCCCTCTTAGCTCGGATTTTATTGATTAAGCATCCTGTCTTTAGAATCTTCACAGAGTTTCTGTCTGAATACAAAAATCATTACGTAAAAAATTTCGTTCTCGTAAAGGACAGAATAAAACTTATTCACTTTTATTCCATTACCTTACAAAAAACAGCATACTGCAATTATACATACTAATAACCAATTTCAGATCCAACATTTTCCAAGGAAACGACAACTTTGTACATTTGTAAATTTGTCAAGAGAAAAAAAACGATTTGCAAATTTAATTTGTAAATTTGCAAAAATTGTTCTGTTATGTAAGTCGAATGTCTGGATACAAGTATTTAATTAATAGCATTTTATAATTGTCCCTTTATGAGATATAAAAAAATCGTTTGCGCCAAATTCCGTTGTAAGTTAAAATTCTTCTATAATTACAGAAATTTTTTCGTAAATTACGAAGTCGTTAAGCCAACGAACTCCGTATCTGTGTCGAACCCTCCAACCTTCCTTCAACGAAAACTTTATTAATAACCTCTTTTAACCGTATTAATTAGTAATATCATTATATTTTCAACAAATTAATACTCCACAACATTTTTATTTGTATTAACATCCTAGTCAACATCACAATTGTTTTATAATATGTTGGACTTAACTACGCTGTTTTTATTTATATTTACCGTCTTTCGACTAAATTACGGAGACGTGTGCGTTTCAACCACGTATTTAGATACAGTATTATACATAATTTATTATTATATAGCGTGACGTAGTCTAATATTAGTTCTCTCGTAGTTATGGGCCGGGAGCCGGGCCCAGGGCGCGCTCACTGCACTATGATATGCGGCGCGGAGAGCAGCACTGCCACCGTCGCGATGATTGTGAACATTGTGAACACGAACAGACAAAACCTGTGGGAGAAAACGTCGCTCATATGTTGCCCTTTCAAATTACAACGCACATATCTTCATCTTATCAGCCCTTAGGCGTCCACTGATGGACTTATACCTTCCACAACGAAAATCACCATATCCTGTCCTCCGCCTTCGCATCCTTCCACCTTCTTCAGGTCATTTGTCCATCTAGCAGCGAGGCGTCCCACCCTGTGCGTGCTGACCCACAGTCTCCACTCCAGAACTCAAAACGCAAATCTATTGCAATTATAGTGAAGACGATACCAGTTTTTAGAAAACTATGTCCATGTTCAACCTATTGACGTCCATTATGCGCCACTTTAGCAAAAACAAATTTCATGTTCATTACTTGATCTGCAATCATATTAATCGCTAGCTATGAATCATCTTTATTCACCTTTAGCTAACAGTGTCTAATACCTACCTAACTCTTTAATTTAAAGTTTTATATATAAGTAACAGTAATTAATACAGTCTTGTTTCGTAAATATAGTTACTGTCTCAATCTTCACGATGTATTGGTAGACTGTGTCAATAGGCAAAGCGAAATAATTCAGTCAGTTCGTTTGTTTCTTCTTTTCTTTTTAAAAAATAAATTGTCTCTCTACAAAATAATATGAAATCAAAGAATAATTCAAATCCACACATACCTGTCAACAACCATCGCCGCGAACTTCCAATCGCTTATCAGCTCCGCCTCCTCATCCGCCTTCTTCATCCTGGCGGTGATGAACTGTAGCTCCCTGAGGATTAGATGGAGCTCCCGATGGTGCCCCCCCAACCCTCCCCCCACGTCCTCCATCGTCGAGGGCCGCACGAACGACCGCCGGAAGTCCGTGCGGAATATTGAACACCTGAATAATTAACAGGTTTGTGTCTAGGGTATGGTAATGCGGACCGTTTGTGAGGATGAAGTTTTATCTTCTTTGAGAAGTTAGAAGATTATAATTCTTAGATTTGAATTTGGGATTCCTTCTTTGGCGATAATATACATTATCAACAGATACAGTTGTGCTGCGATGATTTATAGGAATTGCGATTGAAAGTTTCGTATAAATTTCTAGCAAACATTAATTGACAGCTGCTTGATTGATTATTTTTAAATATTCCCAATAATACGAGCTATTTATGTATATTTTATCTTATGATTGTGGTCTACATTAAATCAAATTTGAACATGTTAGATTTTAGATTACAAGTAATTCTATAATTACTTGTAATCTAAAATCTAAAAGGGGCTATCCTGATTAAGCATGTTTTATAAATTATTCCGTTTCTCCCTGGCCTTGGCCTATTTATATTATTTAGAATGATAAATAACTTAAAGCCAAGTTGGTCTCGTGGATCCTTCAATATCTAATAATTCACTGAAAGCTTCTTACCCTGGCCCCAAGTTCCCCGTCGACGCCGTGCTATTGGGCGGCGGCGGGGCGTGTCTGAAATCATCATCGATGTCCAGTACATTCGCTAGCAGGGACTTGGAGGATCTCTCCTTCAGCTCCAGCTCTCTCATGCGATTGGACATCATGATGGTCTTTCGCGTGATCTTCTTCCCTGGCCTCGACATGCGCAGGATCCAAGGTAACCATTGCAGGAACACTGTTTTTATCTGTTTGTATAAATTGGCTCGTTAATTGCAGTAATTAATTGTAACAATTTCAGTTATTAATTTTACAAAAAGAAAATTGCAGTTTATAATTAATTGTGATTCAATCAAAATTTTAAAATGGACTAGTTTTAAATTATTGATATATCCTACTAATATTATAAATGCGAAAGTTTGGATATTTGGATGTTTGTTACTCAGTAATCAGTAATCAGTAAACTTTATTGCATTCCATGGTGTTAACAGATAATAAAAAGACAAGAGTTCTCATGGACCCATTTGGGCACAGCAAGTAGGAGAGAGGAGGACCAACAGTATTGTCGACGTTAATTATGTACATAAATGTACTCGTATTATGCATTATTTGTATAAATAATAATTTTATTTCATTTGTTGCATATCTGTTTGTTATCTAATTTTATCATAATTTATCATTTAGGTATTCATTTAATGTGTAGTAGCTTTTGGAAATTAGTAGCTGTCTCAGGTATTTGTTAAATCTCTTATTGTTAGTTTCTTCTTTTATTATATCGGGCAGGTGATTATATGTTTTTACTGACATGACGAGAGGGCTGGATGAGTGCAGTCCTAACTTGGAAGTAGGTTGCATCAGTCTGCTTTTATTGCGTAGCGGGTATTTCGTAGGTATGTCTCCTCGGGTTTTGTAGAAGTGTGGATGTTTACGAACGAATTTGCAAATTTCTAATATGTATATACACGGCAATGTAAGAATCTTTTGTTCCTGAAAATATGGTTTGCAACTCGATATTTGCTCTATATTGAAGAGAATTCGGATAAGTTTCTTTTGTAAAATAAAAACGGTGTGTGCATCCGTGCTATTTCCCCACACGATGACACCATAGCTGAGCCAAGCGTAAGCATATGCATAGTATGTAACTGTTGCAGTTTGTAAGTCTGTTGTTTTTTTGATCTCGCGTAGTGCGTATGTAAATCTAGATAGTTTTGTTCGCAATTTTTGGATATGTGACTTCCAGTTTATATGAGTATCTATATTTAGGCCAAGTAATGTAAATTCATTTACAATTTCTAATTTTATGTCGTTATAATGATAGTTAATGTTTAATAAATTTCTTTTTTGATATGGATGGAAAGTCATTATTTTTGTTTTTGAGTAGTTAATTTCGAGATTGTGTTCGTTCATCCAATTCGTTATATTATTTAATATGGATTCCAGTTTTTTCTCGAGATTAATACTATCCTTGCATGAAGTTATGAGGGAGACATCATCCGCGAATAGAACACACGGCTCTGTCATGATTTTCGGCAGGTCGTTTATATAGATAAGAAAAAGAAGACATCCAATGACACTTCCCTGTGGGATTGAGGCATTGATGATCATTTTGTCTGAACGGACGTTTCTTATCTCGTTTGTCGTATTGTTGAAAAATTCAATTTCTACGAACTGCTCTCTGTTCTTTAGGTATGAAGCTAACCATTTGTGAGCTGGTCCGCGAATACCCACCCCGTATAGTTTGTCTAATAGTATTCTATATTGTACTTTGTCGTATGCTTTAGTCATGTCTAATAGTATCCCAATAGCGTATTTTTGGTCATTCATTATATTGAGGGCTTCCTGGATATATCTGAACACTGCTAAGGTTGTGGATCGTTTTTTCCTAAAACCGTTTTGGCTATCATCAAATATTTCATATTTTTCACAAAAGCTATACACACGATCGCACATTGCTTTTTCAAACACTTTTGAAGCTGTTGGCAATAGGGCAATAGGCCGATAGTTATTTGGGTCTGTTTTTATCTGTTTTTTGTGGATTGGTTTTATTATAGCTGTTTTTAGTAAATCAGGGAACACACCTTCATTGAAGGACTGGTTTATTAGCAGACAAAATGGTAGAGTTAATTCATTCGCGCATTGTCGTAACAAAGCAGGTGGGAGCTCGTCCATACCGTGGCTTTTTTTATTTTTGAGGTTTTTTATAATGTTGTGCACCTCGCGGTAGGTTACTGGACTAAGATACATGGTGTTCGTAACGGGGCGGAGCACGGGGCGGCCTCGAGGCTCGCCTGCGTCCGTGGCTCGTGTCCCGCCAATGGATGCAAAGAACTGGTTAAAAGTGTTGGCTACATGTTTGGGCACTCAATCACGCTTCAACTACTGGACGGATCGTGTTGTAACTTCGCAAACATATAGGTCCTGGAATAGGACATAGGATAGTTTTTATCGCGAAAAAACATCTCATTCCTACGGAAAAACATAATAATTTGTGATTTTAAGTCGCGTATAACAGTTAATATATAATATCTTCAGATAGTTTTTTTTGTTTTTATTAGTTTACAATTTTAGTTACAAATTTCTAAGCTCAACTTACCCACTGTGGCATCTCGTGTATGTCTGCAGTGCGATGGTGGTAGTTTAGCACCACAACTGTTAATACCACTGACGACGCCACCATAAACATGATGCAGTTGAAGTAGGTCCCTGTCACCCAAAATATAGAGTTTATATTTGACAAACAATAACTAATATACTTGACAAACAATAACTAATAATGTATTTATTTACTCAAAAACTAGGACAATCTTGTAATGTTTCAAATAATGATTTATTATTATATTCAAAGTACTTAAATATTCTTTATTCTTTAAAAATCAACGTCAATCGGAAAAAAATCTATAATTACTGTAGTACTGCGCATTTTAATTTTTAATTTCAAAAATCAAACTTATGTATTAAATGGGTAGCAGAACAATAATAAAAAAGACAAAATTAATGAAAATGTTAAGGAGAAAATTAAATACTTCATTTGAACCGACATTTAAATAATTATTTTAATTATATAAATTCAGATAAACATTTAAGACAAAACACACATGCATTTTTATTTCATGCAGTATCAGTTCTATGCTACTTAATGATGAATTTAAGCTTATATTACATAAATACTTTTATATATTTTAGGATATGTCTCACGGCTGTTTTTATATTAATGTATAACATAATTTTCTATACTTGAAATTGCCCAATTTAATATTTCCATAACAAAACCGTATCGTGAGAAATATCCATAAATAAACTTTATTGGTTAATTTTAGAAGCAAACCACTGCCTATTTGAACAACATCACAAATAATGTAAATTACTGGTATTTCGATTTTTAATAATTCTTTGAGACCTCTTATAAAAACAAGAAAAAAATAGATTAGTGACATTAAACTACTTCTATTAACGCAACTAGAAAATATAACTGTAGTTCAACATTTATTTTACTGATAAGTTAATGACAAATTTATTTATAAAAATTGTCGTCGTTAGTGACATTTTAAAATTATAAGAGGTCGTAGTAAAATTATCAAAAGAACAAACTACTTTAACACCGAACTAAGTCTGACCATGTTCAATTGACAATTTTGCACAAGTTTATAAGGTTAACAGTTAGGATAGAAACAGACCAGACAAAGTTGTGGGATCGATGTGAGCGAGATACTTGGAGGCTGGACCCTCTCTACCCGCATCCTCTTTGTCGCTTTATGCCGTTGTTTAACTTTACATCCTGCTTTTAAACTTTAAACTACAAAGCAAAACCAATCCTACATTATTTATAAGAGTATTCAAACATTGTTTAGGAGAGTTGTGCATTTAGTTTGAGTTTAATAAATAATTCAAAGCCCAATGTTAAATCTTACATGCTATTTTTTATGCCGACGAAGTCTGTAGTCATAAATTGAATCTAAAATACTGATAAGGCCAATTAAAATGAAAAGTAAAATGTTATAAATGAAAAAAGATGTTTTTACAATAGAAGAAGATGAAAGTAGAGAGAAAGAAGAAACAAATATTTTAATACATTACAAGAAGATTATATGGCAGTGGATCGGAGAAGTACCTTTAGATAGACTTTAGTAGCTATGTCCTTCTACAACGCGAGTAATGTGCAATATTCTATTTCATGTGACGAGAGAGTTGACAAGAGCGCTGTGAAGCATAGACTAAGTTAACCTTCAAAAAACTGTAGGCTCGAAAATGCAAGAAACAGAAGAATAAGAATCTATGTTCTTATTTAATTTTAGAGTAATTAAAGCATAACTCGCATACTAGTTAGGTGGATCTTTGTTAGTTGGTGTTCCAAGAATGAGCAGAGGAATATATGAAATCTGACATTGCAAAATAACTGTCCGAATTAATGTCTGCAGAATATTCCTCGAAACACATTCCTGCTTCCTAAAATTTAGAAGTTGATCCTTTAACAAGATCAGAAATATAATTTTATGTTTTGTTTTATTTCAGATTTATTTTATTACTTTGTAGCAATCGCGGAATTTCTCACCTATTAGGGGGACCGCGTCTGAGGTTTTTGTGATGACGTGCCCCACCAATAGAGAGAAAACTGTTTGCGACAGAAGAATTGTAACACCTGCAAAGATCAATCATATACTATGAAAACAAAATGTTCTATTTACAAATATATAAACCTATAAAAGTACTGTGACTGTTTCAACAGATACTGGTCGACCTGTTAGTGTGCTGTCGGTATTAGGGGCACAAGTGAAACCATAAACAAAATAGAATAAAGTTTTCATGCAAATGCTATTTTAGATTGTTTTATATTTATATGTTTTAATATATTTATATTATATTTAGTTTTACCTGCACAGATTCAAAATGTTCAAGTCAAGAAGCTAGAAGGGGTTCCTAAACCTAAAATACACACCACCCTCCAAGTATCTAGAACCACAGCTTTCAAAGCGATGGTTAAAGTAGATATTGATAAATAAGATACAGTTACACATTAAATTTATAATAGAAAAACATTATACCATGGAATCGATTACGTAACAGACACAAGTGATACAGAAAATTAATGTAAGTGATAAATTGAAGAAGAAAATGCAAAGTGAAACATTTAGAATAATGATGTGACTTACCTTTTAGGTCCAAAGTTTTTCAATTTGTGTTGTAAAACCTACATGCCATGCGCCTTATAAATTAACAATTAAGTTTGAAACTGATAAAATATCTTAGGTTAGAAATATGGTAAATTAAATATTTGTATCAACAGTAAAATTGCCAAGTACTTATTTGTATAATGAAAGTTGGTAGTGAAACTGATCAAGCAAATAATCACGAAATCGATTCCAAGTTTTGATATTTGTAATTTAAAAGATTAATAGAATAACAGCGACAAATACAACAAGGCCTTACATTTGTCTGCTTACAAAAAAACGTGTTTTTTAGAAAGGATTTGTTGAAAACAATTATTAGAAATTCAAAGCACCAACAAAAATATTAAACGTATAACCTGTATCTGACAACTCGTATATTAATATACAACAAAAGCTGACCAAATGATCAAACAACGACATTTAGAAGCTCACAACTCTTTAAATAACTAAAATAATTAGCGTATGTATATAATTTACTCCTTGTAATGTTTTAAAATAATTCTTAATTTAAATATTTGTTTAAAATCCAAATTAATATAATCATGAGAGCTAACAATGTAAATCAGATCTTCTGTTAGGTAAGTGAGAGAGGTAAAAATCGACTGAGATTGAAGATAGTGAGTACTTCGTGCACTCGAATACCCAAATTCGCTCAATTACAGACGATTTTGTCCCTCTTAGCAGCAAACGTTACCATTATATAAGATCTGAAGTATATTATAAATAACTCCCATGATAAACAAAACAAAAGTTGAAGAGAAGATGAAAGAGAAATAAAAGTAGCTGAAAATGACCATTGTGAAGTATAAATAAATAACGGGAGTAGCAGGATGGAATGAAAAGGCACAGGTTTGTGGGCAGTGTACCTAACAGGGGGATAGCGTCGGAGACCTGCGGCAGGGTCTCGGCTACCAGGTTGAGGAACACCGTCAGCGAGAGAAGTATAGTGACTCCTGTAATCAAACACATTGTTATCACCCCACAACTATCTATCCACTTGACTGTGGAAGTGACTACTTTGAAATTTTTCACAATAATATTTTTATGGTCTTGTAGCACCTTTGCTATTGAAAACTCCCTTATATATCGTTACAAAATTAACTGATTGCAAATTCCAATATTATATTTGAAGTATTTTAATCTTACTTTACAACAAAATATTTTTGTCTGATTTGTTAATGGAACGTCTATTTTTGTGGATTTTATTTAGCAAAGAATAGAATATAGTCACTGCCTGCAGTCTAGTGAATAGTGGTGTGTGAGACTCCTGGTTCGTTCGTTCGGTTCTTGTCGATGGCGTCATTATATTCATCGGTGAGATCTATGTATAACGATTGTTCGATTTATATCTTGTGACATATTTTAATTTGTTTATAGCTGCTTTCTAAATTGTGACAAACACAGCTTTACAAGTTCACAACTCTCCAAATTTAATTTGCGATGCCATTGTTTTTATGTTAATACTTTGTAACTCACTTGTCTTTCACATCTTAATCAGTACCTCGGTATCGGTAACTGTTGTTTTATGTAACTGGTTCCGTGATGATAAAATAAACTAATGCTATTACAACGATGATACCATAAACGATATTTATGGTAACAACTACTCGCAAAAACATACTTACCTCGTGTGAGCCTCAAACCAGTAGTGACGTATACTAAACACAAATACAAACATTCATACCACACTCTAGAGGCATCTAATATTTATTTAACGTACGCTGCTACCGGCCTCCTTCAAAAGTTTTATTATTTCCTCACTATAAAACTTTTTTATATCTGGCTGACAACTTTTATCCCGATAAATTTGTTTTTCAGAAACTTGATCTTTATTCAGTTATTTGATTCGAATTTTCTATCGAACCAGATACTTTTTTTCATTCATTTGCACATTATATTGTTTTTCTTTTCTTTTCGTTTACCAAATCACAGTTAATTTGTTATAGTTACTATATACTATACAATTAAAATACAAAAATCTATTACGTTATGATATTAAATGTACAGGTATGGTCTTAAGATACACCCCTGTGGGACACTGCCAAAAGAGGCGGCTCCAGCGTACGTAACGGCTCCTCCCTTTCGTTCCTTCAGTGCCTACCTATTAGAGGCACAGCATCCGATGTAGAAGGCATCTTTTCAGCGACCAGGTTGAGAAACACGGTCAACGACAACAAGATCGTTACACCTGTTGGCATTGGCCAAAACTAAATGAGCGGGCTTATTTAATATTTGACTTCACTCATACAATTGATATATACGCGTATGTATGTATGTAATCGCTTTATTGTACCAAAAATCACTACAACTAGATACCAATTTTTATTATTTTTACTGACTGGCTGTTTCCTTTTTAACAGCACTGGTTTCCATGTTCTCTTTTATAATATATCATTTAAATTCCTATTGTTTTCTTTCTTTTCCCAAAACTACTTGCCAGAAATGTATTATACTGACCGAGCGTTAGTTTTTCTCCTGAGTCTGGCGGCAATGTGAACCCCAACAAGGCCATGGAAGATATGAGCACGCACGGCACGATCAGATTGAAGAAGTAGTATAAGGTCCTTCTTCTGATCATGATCGTGAACGTCACGTCGACGTAAGGTTCTGGACAGCACGCATATGTTATTGTGTTCTTTTTGCCTGGCATCCCTGAAAATGGCTTCAAATTAGTCAAAGAGTTGTTACTTAAGTTGTAATGAAGAACGAAGGTGACCGACAAAGCAAGGATTAGCAAACTGAAGTGGCTAGGCAGGCCACATCTGTCGCAGAACCGACGGCCGTTGGGGCAGACGAGTTCTGGAGTGGAGACCGCGGACTGGCACGCGGAGGGGGGGCGCCCCACCGCCAGGTGGACAGACGACCTGAAGAAAGTGACCGAAGGCGGCTGGATGCCGAGGGTGGATGACCGGATGACGTGGCGTTCACGTTCAAAAGCTGACATGTTAATGATGATCTAATTTGTGGGTTCCAAGTAATCATGATACTTCTTCAACATTAACTGTTGATAACATAACAAACACTAAAATGTCGTAAGTGCAACAACACTTTGAAACGGTTCAGTACTTCTTCAAACTTACCTATTAGATACCATTCTCCATTGGTGATGAAGTCGGACAAATCGCCCCCGTTTTGATCCTTTAGCACCAGATCCAGCTGTCAGGGAAAAGTGTTATAATCCCATACAATCATACAAAATGCACTATCTACTATTTACAACCTGTCGAAACACTGAGAAACCCTTTCTGCTCCCAACTTCCCCACTTTTTTAGGCATTTCTTTCTCATGCACCCTATTAGTGATGTTGCCAATTTCAGGACAGTCTTTAAGTTATCTATTGGCAAATCAAAAGGCTATAGTTACCGATTAACATTACTACTAACTCTTTCCGTGTGTCTGTCCGTTAGTGTGCTTGTAACTGGAGAACCACTTATCCGGTATAACCACGAAGCCGCAGTAACATCTAGTTACTAAAGCTAGAATTAAAGTATGTTTGGTTCCCCTCAAAACAACAGATTTTCTTTAATAGTATTTTAACTCAAATATGACGTAACATGCGAAAATGAGGGAAATGTTTCTGAACCTCCGGGGTAAACCGATGAGTTCTGCGGACTGGCAACTATAGCAACTGTTTCTTAATATCATGAGTGAAACGCTAAAAGATGGAGTCTTAAAAGTAAGAGAAATCGGGAGTCAAGGACGCTTTCAGCGGATATGACAGATTGTTATCTGGACAAACCATGCATTTAGGATTGTCTGAACAAAATAGGTGTAAAGGGAAATGTGAGAACCGTATTAAGTGCAAGACTAAACTAAAAATAAATATGCATGCGAATTAATAGTAGACGATAATTGTTTAGTCACCGCCATACGTTACGTCAAAATAAACATGTTAGACAATAATCAGAGAATTAAAAGAGAATTCCTACATCGTTATTTACTTTGTGAATTCACTGTGAATGTAATTCCCTTTATATCCTCTTTCTTACCGAAAAGAAAGTATTTCAAAGTTAGTACTAACATAAAGGATATATAACTCTCCTACTGAACAACTTGTAAACGAACTGAAGATTGTAATGCTCGATAAACATTATTCTAACAAAACTGTTATTTCCACAAGGCTATTCAAATTTTACAACGAGGTGCATCGCTTTGAAAACGATATTGGAAAAGAAACAAGCTCGAGGGAATGTTTAAGTAGAAGTTGCTCAGCTTATGAGATGACACTGAAAGATTTCTTAAAATATTTCATGTGATTAAAATACACATACGTGTATAGAGAATCAAGAATGTAAAGTTAAGATATCTACCAGAGATGCCGCGATTACCCGCTTTGTTTCGATATTCGACATTATTTTATTATTCGTCGTATCTCGAATAATAGACAATGGCGAATAATTCTGATATACATTTGGAAAAAAACTACACATATTTAAAGAATCGAATTATAATGAATGAATTACGAATAATCCACCACAAATAATTGAAAAGTAGCAATATTATTAAATAATCAACAAAAGTAGCAATATTAGCAAAAATCATTTCAGTACACAATTTTACGTAATAAAAGTCGTTAATTATGTTAATTTGTGCGCATATAATGACCAAAAATGAAAACCTACCCTCTTGGAAGTCGAATAATTATGGCGAATAATTCGACTATTCGTCATAGGGAATGTCGAATAATCGCTAACAGATTATTCGCAATAATCACTATTCGCGGCATCTCTAATATCTACATCATAGAATACAATATTACATTACACATTATAAGTACAATAATTTCAGCAAAGGGTTAGAAAGATTATATTCTGCCAATAAACAAAGCAAAGGAGTTTTTTATCTACATAATTATTTTCTTAAATAATAAATAAAGTTACGTTACTTAAATCGAAAACATCTCTGAAGTCAAAATATACATGCTAATTTTAATTTTTATGTTGATGAAAAATTAAAAGCTAATCTCAAATATAATGTAAAATGAAGTATGGGACCAGAAAATTGATATTCTTGTGTGAATTCAATTAGTATTAATCTCGATCAACCGACACTTCCATCACTCGAATGTATGAACCCATAGGTCGAAGAATGACATCAAAATAAACAATGATAGTAAACCGCTAAATCGCCATTTTGGAAATAAAATGACAATATTTAATTATGTGTGAGGAACATTTTCATGAAACTCAATAAAAACGTTAGAATATGCCATCTAAATGCTTATTAAAACAAAAACCACCCAGTCCATTCTTTTTTTAAATTATTTTGCAAGATAGGTTATTTTGCAAGATTATTTTGCAAGATAATCAAAGATTTTCGGCCAATATAGTTATACTTTTCCATTGTCGCAATAATACGCAGTATAGATAGATTGTCACGATAAAGAATCATTTTTTACGGAATGAGTGTCAAGTTCCCATAATAATAAGGCTAATTACTTAAAGCTAAGACTAAGTCAGTCTGGTTAATCGAGAGCTGAATTTAATTTGAATTTGCAAAGTCGTGCACAAAAAAAAAACAGAAACAAAAAAAACAATAACACATGCCAAGACAAAAACTTAAAACCATGAACTTAAAATCTGCTTGTGTACATAGCGTATATTCTAAGTTTATGGTTACAATTACAAATCATTGTATTATTGACTGATGTCAAGACGCGTTCGTATGGCGGTAAAAGATCAGTTTTTATTTCTTCTTCAAGAATGTGAATGTGCTTCGTGTTTGAAGACGTAGAAGACATTTTTTGCTCCATGCAAAATAGTACATATAAAACGTTTGGGATATTTGATATCCTTCTGGTTTCTCACATGGTTCCCTTGCATTGTTGCCCTAACTTACAACAACAATTAGTTTTTCTTTTTTTATTGTGAATAAAATAGAGTTTATTTACAATAAATGTGTCCTAAAATAACATTGACCTTAACTTAATCATTTTTAAAACTTAGAAAAATATAAAAACTAAAATTTAAAAAAAAAAAGTGACACAATACAAACGTAATATTTTTATATTTGAAAGCCTTTAAATCTTGTGGATATAGATACTGCTTGTACTAAACCACAGAATCACAATATTATAAGTTAATAAAAAAACAATATAAATTATAATTTTTTTCTTTGATATTTTTTTATCAACAATAAGACAGAAAATGATGTCACTTTATACACAAAACACTAACAGCAACTCAACAAAGTAAAAATAAAATAAAAACACCTTACAAAAAAAACTGCCTTTTCTAAAAAAAAAATGAAAAAAAAAACAAAAAAAAACACGGGCTGTACGCTAATACCTGGTTGCCGTCGTAAGTCCAGCTACCAAACTTCATGTCACAGTGTTGGTCGTCGAAGGGGAACCACGTGATGTCTATCTTGCATGTGCTCTTGAAAATGCCCGGAGGCACGTACAGACAACTGCCGTTGTTTCTGACCACCACGTTGGTCTGGTATGTCCCGTCAAAACCCTCGTCAGCACTAGTACCAATAAAACATCGTCATTCTAGCGTTGTTCTAATACAAAGGCCCACCATAAAAATTACTATTCAAATTGAAAACCAACAGTTTCCAGCGACCGTTACCAGAATAGCATTCAATTTTAAAAGCTAATCATTGTAATGGCGCTAAATGGATTTTAACTCTGCATTTTATTGGTTTAATGTTTGTTCAATCAAGATTACCATCCCAGATAAAGCTTAAATTGAATATAATATTTACCAGATATTATTTTTATTCTTAAACTAATAACAGAAAAGTACCTGTCTTAATATTAATAAAATAATTTGCTAATATGTTCATTTTCTATAGTCAATACCCACTTTGCAATTAATTATACTAAAACGCTCAACTACAGACGTTTCTACTGAATAAGTTGCTAATTCTCGTAAAAACCTAAACAGTTATTATACTTTATAATAATGACCCCATTTTTGTAAGTTTTAAAACAAGAATTTGTTAGAAAAGTGTGTTTTTTGTGCAGAAGTTAGTAAGAAGAATGAGTAAGGACAGTTAAATAAATCTAATAAAGCAGTTTTGAAACTAAAATCAGCTTTAAATATAAATTAGTGTTATGTATAATTTATTATTTTATTTACTTGTTATTTTATATAGTGCTTCGGTTTTATCTGGGACTTATTAGAACTGTTGCTGTCAGTGACAAAGTGTTGCTACAAAGAAAAAAGTGTAGTTCATTTATCATTGACAGCAACAGAAATCATCCCCTCGCTTCATCAGACCATAAAACATACATAAATCGTTATTTTACCGTCGTTTGTCGATAAAATTACGAAGTCATTGTGTTGCCAGATTTAATAAATTTGAAAAGCGAGATGATGATCGTGGTGTCTCAAATCAGCGACTAGCATGCCATGTACGTTTATTTTATTTTTAGTAGTGGCAGCACTGAGTAGCAGAATTAGACCTCGCGAACGATTGTTACTTTTTACGTTTAAAATAAAAAGTAAAAAAATATTAAACAAAGTACCAATCGTCACATTCGGGAATCTCCTACTGTGCTGTCACTTATTTCTGAAAATTAATGTATTAGAAGATTGAGTTTAAACAAAAATACATAATTTTAATTTATTTAAATAAACAGGATATTTAAAAGTAGTATAACAACCAATAAATATATATCGTTCAGCAAAATCAATGTAGTTACGCTTTACATATGCTTGTAAGAAAGACAGTTATATTAAAATAGTTATACATATAAAAATTATCTGCTTTATAAAAATAAATTGTAAGCTAATTAGGTTTTATTAATCGAAAATAAACCAAAAATACTGTAATATATAAAGTATAGAAAGTTTAAAGTAGTTTTTAACAAATCGATACCTCCAATGAACTCTGCGCCAACTAAAGGGTCAATTTTGTTTTTATCAAAATCTAGTCAAATATCTAAAAACTCAAAAAAAAAATTCTTCTTTTTAAAATGCAGTGAGTATAATAATATATAAATATGACATATATACATATACAATATACGTGTCTAATCCCAGACTAGGCTTTTCTCCTGTGCTATGGTAATTAAACAAGGATAGGACAATTCACACATATAACAACATCCAGACCGGGGCCAACTTGTACACATTTTACTAAGTTGTTTGTCCCCAGTGGGAATCGAACCCACGACCTCTGGCGCTCGAGTCCAATGACCTAGCCACTAGGCCAACGAGGCGATCAAAATTAGTATATGTTTTATTTAGAATTAGTAGTCGATTTTGATAAAAACAAAATTGATCGAAATATACCTTTGCGCAAAAAGCACTCTCTTTACGCTTTGCATGAACATTACGTACGCGTATTTACGCTATAATATCTTGTCTTGTCTAATCAAAAACCTATCACATGTATCTTTATTTAAAAGTAAAGGACATTTACGCAAAATGCAATTACACAAACGCCAGCTAAAAAGACGACGCGCTAAAGCATTTCAACAACTCAACCATTATTTTGGACGCAAAACAGTAACACAGCGTTCACTATCCCCACAGGCTTCATCGGTTCACAAACTGAAAATACATAGAGCAGTAAAACCCACACCTAAATTGTTATTTGTCTGGAAGCTGTCTGGAATCCAGCTGAGACGTCTGGAGCTGAAAATGTAGACTAGAAATTACACCCCGCTGGTTGGATTTGGCTTTATAAGTCTGTTAGGATGAAGTTGTTGAGATAAATTTTCAATTCTTGGCTTGTAACAGATTTATCGACCCCAAAAAATCATAAACGCTGAGAAAAGAATAAGTAGCACTCCTACTTATATAAAGGTAAAAAGATACCACTATTACATAAGTAGCCTCCATTATAAATGGTGTTGCCTACAACTTATTCAGTAGCCGGCAACATTATAAAGTAACCACACGACTTAACCATGTGGCCGACTACTGAATGAGTTGTAGGAAACACCATTTATAATGGGGGCGTCTACTTATATAATAGTGGTATCATTTTTATCCTTATATAAGTAGGAGCGCTACTTACTTTGGTCTCAGAGAACGCTGTAACCCACACCAACGTAAACATTTTGTATTGCAAATTCGGAATCAGAAAACAAATCTACGTCGAATGATCTGAGTTTTTTCTTGGGTTTACAGGTTTATACTTTTTTCATCGATATATATAAAAACTTTTACTTATGTCGACGAGTTAGAATTTTTTTTGAGTAAGTAATTTTTAAAAATACAGTTGAATAAGACACAATCTTAAACATCTGTTACCATTGTTATCATACATACATTCTAAAACCATAAGAAAATTACACTCCTTTGTACGACAGTAAACAACTTACATACATACATAATGCTCACGCCTTGGTCCCAGAAAGGTGTAAATTTTCCACCAAAAGGCATTTCAGCGGTTATACCTTTCCACTGTATCTGTAGACATTATTGAAACTCCTGTGATCTTATCTCTCATGTACAATTTTTTTCATGTAAGTCTTAAATAATCCAAACTTTATACCGAAGATCAATTTTATTTGTCAATATTGACAGCGAGTAGCAAAATCAAAGATATTTCGGGCCCACTCAATAGGAAAGAAAAACGGCATAGCAAATTATCCTCGTAGCAAATTCACCGTGAAAAATATTACACATTTCTGCGTTCGTAGCAATACGTGCTACGCCGTAGCTACGCGCTGACGTATTTATCTCATAGATCAAGTACCCACATATTCCCCGCACGAAAACATTCAGAGCCTCAAGACGTCCATTAGCTAGGAATTAAATGAAGTATTTATTCCGGAAAACAATGAATTGAGCTTGAATTTGTTTTCTCAAATACAAATACTTTATTGATAATTTTCATTACATGTCAATTAAAAATTAAAATATGTAAGATGTAAATTAAATTACAACAAAAATAGAATATTTAATGTCAATAGATCTTAAAAATATATTCGTATTACACGAATTTATTCAGTTTGTAGAACTCTACTCTCTCTAATGAGGTTCAACTGAGCACCGAAAAAATCTACTGGCCAACATTTTAATTTAATTTTACTTTATTGTCATAATTTGTAACCTAACAATCCATAACGCAACCAACTCAAATAAATATACAAACATAATAAAAATTGAAAATATTATATAGACTACATTAGATCTATTAGCTTTTATTAGCCATCACAAAGTCCATTTTTTAAAATATTGTTATATCTTTAATGTCTGGCCGTGTGGTTCCCGGCTTAGAATGGGCCACCCAATAGGGCGTGGGTGTCGTCAAGGCGACTAAGGTATTGCACTAAGGACGGGCAGCAGCGTTCTCCTGTGTATATTAAGATCATTACTGCAATCACCAATCGGCCTGCCAAGCGTGGATATTATGGCAAATCCCCCAATTGACAACTCACCAAAAGTGGTATTCTATTGGGGAGATATATCCATTAGTGGACGTTTTTAGGCTGATGATGATGATGTCTTTAATATTATTTGAATTCAGTTTATTTTACAGTACTCTCAGGCATCTTTCCTTCCATAACTCTCTTACACTCGGTCATTAAGCATCCTATCCCATTCACAAATAGGTCACACCATGGCGCTGCGTCTAAAACATGTTAGACATAGACATACTTTATTGATAACTTCCGTTACAGGTCAAATAAAAATTATAAACAAGTTAAATGAAATCAAATTATAAAGCAAATTAAACACAATTAAATATAAAAACATCAATAACTAACATAAATATAAAAATGTCAAATAAAATTCTTAAAACTAAATAAATTAAGTTAATACGTTCTGCAAGAACTCTTCATAGCAATAAAATGCCTGTTACCACTGTTGTTTATAAATTATCTAGTAATGTTGTTTCGGATCTATATCGCCACAAGATGAGCTGTATGGCGCCCGTGACCTGTGTCCTCGTCGAGAGTGACACTTCATTTTGTCTACGACATTTATATATGTATACCTTCTTACTTTCAATATTCTTGTCATTCTATCTACTATACTTACGCTACAATTTCTTAAAACTGCAATATCATACTAAATTCCGAAGAGTTGAGGTTTTTATTTCGACTCCTTAATGTCCACAAGAGACATGTTACTAGATAATTTATAAACAGTTGGAATAGCAAATCACTTACTCGGTCCCAAACGGCGAGTATCAAATGTTGAACAATAAAAGTGTTGAGACAAGTGGGCGAGTGGTATTCATGAATGGTGTTGCAGCGTGTAACCACTCGGTTCTGGCGGGACGCCAACAAATTCGTATTAAGGAGGACGTCCTCTCACACCGTGGTGTAACAGATGTACGCAGTCTTTTATCTAAAATACGAATTCTAGATAAAAGACAGTCGTATCTTTCATACTAAGAGAAATATCTGTTCGCAGTCTTTTATCTAGAATACGAATTCTAGATAAAAGACAGTCGTATCTTTCATACTAAGAGAAATACCTAATTTCTTGCAAAATATTTAAATGTAACTTTTTTTAATAATTATTTGAGAATCTTTTATTCTATGACTGATAACAAAAACCCTAATCAATATAGAGCGGTTATAGCCACTTGGTTACTTCAGTTCCGCGCGTGCCGATTTTCAGACACAGCGCGTCCCTCTCGCGCACCTTTCATGTCTCGCTGTCACGTTTCTGGTAAAGAGATACAGTTGTGCTGTGAGAAACGGAATTTTTGCAGATTTTTTATTGATATTTTCCCAACCGTAACTCGACGCGAAATGAGTTTATGCAATATGTTGCAAATTGTTGGCACGCGTGTAGCGCCTGCTTCACCATTCTACCTCGATAGTATTTCTGTGACTGACACTGACTGGGATCGAGTACATTTCAATTTTATTACAAAAGAAGCAATACTTGTGGAGTCTACGCGAGAGGAGCCGCGGGCACAGCTAATATGTAAATAAATCTTTTCAATGCATAACCGGTTTAATTGTTTTCTTTTTTGGGATTTAGTACTATACCACAAATGGTACATTTTCAAGTGATATTATAGTTTTATCAAAATCATCTGTGATTTTAATTTGTCCACGCCATTTGAAGGCGCGGGCAACAGCCAGTACTAAATATATTATTATTATTAATATTTTATTTCACACTCATGTCCATATAATTGTAACATAAAAACCTTAAAAACTAAAGCGACGTTAGTGAAACATACAATAAAGGTAACATATTTAAAAAGGTATATACAAGTTTATTTTTTATTATTTGACAATTGATTTGGCACTGGAGAGGTGAAGCCTCACCCAGTGCCTCAGCGTAGGTTGTCCTACCTATCGGCCAGGGTGCTCAGGATGCTGTTGGTTCTGTCTCGAACGCGACGCATCAGGGATATATGAAATGTCCGTCTGTGTTATACCACGGGTGCGTATTGTAATTTTTTTGAACTAAAACGTACATTGTATTATTTTTGCTTTATATTTATTTACAGCAAATAAAAGGAAATATTTTAGAACTGTTTTTTATGCTTCCTGGTTGAGAACACTGAGGAAATTGTATTTTTTTCAACCTTGAATTTTTACAAAAGTAATCTGGAGTGCCGTGTGGTTCCGGTAGAGTAGAATAGGACCACTCCAACTCTTCCCGTGGATGTCGTACAAGGCGACTGAGGGAATACATTATAAAACACCAATCAGGCCTCCCCAACGCGTCTGGCCAGCGCGGGGAGTGTAGGCCAAATCCTCCGTCTGTCTCCGGCAGATGAGAGAGGGTTGTGCTCCTGCAGTGGAGACAAAAATAACCTGATGATGATGAACACAACGGTGTTAGAGACCACCTCCTTAAACCCGCCGACGAGTAAACCCCGGCGAGACAGTAAACACTGAAATACACAAACCTGGTAAGTGATTTAAAAGCCTCCATAATCAAATGTTGTTCGACTACACTCCTTTTGGACGCGTGCCAATCCTGCACCAATATTGGACCAAACATTTGGGCAACACAAATGGATGTAAACAAGGGTTGCAGGACATTCTGTGAGGGATTAATGTATCCAAATATGTCGTTGTATTTTAGTGGTGTAATTATTAAGTTTGGAAACTTTATTACTCTGTTAGGGCAAGATTTCATGACCCTAAACAAGTCCTCCGGTAAATGTTCGATTCGCAAACTAGATGGGGCGTTCCAAACAATCGCTCTGTTCCACGCAGGTAGCCGCAACTCTTTTACATTCACAATGAAACTTGAGCAGTTACTACGCAGAACATTTAATTATTACTAAATATTGACGCTACGGTTAAATAATGTCAATATTTAGTAAATAATTATATGTCCTGAGTAGTAACTGTACAAGTTTCAAAGTGAATGTGAAAGAGGTGTGGCTACTTGCGTGGAACAGAGCGATTGTTTGGAACGCTCGATAGTGCTCTAGACTGTTTACAGAATTACCAATGGGTTAAGTTTTGAAGTGAGTGAAGTCGCTCGAGTGAACTCGCACGTGAGTTTGTATTTTACAGAATAGCACTACAGCAGTGGACGTATTTCGGCTGATGTTGAATCAAATTTAAACCCCGAGTAGAAGCTTCCAATTAACTAAATCAACACACACATAGCCAATACGAATTCAATTAGCAACTTAAATACTCTAACGTTTGTCAAAGAAATGTGACACGTCTACGCTATTTTGAAAAGAACCCGAACAAACCACTTTGAGAGGCGTCCCTATTGACTTTAGCAAAGAATAAGAAATAATGAAGGTACAGAAAGCGCTAAGGAAAGCTTGTTAACTTACCTACAAAAAATTTTATCTACGCACGTGGAAGAAAGTCAACGTTACGCTGAAACGTTAAAACACGCACACTTTGACAGTCGTACGCGATTAGCCTAGGGCTAATTATTACTTTAAATTACATACAATTATTATTTACTTTTAATTATTATTTCTGACATTATGTCTGATATTTTTATTTTTGATTATTATTTTTGTTCGATTTTAATTCTATTTAATTTGATTGTGTTTCCATTTAATTTTTTGTAATTCCCCTGATTTGATGTTGTAATTGACCTGTAACAGAGGTTATGAATAAAATTATGTCTATGTCTTCGCTAAGTGCGTCACTTCGCTTTCCAACACCCGACCCATTGGCCCCGGCAATCGGGGCCGCGTTACTTAGTTGGTATATTTTTATAGTGAGACAGGCCTGACTTCACGTTTTTCCTTATCTTTGTATTAAAATGTAAAGTAAACATCGTCTCTGCCTACCCCTCTGGTAAGGCGTGAGCATTAAGCATGTATGTATTCAGTTGCTAGATTTACAGGCATGTCTCCTAAATTATCAATATTTCTGGCTGTTTTGATGCCTCGACTGTACAGCGCATGAAACAACACTTTGGTTACTAGATAGGACGATGCAATTCCCATTCCGTAATCGACTACGGAGTGGGAATTAATTTCACATTCCGTAGCCAATCAGGAATATTGGTTACCAAATGGGACTTTTTTGTAATAATTTTTAATTACCCATTTCGTAGACCGTAATTTTTTTTTGTTACGATAGCAAGAATCAATTTTTTACAAAGTCAAATACTCGGTATTTAATTGGACAGCGGCCATGTTTAAGTTCAAAATGCACATTTACAAACGATTTCAAAAAAATATACAACTCAAAACAATTTTAACACTCACGATATTATTTATGCTCTACGTTCCAACAGTTCCCAAACAGTTGAAAGTTTCAACGATAAGTTTCAGACCTGGCGGACATCCAGCGATAAAGAGTGCATTAACTAAGCTTTTTTTATTATTTTATGGCTGCCGTCGACGGGAGTTAAGTGAAAACTAAATTGCTTGTTCAAAAATAGAGATAAGTTTGTCTCTTTTATAAAATAACAGATTTTTCATTATTGTTGCGAGTTTTCCCAGTGGAAATCGTATCTAGGATCTTCAGCTCGCAATGCAGTTTGGGCGTTAAACCGCTACTGCATTGTAAATCTACCCTTGAACGTATTGTGTATCGCATCATAAAGTAAGATTTATTACTCTGCTATCGTACGACGTAACTCTCAGTGTATGATGCGACCAAACAAATTTTAGAAGAAAATAACAGATTTGTAAATTATTATTACGTTTTATATGTAAATTCTTTTTCGTTAAACTACCATTTCATTGTAAAGCTACCTTTCATCGTATTGTGTGTCATATATAATCGTATATCACATCATAAAGTAACATTTATTATTTTGATATCGTGCGACGTAACTCTCGGTAATGATGCGACCAAGAAAACGCGAAAACATAACTAATTTATTCTCGGACTGCCACGCCGGAGGTTGCGGGTTCGAATCCCGCTAGGGGCAAATGTTCGTATGATGAATATGAATGTTTGTACCCAAGTCTTGGATGTTTATATATTTACTTAAGTATGTCTATCCGTTATCTAGTAACCATACCACAGGCTCTGCCTAGTTTGGGACTGGATAATTGGTGTGAATGTCGGAGATATTTATTTATTTATTCATTATTATTATTGCTAATTTCATGCAAATTCTTCTTCGTTAAACCGCTGCTGCATTGTAAATCTACCTTTAAAGGTGTTATGTATCGTGTTCGTATATCACATCATAAAGTATACATTTATTACTCTGCTATCATACGACGTAACTCTCGCGGCATGACGCGAACGTTAGAAAGTTATCACCAAATATTTATAGTGCACTTTACCGGCTGGCTGGCGGCCAGGTAAGTGATAAATATCTCATGTTCTAACCGTTATATTGTGAAGGCTGGGATATCTTCACATTGGCGCGGTTTGCGGAAAACGCCTTTCACATTAACATAATATTACCACCAGGAATCGGTATCATTTATGTACTTATATTATTTATGTACTTATATTTTGTTGAAATATTAATATGGATATTCCGGGACTTTTTTCCAAGATACATTAAAAAAAATGTTTCGGGATCCCGGGATACCATATCGGTCATTCAAAGGTGAAGTAGGTGAAAGGGATGAAGGAATTTGTGTTCAACCCCAAGTCACAGGTTCGGCATTAGGTTAGACGATCACAGCTTACAACTATTTGACCCCCTCGTTGGCCTAATGACTTGGTCAATGGACTCGAGCGCCAGAAACAAAAAGTTTAAGATTCACATCAAAAAACAACTTTGTAAGAAAGCCTATTATAAAATAAACGATTATTTGAATGACAAAGATGCCTGGTACTAATGTTAATTCAGCTTCGCAAAATCTTTATTAATTGTATGCAAACTTGATTTTTAAAAGATGTGTTGCGTGAAGTTTGTTGCGCCGTTTCTTCTTCACAGCGCTAACACCTAGGAAGCGGTAGTCGATAAAAAACAATGACGTGTTTAAATGTACCAAGTGTACTCATATGCAATGATTTTGACTTTGACTTTTGACTTTGAGAGGTCGTGGGTTCGATTCCCACTGGGGACATTCCCGCTGTCCGTTTTCAATCAGCTGACGATACGTGCGTCAGTGTTGCTATCTGTGAGTTTAAAAGGCGCTAAAAGCTGCGCGCCATATTTGAATATAGCTCGAAAAACGCTAGATTTTTCTAGATGATATTGACTATGTGACGAAAGCCTAAGCCCGCCCCCTGTGACCAAGCGTGGTATTTTGAAGTCCTCCCTCCCTCCCCTGAACGAGTCACGTAGTTTGTGTCGTTCCCTAACACTACCCAATTCCGGATCCTTGGTAATTAATTACTAAGAAGTTTCTGTCTCAAATGCTCATCATCAGGTTATTTTTGTCTCCACTGCAGGAGCACAACCCTCTCTCATCTGCTGGAGACAGACGGAGGATTTGGCCTACACTCCCCGCGCTGGCCAGACGGGTTGAGGAGGCCTGATTGATATTTTATAATGTATTCCCTTAGTCGCCTTGTACGACATCCACGGGATGAGTTGGAGTAATCCTATTCTACTCTACCGGAAACCACGCGGCACAAGAATTTGTACCTACTAGTGGTCCAGAGGAACAAAAATAGTACTTCATTTCCCAGCTGCGAAAATCCCATCAAAACGTATACCTAATTAACGAATCTATGAACAGGTTTCACATAATACAATTTATGATATCAAATAAAACGATAATTCCAGCGCTAGACTAATTTGGAACAGCAATAAAGCAAACCACGAACCTAATTTACGCATCAGAGAGCTACGTTATTAAGCTGCATACATTCGTACATACACAAATTAATACAATCACACATTCATACAATCATCAAGCGACGCCATCTTCTCTCAATGGGGCCATTATTTGAATGAACCTAGCGTAGCTGCCGCATGATAGATAATGGGGCGGTTAGTATAGAGCGGGAGTCGACATCTGAAAAGCAATTGATTACAAACTCACCAGAAATTGATTAACTTCTAAGCTATTTTGTCAGTGAGATTCGTGTCTTTGCCGATGGTGATGATTTGAAGTAGTATTCAAATTCAAAAAGAACTACTGAAGACAAAATAAACTTATATTACATAGCCGCTATAAAATATTAGGGGCCGTTCATCAACTAAGTAAGGACGCATAAGATTTCTCGGAGACCTGTTTAACCCTTCTCTCCTCCCTCGTCTGGGGTCCTTACGTAAATAATGAACAGCCACACGGAGCGCCCTTCAACATTAACCTCTTACACATTAACATCTTAAGTTGAGTATTGAGATATGATACCCCTGAGTAAGTAATATTGCCAAATTATAAGTCTTTAAAGTACATGTACGGTTTCCCAAATAACATGTTTCGCCAACAGCAACTACACGCCAAAAAATCATTACGCCAATTTGCACTTTATAAACATTTTCATTAGTATCTTAACCGTAAAGCGTTTATTTATAAGTGTTCTAAATTACGCAACAAGCCCCTTATTTTAATCAGATGGAACAACCCCTTCCTTTTTAATCTCAAGATTCAATTTATGCAAAATATATTTATTTGGACTCCATTATGCTGATTAATCTCATGCTGATTAAGCTCTTCCTCTGTAGCTCTCCGTGGTCCTTTTTTACCATTAAACTTGTCTTAGACAAGACTTGGATTTAGTTTACCAAAAGACTTTGTTGTTAATGAGCAATTTGAAAGTAATAAATAAGCAGGGATATAACTTTTTGGCGCAGATGTTAGTGATTTCTATGTCGCTAGATATTTTACTTAATTATCTATAATATTGTTTATACAGAACTGTTTCTATATAAATTCTTTTATTTACAATTTGAAATGGAATAACGATTATGTCAGAAATAGACTTTTTGTCTGTGAATCATTTTGTGAGTTATGAGCAGAAAGTGGTGAAAAAATGAAGGATATTCAAAATTGTTCGTTATCGTCTTACATATTTATATCAAAATAAAAAGAAAAACATCATTCAATATGGAAAAGTTTCGATGTATAGCCATATTTACATTTAGCAACGCAAAAATCAATATCATCTGCCACCAAAATCCCTGATTCTAGTGTCGCTACACTTCGGAAGAAAATAAATCCCCTAAAGCCTAAAATGTGTCGTTCACTCTTTCCCATTTACCACACCCCCGCTCCTGGTGTAGCGTTCTCACCTATTATACATCAGTACGTCCGGTTTCCACAGCTTGTTTGGAGTGATGCGCAGGTCTTTAACGCCTCCGTACTCAGAGTCGTTCCACCTCAGATTGTAGTCATTCCATTCCTGTCACACGCATATAGAAATAGTTAGACTCTGGAAAGGGATAATGGTACGATGATTAGATACTAATGTGTTGTGTTTACCGTTTTCAACTGCTGTTATAGGAGTTGGAGCTATACAGGGTGTAAGGGACGGTCTTCCGAAAACTTTAACCACGGCTTCAGACCATCACCCTGAACAACGTACAGCAAGAATTTTTTGGCGGAAATAAAAAAAAATTTCGGACTCACCATACAAATTTTACAAATGACATGCCAGATTTGTATGAAGAAGTCGATTTTTTTTTTTATTTCCGGCGAAAAATTCTTGCTGTACGATGTTCAGGGTGATGGTCTGAAGCCATGGTTAAAGTTTTCGGAAGACCGTCCCTTACACCCTGTATATTGTTCCTGTTGTCATCATTTTAGTAGCACAGTGGCGAAAAATACAGCAATAAGCTATAAAATAGGTATATAGTGGGGGTATAGTGGTATTAGTGCACCGATAAGCTAAAATAGCTGTATAATTCGCCAGTGAGCTAATTGGATAGTGGCTGTAAATCTTCGTTATATCGACGCAAAAAAGCGAAAACGCTGTAACCCACACCAAATTCGGAATTAATAGTGCTATTCTCTAAAATACAAACTCACGTGCGAGTCTCACTCAAGTGACTTCACTCACTTCGAAACCTAATCCACTAGAATTCCGTAAACATTACAGAGCATTATCGACGTGAAGTGAGTTTTAAGTGAAGTGAACCACTTCGATAGTGCTCTGGAATGTTTACAGAATGCCAGTGGATTAGGTTTTAAAATGAGTGAAGTCACTTGAGTGAGACTCGCACGTGAGTTTGTATTTTAGAGAATAGCGCTACAAACATAAAATCTAGGTCGAATAGTCTGGGTCCCGGGTCTCTAAGGCTAATAGGAAAGACAAGGGATCCAGCTCTTTCGACGTAGATTTTATTCTGAACCCGAATAATTCAAATAATATGACATCAGTATGTTACAGCGTTTTCCTGCATCGATATCATATTTCAGTAGTATCACATTTCTTTCAGTTATTGTGTCACTTGAATGGGAGTTTAGACTCTTCCTGTGGTTCAAAATAACGTCTAACCCAAGTAAATAATGTATATATATATATCTCATTCCAAATCAATATTCATATGAAAACAAACGAATTTGCGTCTCAAAAACAAAATAAATAATAACTGGTGTTCCGAAGTGGACCGCAAAGTTTACATGGTAATACAAACTTGTTCTTGCTGCTGGTGGCCCTGTCATATACATGTTACCGAGACGCAAATAGCGTTGGTTTCCGTATGACTATTGGTTTGGAATGAAATCGTAAGAAAGGTGTTTTCAAGTTTATAATCGTATTTATTCATCAATCATTATAGTTGAAAACAAAGTTGGCTGGTCGCTTCTGTCTGTATATTCGAGTTATCTCTCAATACATTTCAATCCGGGCTTCCCAATTGGTTAGGCGGTTTCCCGAGGAAGTAGGGGCGGACAGCTAGTAACAATAAATCATTTAGTTCATCAAAACGTCTAAGTCTGTGTTCTATCTGGCTCTGCAATATCATTAGTACGATAAGAAATCGAAACGCTCTTTATATCCTTTTTTTTATCATAATTAACTATAATTGTTCAATTCACGATGGCACGCCCCACTACTTTTCGTGAGGTGTGGGAAACTATCCAAACATCAGTGTCTTTATGCAAACTTTGATGGTTAGTTCGTAACGATAGAACTGACACAGTAACAATATAACGCATACAATGAAATGTTAGCGATTTAGAGAAGGAGTGGGGCATGCCTTCGTGAACTATACGATATATAATAACTATTAAGTTTAACTTTAAGCCACTTTTAACCAAGGAACCAGAAAAAAATCCCATTTGAAGATGAATAATAGGGGGAAAAACGAGATAAACCTGTATAATATCTATTATTGTTTTATTGTTAACATATATTACTTTCAGAATGAGGAAAGATTAGCCATTAAATAAATAAAAGAGAGAACAAAGACGAGAAATATGTTACGGCGGCATTATATAACACGATACATAAGTGATAATGGCATATAAAAGGCTGTAATTCTGATAGATATTATAGCCAATGAAATGATGACAATGAAACTATGACCACTTATTCGGCCAGCCAATAGAGAACTGTAATACAATGTGGCAAGATTCGCAGTTGAAAACGGTTTGACGTATAGAGATAGAAATATTCGCGTGTAAAAATGTACTTACTAGAGATTTCATAAGCTACCAAAATAAAAGCTGCGAGAAACAATATTGAAACTTGAATTAGAAAAGCAATAGAGAGTAAATAAAGTAAAGTACTCTTTAACGTCATAAGTGCTAGTGGTATAAAAATTAAGGTAATGGCATGTATACTCCTGACTTCGTACGAAGAGAATATCTTATGATGAGCCTCTACAGACCGATCAAAATGCAGGTATACTAGGAGCTGAGGGCTCCGCAAATTCGATCGTCAATATCTGTAATGTTTTAGAATCGAAAGAAAAGTAATAATCAACGTGATAAAGATGCTTCTATCCTAAGTGTAGAAAACTAACACAAGGAAAGACAATATTGTTAAGTATACCAACAGATTCTAAGACTCGTCATAAGTATCTTTTCTTGTATTCCATCTTCACCAAAATCAGAAGAGGGAAAACTTCAAACAAACCATCGATAAGGTTCAAAATTGTTTCCCAACTAATCAAGTGTGAGCGTACCACACTGACAATAACGAGAAACATGCCTACAGCCCGATATCAACTCTATTTAGATAGAGCTGAAACAAAGCCAACTTACCGGGCCCTACAACTTCAGACTAGAGACTGTCTGAAAATCATTGCTTGGCCGAATATGAAATTAACTTCTAAGCTTTCTCTATTAGATAAAACGCTTATACAATACAATTTGCATTTGATGATCATTAGTATCCATCTACCACGTATATATAACATATTTATATAGATATATAAGTATCGATCATGTTCCTAATATTATCCTCTGTAATATAATACCATTTTCAAAATAATACAATATAACTTATTATGCCCAAATTATATGACCTAAGTTTGGCCAGAAACTACTTGCCGAAGGTTTTATTTCAAGCTGAAGTTGGCCGAAGTCGAGACCGAATGCTCAGTCAGACTCTACTTCCAACCCTCTCCACGAATATTACAAAAGTTACTCTCCCAACTTAGCGGCAATATCTCGGGAACTATGTATTTGTACATCGGATAATATGAAAGTGTAGGGTCCTTGTGTACGAGCTGTCGGAACTTGATAGTCAGTGTGGTAGCTTTTGTTTATGTGCGAGTGATACACACATGTGGATGTTACTCTCTGACACTTAATGTCCTCTCTTGATGGTCTATGGGGTTTAATTACAAAATATAGATCCGAGCGAAGCTTACTCACAGATCACTCTAGTAGAATTAATATTCGTTATAGTTTCATTACATTGAATAAATAGTATTCTTGAAATACTTTAAAGGCATAAGTAGGTAGATACTACTTAACCATTATAAGAGAACTATTAAAATGTCAAAACGAGTGTATGATGTTTTTGTGAGTACTATCTTACATGGATGACATTTTCGTTTACTCGAAAAATGAATCCATGTAGAACTAAATCTCCAAAAATTTTATAGAATGTACTTATAATAATAAAAAGTTACCCTGAAAAAGACACAGTTATAGAGATAAAGGTCACAACACAACACATATACAAGAAATATGTTGACAGGCAAATTAGAAAAGTTACAGATATAGGAAGAACGACTAATATACAACATTTGTACATACAAAAGCAAACTACCACACGCACATGCAAGAGAAAATCATGCACAAAAATGTTGCAAATTGTTTAATAGTAACTAAAGCATATTATTCACTTCTAAATATCGGATCCCTTGCAGGAGTTTCAGTATACAAGAACGTTTCTTCTCTCTAAATAACAAGACCAAGGAATTTCGGGAACACTACAATTTTGGGGAATGACTAAGCTGCCGTATTGGTAAATGCTAAAATATTTTTATTGTTTAAATTGGTTAACAAACATACCTTTAGTGCTGGAAAAAATACAAGTCACTAAAATTCATTCAAAATAATGGATTATCAAAAATATATACATTTATATACAGCCAACAGGAAAAGTATGTGCATTAAACATCATCATTTTATTTCTTTTTTAATAAAAATAATATTTTAACTCAAAAATTTCATCATCGATTAATGAAGAACCAAAATGAGGTTATTTTTTTACATTACTGGGTAGGCTCCTGATTGGATTTCAAACAAATCAAATAAATAAAATCGTTTTTCACATAATGCCATTATTTTCTCGCAATTTTTTTTGATTTCTGAGACTGACATTTCAAATACATAATAAATAATTTTCAATTTAATACCAAAGGCTGCTGTAGGAGGCTATAATTATAATAAAATATTTAAATAACAATTTTAATAGAAATACAAGTTTATAATAAATATTAGAAAATTTCGTCCTGAGGAAAATCTGTGTCCGCAGGCAAACTACAGTTGGACAAACCATGGTAGCCGCATTCCCATACCCTTTAACAATCCTCCCATAACATAGTAACATTCCATGGCCATGCATATTTGGAAAAACACTACGGTTTGTTGGTAGCTAAACAAAAAATGTCACAGCGGATACCCAGGTTGTGCATAATCAATTTACAATGAGTGGACACATCATCCATATATAGTAACAATATGTGTGCAAACCAATCACATTCGACCAACATCTCCTGCAATATGTTACTTTCAATTGACATGTAACCTAGATGATTTTGAACCCACGTGATTGTGCGTGCGGTTTAAATTATATAGCTCATTTCGACAGACGTCGAATCGTTCATCAAATTTTTTATTGTTTTACGTCGATTATCGTCAACCATTAGTACATATTGTTAAACGCATTGCGGCTTATACGGCAGTTTGTGTAATTATTTACATTGTTTTATATTTTCTGTGCTTAATTCAATTACTAATAATTATTTTAAAATCCACTATGTTTGAAGCAAGTGTTCCAGAATTTACAGATTTAAATCTGCGTAATCAAAGGATTGAACTAAACAGGCTTAATTATGCTTCATATGACGGGGATGCATGACAGGGTCTAGCGACTAATCTACTAGCTGAAGACCAGCGCAACGATCAGGATGTCAAGGATACAACACTAGCAGACATCATACAGATAACAAGGATATCAAAACTGCCGCATATTCCGTAATGCTATGCAATTTTCAAATTAATAACATAGTCAGAGTAGAAAGAGAACCCAACCAGAGAGTAAACAAAAAGAAGGATTCGTTCGAAAATACAACAGAAATGATAATTGAAAAGAACGGAAAATTAGAAATTTTATCAAGTGTTAATTTAGGTTTGCCTTTTAATCACACTTACCAATGACAGCCATATATTGGTTATAAGTAGTTGATTCTTCTCGTCCTATTGGGTTAGACGATGTCAACAAAAACAGAAAGGGCGCAGTCAGTATAATATCTAAACAACTGTGAGTCCACACCTGGTAACACACATGGAGGGGCTGGGCGTCGCGCGGAGACCTTCCCATGCGACAAAAACTGTCGTCCGAGCGACGCCCGACACAGAATCTAATATAGATATGCGAAATGTATACAACAATTTAACACCGACTGTCCATGCGACAGATCCGCCGCGATGGCGGCGCCCTCTAGCCTCCCGCCGCCAGAAACCTTTCTGCCATAGTGCTCTGAAAAATGGTGTCGCAAAGCGAAAATTACGTTTCAAAATAGTGTTCAAAATAAATTTACTGTGCTCTCAGCGTGTGAATAAAGGAAACGACTTGTTGAGGCAAAAGCCTTTGTATTCGTCGATGGTAGACAAAGTTTACCGATTCATTGAGGGGTTTGCGGGGGGCGGGACGGCGGAGGCGCCAGGCCCGGCTCCTACCACTTACCAAATTGAGCCAGACGTTGGTGGTCAGGATTTGATTTTTCTCATCCTTATTTTGTTAATAGAACGCACGGAGTCGCAAGAAAGGAACGAAAAAACATAATAAACATCACAAGGTTCTAAACACTCCGGTACACGCACGTTCATCTAGCCCGTGTGTCCATATATTACGTGTAACTTTGCGTACTTCAGCCCTTCTATTTGCCCGTGTTGCGTACTTTGTCACATTTTTCTGACACCTCCCTCGCATATATGACATCTTATACCTATGGATTTTTCAGGACCCCGATCCAGTAGTTATGAAAACGTGGTTTCTGTTAAATCTGATAAATTGTCCATAAGTACAACCATCGAAACTGTACATATGCATTTATCATTGACACTGCACTTTAATTATCTTTTTGTTTAAATGTTAGTTGTTATAGTAACTCCCAGTTGGGATATATTGAAATGTAAAATCTTGTACAAAATCGATCGAAATTTGGAAAGTGTACTGTTTTGGTGGTTGTATCCATTGGGTGATTACCCATATAGATTTGATCAGGAGACTGAAATGTATAAATATATCATCATCAGATTTTATTAAAACCACATTTTCCCAACTTCGTGGTCCTTTTGAATAACGCATATAAAAATATAATTATAAACAGAATAAATACAATTTTAAATATTATAATTAAACGATGTGACGTCACAGAAGAAGATTTGTCCACAGTCCTTAAATCTGATAACGAGTAACGTAATATATGGACGTTCCACATCCAAAACGAATTATTTCTAATTTGGTTAATGTAACTACAGGTCATACCTGGAAACAAAATAATTTTTTGCGCCTCATAAGTCACCTCAAAGTTTTACCTTCATGATTGACACTAATTGGTTATTAAATTAGATAACAGATGACGTCTGTTATCTAATTTAATCATCAGCTAGTGTCAGTCATGAAGGTAAAAACTTTGATGTGACTTATGAGGTGCGAAAAATTATTTTGCTTCATGGTATGACCTATAAGTCAGTAGATAGTCATTAGATAGGTTTAAAACCGCAGATTCGTTTTAATCTCCTGAACTGGAAATAACAGGCGAAGGTTTAATCCGCTTAGCAAGACGTCGTTAAGACGGTAATCAAATAGATATTCGAGCGAATAACAGAACGTTTGCGATGAGTAATGTATTTTATTTTATTGTCCATTCAGAGGGTTGCGTTGTTTACTTTTCTGAGTAAAGAAAGAAATAACTTAATTTAAAGGTAAATACTTGTATTTATTCTATAATTCAGCGCTGACTGTGAAGGTGCAGTTTGAATGAAAGTGTAATTTATATTAGGATCAGGTCTGAATATGTCAGGGCGTAGGTTTGGATATTTACACTGTCGTCCCTAAAAACATCAAAAATGACATAAATTCATATTAATTTGGGTTCCCGTAGATAAAAACTATCCTATGATATAATAGAAATATTCTAAACTAGTCTATTTGTATGTTTTTCTGTATTGTATTTTTATTTAATATTATTCCTAAATCAGCTGTTATTATGTTGTTTTTTAATGTAAAATCATTTTATTGTCATCCATAATCATAATCGTATTTATTGGAAAAAACAATTACCAGTAAAAAAAATTTTTTTTAACAATTAATGTTTTTTTTATTGTGGATGGGTTTGCGCTTGACCTCAATCTCACCTGATGGTAAGAGATGATGAGGCCTAACGTGGAGCGCGCTTACCCAAAAGATGCCTATTCAAGTAATCGTTCTTGCTTTAAATAGATCCAAATTTTACTTGTCCGGAAATATCCAAACTGGCAGGGAGTTCCATTACTTAGCAATTCGCATTATGAACGACGAAGCAAAACGCTTCGTGCGAGAGCGTGGTATGTCACGTAACAGAATAAATAATGTCATAAATGTCTATTCACAAAATCATGTCAAGTAACATAAGTAGTAATATCGCAGGAATTCGTCAACTGAGTAGTATTCTTTAGAAATAAGATTTTTTTTCAAATATGCTGGTGGAAGCTGCACTTTTCAAGTCTCGAGGTAAACTATTATAAATTGTCAATCCGAGCACATAGGATTCTTTTAGCATACAGCATCGCGCCACATAGTTAATCATATTTTTTCAGTGTATTTTAAATAACAATTGATGTCGTCATCTATGTGTACATGCTTACAAACGCAAAACGAAGCGATTGGACGACCTCCGTGGCGGAACGTGTAGCTCTCGGACTGCCACGCCGGAGGTTGCGGGTACGAATCCCGCTAGGGGCAAGTGTTCGTATGATGAATATGAATGTTTGTACCCAAGTCTTGGATGTTTATATATTTATTTAAGTATGTCTATCCGTTATCTCCGTATAGCCGTTATAGAGCTCAACATAACAAAACGGCTCTCCACTATCTGCAATGAAAGGACTCTAAGCTTCTTCGGTCACATTGTGCGATCTCCCAAGCACGACCTGGAGAGGCTCATCATCTTGGGACAAGTGGAGGGCAGGCGTGCCAGAGGACGAGCTCCGACGAGGTGGTCAGACCCGGTGAGGAGGGTGGCTGGCGGATCCTTATATGAAGCAGTGCGGCTGGCCAATGACCGCTATGCGTGGAGGCGCATTTTGTACGGTCGCGATCCTCAGCAGTGAGGGAACGACAGAGAAGAGAAGAGAGAGATCCGTTATCTAGTAACCATACCACAGGCTCTGCCTAGTTTGGGACTGGATATTTGATGTGAATGTCCGACATATTTATTTATTTACTTATTAATAAAAAAAAATGTTATACATACTTCCATTCTCTATATTTTTCTATCATCTAAATATATGATATAAATATCTTAAATGCAAAGCTTTCTCGTACCTTTCACATTTAACATTCGCAACCATACGAATAGTTTCTTGGAGCTCGTTCAATTAACTAAATGGATCGTGCTTAATCTTCCCTCTCACTCTAACTAACTGATCTGATCTTACTATTTGTTTGAGAATTTGAGAAAATTCTTATTCATCTGTGTTATTTCGCCCAAAGATTAAACTAGCTTAACTAAACTTAAAGAGGGAAAGTTTGTTTAGGTGTATGTGTTTGAAGTAACCCCTGTAACTACTGAACTGACTTCCAAAATTTAGCAGACACTGAGAGAAATTGATTTGGCCGTAACACAAAATTATCGCTATGAGAAATTAGATCATCATCATCATCAGGTTTTTTTGTCTCCACTGCAGGAGCACAACCCTCTCTCATCTGCCGGAGACAGACGGAGCCTACACTCCCCGCGCTGGCCAGACGGGTTGGGGAGGCCTGATTGATGTTTTATAATGTATTCCCTCAGTCGCCTTGTACGACATCCACGGGAA